>WAAD01037421.1:98346-182003 GCA_013389945.1 Fregata magnificens
GTTGGGGTGGGGGGGGGGGGGGGTTGTTGCTTTTTCTTATACTTTTTAGTAATAATGGTAAATGAATAATGATAATACTGCTGTTTTGTCTGCCTTGAGTACTAATAATATTGTTTGCTTACAATTAAAAGGAAATAAAAGCTCCATTGTAACTTGAATTGTTAACAAATCAAGAATACTTAATTGAGATTCTTTCCCTCATAAATAGTTAATGACACCTGAGTCTGTTTGAATTTTAATGCTAAATATCTCTGAATGAAAATATTTGACTGCTGAGTCATGCCAGGCGGCCACATTAAATTTTTTTTTTAATTATCTGGCAGTGTACATGTCTTTTAAGAGCTTCCCAAATCACTTAACCTAGTCTCTGGTCAAATAGAAACCTGCTGAGGAAGCTGCTGCTTGCAGGGGATTGTAGTTGGTTAGAATAAATACAATTGAAGCATGTCTCTTGAATGGGAGATCTCAAAGACTGAGTTGTGTGCAGAACTGCTGAGAGTGCCGATCTTCCTCAAATGCACTGCAGCCAGTTGACTAAGGAAGCAAAGAGGGGGACGGGTCTAGGGTCACTTCTATGACTCCAGCAGTATCTTCCAGTTAAAATGCCCATTTTGGCTACCCTTTAAAAGGTGTGATCTATAAGAGCCATGAGCACCCTGTGAAAATCGAGTTTGGGTGAAATATCCTCTTGAGCACGCAGATCCCATTTGTCAGCAAACTACAAGTCAGCATTTCCCGCAAAACATTTTGGGATTGTTTGGCATGAAAAATTATCATATCATCACGTTGGCTTTGGGGCTCCTGAGTTGGAGTACCTTCCTAGTATTCTGCTGTGACTAATCATCCAGTATTTCTGCACTTTATAGCCGTTCTGATAGTGGCTACTGTAGCGTGCACTGTTCACTACT
This sequence comes from Fregata magnificens, assembly GCA_013389945.1. Taxonomy (NCBI): domain Eukaryota; kingdom Metazoa; phylum Chordata; class Aves; order Suliformes; family Fregatidae; genus Fregata; species Fregata magnificens. Next base: position 99,255 of record WAAD01037421.1, read on the forward strand.
TTCCATGTAACCATTCCATTCCATATTTATGGCTTTACAAAATATTTCTTATTTAATCTCTTCTTGGAGAAGAGGAGGCTGAGGGGAGACCATATAGCTCTCTACAACTGCCTGAAGGGAGGTTGTAGGGAAGTGGGTGTTGGACTCTTCTCCCAAGAAACTAGCGATAGGACGAGAGGAAATGGCTTCAAGTTGCGTCAGGGGAGGTTTAGGTTGGACATCAGGAAGAATTTCTTTACTGAAAGAGTGGTTAGGCATTGGAACAGGCTGCCCAGAGAGGTGGTGGAGTCGTCATCCGTGGAGGCGTTCAAAAAATGTGTAGACGTGGCACTCCAGGGCCTAGTTTAGGAGTCATGGTGGTGTTAGTTGATGGTTGGACTTGATGATCTTAGAGGTCTTTTCCAACCTTAATGATTCTATGATTCTATAAAGATATAATTCAAAGAGCTTCTCCTGCCTCTTGACACTACGAAGCGTCAAAACCATTGCGTTTTTCCACTGAAAATATACTTTTTTTTTTTTAAATACTGTATTATCTTCAGTCAAATCTTAGCCTGTGCTGTACAGAAGAGTTGACGGGAGGAGCAGCTTGCTAAGAATATTCACTTTTTTTAGTGTTGCTGTTAATTTCCTTAGTGTGTCCAAAGATTCAGAATACATCCAGGGTTCATTTCTCTGTGTATTGTTCAAATACAACAGATGGAGTGTCTCTAACCCCAGGAACTTGTTGGTTCCTTTTGAAACAATGAAGAAAAGAAGACTGAGAAACAAGAGAGAAATATCAAGTATTCCAAGCAATTAAAATTTTTCTTCAGCTAATGTCTTTTGATAACATCATTTAATGTGGTTTGAGTTTCACCTCAGCTGTTGGTGAATAGTATCGTTCTAGATCATGAGAATCATGACTGCAGTGGACTCTTGTTCAGGGTTTAATACTTGGTTTTGTTTTGCTGCCTGGCTTGACTTAGTCTTTTGTCAGGGTCTGAGTGTGCCTGGTATGGTTTGCATGAATGTGTGGCGTGACCTATGGGATTTTTCAACCATAAAGTCCTAAAATTGCCATAAAGGTTTTGTTTATTGTTGTTACTGGGTTTTTTTACTGTTGTTACTGGGTTTTTTTATATTTCCGACATTTTACCTGTAATGTATATGGTTTACAGAAGCTAAGAGCTACATTTAGATTTTGATTATCATACCATAGGAAGGTGTGGCATTTTGTCATTTGTGACTTTACTTCTGCAGAAAAATACTAAAGGCCAGGAATCTGCAAATTATAATTATTGCCCCAGACTCTTACCTGACTTTACTTTCAAAACTGATCTCTACTGCAGATTTAACCATGTATTTTTCTTCTACTTAAAGCCTTTTCAAGGTTTACCTAGCACTAAATTTCTTTTTCTCTGTTCAATATGAATTCCTACACTGGTATAGTCAATTCTTGATGGGGTTGTTTGGGTTTGGTTTGGTTTTCAGAATAAAGGATCTTAACCTGTATAGTTCACATAGCCTGGACCAAGGGTATAAATCAATAAGCTTCTGTTGCACATTTTTTTCTTGTCCTACTTAAGAAATAAACTTTGCCATTTAACTACATGCGGGGCAATAACTGTCTCTTTCAAATGACTCTCTAATTCCAGTCTTAAATCAGCCTACAGATTCCAGAGGAAGACATTAATTCCTGAAGATGAATAGGCAGCTGGAAAGCAAAAATATAGGTCAGGATTTGTAGAGGTATTTTTTCTAATCCTAATATTTTTGTGTAAGAATCAGTTTGTCTTTTTCTGCCCCCATTACTAGTATATGAGCTCTTCAAATGGCTGAGACTTTCAAGAATAACTTGGTAATGAATGTTTGCTTTCCATTGAACTTTTGAGAGAGAGATTTATGATGCATTCTTTTAAATTCATGAACAGAAAAAGTTTGCTTACTCAAGAACAGTATCCCATTGAAGAAAGATGTGGTGTTTATCATTCAGCAATCAACTTAATTGCCTTCCATTATGAAATTGGCTTGGATTTTTGGGTTTCTGCCACAACAGTTTTTAATAGCACAAATGAATTTTTCATAGAATGAGAATGAAAATAAGTTCAAAAATTATGAATTCAAAGATACATTTTTCCACTGTGCATTCTTCTGTACTCCTGCTGGAAATCGAGTCATATGTTGTTATTGCTTGTCAGAAGATCCATCCAGATGGGAAGTCCTTCTAGTTTATATTAGCAGAGGCTGTAGAAAGCCAGGAATAGGGAAGTGGAGACAACTCTGCGCTTTTCCAAAATCAAATACAAGAGGCATGTGATCAACCTCAGATGAGCACTTGAGAAGTTTTACTTCTGCCTGACTTCAGTAGGAGCTCAGGTATCTGTATAGTCATACTACTGTGAGCCTCATCCCTGATCCACAAAACTTTTTAATGCTTATTTTCTTCATCGTAGCAGGGAGTATACAACAGGTCAGGCAGTTGCCTTCCTCTCATCTTGGAAATGATGGCCACTTCAGATCCACAACTGAGAAATGTCACGCTGCATGTGTGGTTGTAGGAATGCAGATAGACAGATGGATTTGGGGGAGTTTCTTTCTCAGAAGTGCTTTCCTCCTTTCCCCTCATTCCTTCTGCTTCCCTCTGCTTGAGAACCATGTAGTTCCTCTTAGGTTGGTCTGAGCCCTTACTAACTGCAAAAATTAAATCTGAGAGAGCAGCAGAAGCAACAGAAGCAGTATGGGGGCTTTCCTAAAGGCACCGCTTAGCGAGGTGATGTCACTAAGTATCTGAAAAAAAAAAAAACCAACAAAGTAGGATCCCTTTCCTCACAGGTATAAAGATAACTTCTGCCGGTATAGAGGGTTTTGCACATTGGAAGAAAATCTACATTAGTTTATGCCAATTTAACTGTGACCAGTTGATGTTTGATTGTATCATAGCTACTTCATTTTTTTTAAAATAATTGAACAGCACCCCTTAACTTTCTGTACTAGAAAACAAATTTTGGTTAACTGTTGTATTTTGCTATAGGATCTGGTATTCATAAACAGCGTTTCACTACATATTTCACGTATTGTTTTCTCAGTCTTTCTCCGCTCCTGCGGTCTGAATATTAACATATCACTAAAGGTAATTTTTAGAGAGATTCAGGAGACTTTCTAAAAAGAAACATTTTGAAGATGATGTAGGGGTTAAAAAAAAAACAACACAGCTTTGCAGTGCTGCTTCTGCTTTGTGAGCATTGATTTCCTGGTTGGATTTGTTGAGTTGATTTTTTTTTTAACTAGGTAATTTATTGTGCAAATTTTTTTAATACCACTGACTTTCATGGCTATGTTATTATAAGACTATTGTGGAGGATGTGTTTCTCTAGGCGTTTAAAAACTGTTACTTAATTCTAAGTAAAACTTTAAATTCCTCATATCTACCATGCAGTGATGAAAGCAAATGTTGCTATTGAATTTTGTGTTCTCTATTCCAGAAGAAGAGAAAAAATTGAAAGCTTTAATGGGATAAAGTTTAAAGGGGTTTTGCTGGATATTCTTTTTTTGGGGGGAGGAAGCTGTCATGAGAAATAAGAAAATAGATGCAAATATAATGGTATAGAATTGAAAAGAAAATATTAAAATAGAATTTTGGAGGTTATGCTGAAAATGATCAGAACCTGTGTTTGTTTAAATTTCTCTAAAAATTAATTCTGAATCCAAAGTACTTTAGATTATAAGATTCCTAGGAAAAAACAGACTGGTATCCAACACACATTAGTAAATGCTGACTTCTTCCAGTGGTAACTGCTGTGTGTGCTTGTAGCTGTCAGGAGATCATGTGGATGTGTTGTCTGATAATAGCTGTATTTTTTACTTACCTGCCAGATTTGAAAGGATGTATTGATGGTGTGCATGGTTTAAAAGGGATGGATGTGGATGTATACGGTATATGTCTGACAAGGAAAGCTGGAAATGTATGAGTTAATTGTATATTGTTTTGTAGTAGGGTAAATTTTTAATCACATTGCATATGTGCTTTTTTTGGTGAAGGAAGTAATTGATATTTGGGACACAGAGGGATATAAATATTTTATTCAATCTCCTAAAAATACAAGGAGTCATGTGGGTTCTTTCATGAACTTATATGTTTATAAGGCTTAAGATGAAGGAATTTATTCATGAATGTCAAGAAGCAAAGATACCATCAGCAACAACAGCTGCCTAAATCAGTTGAGACAGTGTGACTTACGTAGTTTTGTTTTAGATCTGCTTTTACTTTTAAGGGAAGGGAGCTTGTAAACACTCGCACCTTTGAAAATAAGTAAAAAATCTCGGTAGGTGGTAACACACCTCCTTTCTCTTCGTTTACTAAATCCCATCACCAATTGCTGCGTTCCCATCCCTCTTTGGCACTGACGGTGTGGCACAGAGTCATTTACCAATATAAGCTGGAAGAAAAGTCTGGATTTTTTTGGAAGGAACTTATTTTCTGAGACACTAATTGGTCTTTCCTTGACAGAGCAAAAGTGGCTCAAACCAACTGCATTGTACCATACGTGGTGTTCTTTTCCTTAAAACAAAACAACGTCCACTGAGGCTTTTCATAGACTGAAAAACCTTGTTATGGTGAAATCATGAGTGGAGTTTCTGGACACTAATGTGACAGTAGCGTTATGTACTTAGTGTGGCTGTTGGTTGTTTTTTAAGGCTTTGTATTCAGGTATTCAAAAACAAGAAAACATCAAAATGACACAGTAGTATGTTATTTAGTCATGCAGCTGAGGGGTGTGCCAAGTTAGATGAAAGTGGTGAGTATTAGTGACACTGCTGCGTTTTTTAGGTTCCAAATCCCCCTCATTTGTATCCCAAGCTTTCCTATGAAACTTCCTGTGGCATTTCCTAAGGCCCTCTTCTTTTTTCTTTTTTTTTTTATGAAAACAGAAATATGAAGGGAGTATAGGAAATACAGTTTTTGCCTGTGTTCAGACTGACTGTGCGAACCGTGCAGTTAAGCATTGCTGTCACTAGCCTTGCTGCAATTTACCAGATTACCTGGGCAGAGAGCTTTGTACCCACCACCAGGCTCTGATTTGGGACAAATGTGATTAGAGGAAGAAGCTGAAATAGTGTAGCAAAAGAAATGTTTACTGCATTCCCCCCTTTCTTTAAAAATTAGCTATTAATAATCCCCATCTATGCATGTGCAAACAGTGGGACACAGCCCCGGTCTGACCCAGGAGCAGGGGCGAGGGCAGGAGAAGAAAGGTAGGATGGGTGCAGATGTGCTGGGGAGGTGTGAGCATCATCTTGAATGTTGTTAGCAGGGGGTTGTCAGCCCTGTCAGAGCCTGTCCTCTGCCCCCAAACCCTAGTTAAACAGATGAAAAATGAAGAGTTGTTTTGAAAAGCTCAACAAAAGCAAGTCTAATAAGTTCGTTAAATCTGATCAGCACATTGCATTGTCCCTTCCTTGTTTATCCAACTTTGATAATGCTATCATCAGTCCCTCATGAAAATATTTGGCTTAAAATCTGTGGTGGAGCATCAGTTGTTTGGTTTTGTGGTTGTTTGGTTTTTTTCCCCCCTCTCTTCACTGCTTGCTGCCATTTCAGCACAGCACGTTGTTTAAAAAGCCTGTGAAAATATGGATTGGGTGATCTGTCTCTTTTAGACCATTCAGTGATGAAATTTCTACTGTACTACTTTATTGTGACATTACCTGACTAGATAAAGCCATTTTCTGTCTGAGAAGGGAAAGAAGCCGGCAGTGTCTACATAAATCGTGTTACTCATTTCATGCTGAGACAGGGATTCCCAAAGGGAGATCCTCTGGGACACGTCCCTCCTCAGCAGAAAAACAAACAGAGGCACAGCCTGTTTCTGAAGGATGGGGCTGATCAGTTTTAGAATGTTGCTGTTATTACAATAAACATTTGTGGTCCAACTATTGCAGTTTAGTTTAACAGACATCCCAACAGCTATTAAAAAGTAAAGCGTATATGAAGGAAATACACCCTCCTCCTGCTCCCTTCTTTCCCCAAAGCACTTGGACTCCAATTCTAGGGGAATGACTGGGTATCTGAAAATAATATAATGTGAGATCGTTCATGCCAAAATTACTACTTTGTCTGGCCCGTTTGAATACTGTTGTCCAATATTAGTGTGGCAGCTGTCAGATCCATTTGTGAAAGTGCCAGTTTTTAATAGCTCTTTATTTTGTGAGCTGTTCACGCATAGATCCTAATGTGCTTCATAAAAAGAAGGTAAAATTCTTATCCTTGTTTTGCAGATGGAGGACTGCAGTCTTTAGAGATAGATAACTGAATAGGGGAGCTGGACAGGATTTCTGGCAAAACCTATTTTTTTGTCAGGAAACATTGATTCATTAAAGCACTTCTGCAGAAGCATATGCTTTGATGAAACTCCTGGCATGAAGTTTTCCTGAAGTCTGGAACAGAATTTAAAGACAGAATTTCTGCGCTGGTAGAAGAGCAAACATGGACCTTCCTCCATGGCTGTGCAGGGGCCAGGGTCACCTAGCTGGGCTGTTCAGAGCTGCGACACCCTCCACACCAGTGCTGAACGAGGCTGGCTCCTCGCTGCAGAGCACCCGCTACACACCAGTGATGCAAAAGCCGCTCTTACAAGCGCTTGCTGCTCGCTCCAGCAGGGAAACCAGCCACCAAGCCCCAGCGCGGCCCTTCAGAGCGGAGCTGTGGGCCAGCCTAGCTGAGGCTGCGGTGCTGCAACGCGTTTGTAGGTGCAGTGTTATCCGGGGTTGCCTTTCGCTGTTCTCTCCAGGTGCTGCGGTCTGACACCTCTCTGTGCAGTGGGGAGTGGGGAAGGGACCAATTTCCAGAGGCTGCTTTGTAAGACTTGTGGTTTGTCCCTCACCTGCAGGCTGTCCGGGGCTTGCTTTGTGCTCTCACTAGGCGAATACCTGGAATAACTTTGGGGACAAATGCAAAGCAGTATAACACAGTGTAAAGCTGTATAGGCTGAAGAGCTAGAACTCGGAAGAATGAGTTTGTACTTGACAGAGAAAACACTTTGTTCTGTCCTATTGGTAGTTACTGGGAAGCAACTACTGACAGCATCCTAGAAATCAATAGCTCTGTGTATACACAGTATTTCTGGTGAGTCTGTATGGTCATCCTTACTGCTGTTCTGAGCCTCTAGAAAGAGGCTATTACTCTTCTGGTGGAGTCCTTGATCTGCAATGAACAGCCACAACTCTAACAATAATATTCTGCACCTTTTTCGTACCTGCTACATAAACCAAAGCTCCTTTACAGAGCTTGCATGAAACAACCTGATGTGCCTGAGCAGTGGGTAGGGTAGTCAGTCTTTTTACAAGTGGGGGAACTGGAGATCTGAAAGACTAGGCGATGTGCCCATGGTCACACGGGAGGTCTGTTGCGCACTGGAGACTAAGAACAGAAGTGTCGGCTCCTTCAGTATGCAGAGTGCGCTCACCTGTGCTTAGCATTGCACTTCAGGTCTCCTGATGCTCTGTTCCCTGCCTTGCCCACATTATCACATCCCCACCTAGAGGCTCAGTACTCTAGGAAGAAATTAAAATGTAAAAAAAAAATGCTACCTTTTATATCATAGCTGGTTTGGGGTTTTTTAAACACAGGTGTCTTTTTTTTTTTGTGTGTATGTGTGTGGTTGCCCACTTTGTTTTCCAGCTCTATCCAAAATACCCAGGACTATGCAGTTGGCTGATTACTGTCTTCTGGGGTCTTTTCTCCTTTGATAAAATGCTGCTGGCTGTTCTGTACCTGCTACTTTATATCCTTCCCCCTCTCATATATAGCTACCTATATCATATGGAAACGATCAAACAGTTTTGATTTTTCCCAATGATACTGAGAAATGCAATATTTATCACAGGTTACTTGCAGAGAAGAAGAAAGGAGAATCTAAGAGTGTTCCCTTCAGCTGTGTTTCTGTTGAGGCACGGTGTATGTCCCAGTCCACCTCTGTTTTGCTCAGTGTGTTAGTTCTGCTCACTACGAGGTATAATGCAGCAAGAGTGATAAAGTTGGTTGCCCAGTGGCCACGTGAAGGAGGAAAAACAACCAAAGCTGGTTGTTAGTTATCCCCACTAAAGTGCTAAACAAATCTCCCAGAAGCTAAACTCCCTTCCCTTTTTATTACTTACTGTACCTTGTAAATCAAATATTTATTAACTGAAAACAGCTTTGCTCACTGACTGATCTTCCAAACGTGGGACAAATTCACCGCAGCTGGCTAGTAGCCAATTGCTTATTCAGGCTGCTAAAGGAAATCAGCCTGGTGGAAAGACAAACTATGTGATGATTTTTCTTCCCCCCCACCTTACTTCCCAGGAACAAACTGCTAACATGACTACTTTGTCTGCCATATTTACCTTTCATGAAAATGAACGTATCTGAATGAGGTCACTACTACTCTTTTGAAGAGGACTTTATTTTTATCATGCCTGTGTCAAAAACAGAGCTTTAGTGGTTTCAAATCGCATGAGCAGACACAGATATTGTTTCAATTAGCATATCAGGTCTGTCACCTGGTGAAATGAAAAGATCCTTTAAGCGTCTGCTTCTGTGATTGCCGTCTGATCATCTCTTGCCGTCTTCTGGCTTCGTGTTAATCTGTGGGGGTCCTCAACAGTCTGGCTGCAGCAAGCTGAAGCCCTTGGATTTTGAGGGATGACAGGATGCAAAGAACAAAACTAAATTCACGCTCGCCTTCTCTTTCTCTGGAAGCGCTACCGGTAAACTTGAAAGGTCTTTGCATCATTCGAGGCTTTGCGTTTGGTTGCTATAATGAAGGTGATTTGCTGGCCGTTGCCTAATAAATATCCCTGGGGAGCACGGAATGACAGCACAGTTACGCTCATTCACTGACAGGGAAGCAATAGAACAAGGAGGGATCGCAGGCATTTCCGAGTGACTCTACAAGGGGTTGTTTGTGGATACTATTTTCCCCCTCTCCACTAACGCCAGAGTCACCTGCTGCAAGCACACGCGTTGCAATAAATGCACGCAGCAGGCTGGGTATTGTCAGTGAGTCAGTTTTCAGTGACTCATTTTGTGTCTGAGGATCCACGCCTCATGCCCTAAAGTTTTGCTCAGCAACTCTGTGCTGATGCTTGTGTCAGCTGTGGTTGCATTGATTTCGCTGGTCATAGGACTTCAAATCTTATTAATGCTTTGTGTAATTACCTTTGTCCCCTCTCTAGGACTAATTTAAGGGGGTATGCAGTGCTACACACCTCACAGCAGCACTTTCACCCAGCCTGAAGCAGCAGTCAGCTCCTGGCTGTGTGATTTGTTTCCCCCCAGCATGCATGGGTTGCTTGCTCTCCTCCACAGGCGCCGGTGGCTTTGTAAGTCCTGCAACACAGCATCCTGGAGGGCACTGGGGAGCCATCTCGGGCCCTAGCGCTTCTGCTGCACTTTGGGCTTTTTACTAGCTCTCTGAATCTGTATAGCTACGCATCAAGTAGCGGTCTCGCGAGTACTGGTTTGCTGGACCACAGTACAGAGATCCTTGGTCAGTGGGACCAGGCTGTGCGGTGGGGGCAGCACAGGCAGCGGCAGCCTGCTCCGTGGGTCGCGGCTGTCTTCGTGTCCTTTCAGCTGTGAGCGCACTTAGAGCAGGGGGGTTCACTGCCAGAAGAGGACAGGGTCCTTAATACATGTTCCTGAAGTCATGGGTGACGGCTTCTTGTCAGGCTAACCACATTTTTTTTCAATGACTAAAACCCATAATCATATCTGGGTTTTCTGACCCATCCCCTTGTGAACTATTGCTAATATTTTCCTTTTTTCATTTTTATGCCTTTGGATAGTTGAGGATGGATATACTCTGTCTTTAATCACTTTGCCAAGCTGGAAATATTTATATAGTAAAAAAATCTACATTTTATATTTGTGACAAGATGCACGAGCATTACTGAGCAAGCAGCAACTGCCAGAACCCACAAATCTCTGTGTGTGTTTTACATCCACCAAATAGGGACAGTATATTTTATAGTGTGCATTAACAAGATGGTCATCTGGGACTACTCATTTAGATAACAAAATAGCCACGAAATTACTGTTGCTTTTTTTTTTTTTTTTAATTTTAATGTGTCTTAACTATTGTCTTGAAAGATCCCTGAATACGTAGCAAGAGTAGAGTAGGGAAAGGCAAGAAATCCATAGAAAGCTGTTCACAGTCTGGCTGTAATAGGCAAAATGGGGTATTCCATTAAAGGACACTTCAAGATTTATGTAATATTGTTCTGACCTTTAGTAATTAATGACTTTGTAAAACTATTTGGTGTGATACTGTCCCTGGCTCCATCACAGGCTTGTCTATCCATGAAAGCTAGTTTGACTGATGAAGACACAGATATAAATCACAATAGCTAGTTTGAATTTTCCATGTACAAAGGGTTGTCTTCGCTATTAAGAATACATTCCTACTTAGTTTAATCTAGGATATGAGAAAAATAGAAGAACTTCTTCCGTGCTGCAAGCACCCGTAAAGAAGACACGGTGTGATTTGGCAAGGAGAGTCAAACTTTTTTGTTAGCTCAATCTTCTGCATGTTTCTCGCAACTTCCCAGGCTTCACTTCCAGGTGATTGAGGTCTTTCTGCATACAGGGTGCTGGCTAGGGGACAGCACGCCTGGATCTCAATAGTTTCTTCATCTGGGGAAGCCATTACAAATACCCACCGTTTACTCAGTTACTGGTTAACTGGGACAGGATGGATGCAGCCTGCCACTAGGTCCCGGTTCCTGCCCTATCCGCTGAAGGATGTTTGTCTTGCCACAGGTGACTGATGAATGAGGATGTGATGGGTGTCATGTTGTGCATAACACAAGCACCCCAAGGTCAAAAAGTTAAATTTATTTTGTGCTTTTCATGGGCGAGAGCATGTTTATTCTTCTCTCCAATTCTGAGGTTTCAGATCTCTTTCCACTCTGTGCCAAGCCAACTGCCAGCAACTGAGAAAAAGTTTTGAAGAAAGACTTGGCCTCAAAAGTGTGTCCAGAGCAGTCTTGTGTTTACAACCCTTGGACACTTACCTAGAAGTGTGGTTTCAGATCTTTGTTTGCCTGCTCCAGACTAGATATTTCATTTTAGATAAGTATTGAAATTGGAGCATTCTTACACAAACTTTTCTCGTTGACATGAAGTGGTGCTTTGTCAATTTAAAAAAAAAAAAAAAAAGCAAGCAAAAAAACCCCAAGCAAACAAACCCAATTCCTTCTATTGTATATTGTGATGAATTTCTTGTGTCTGGGAACAGGCCTTGTATACAGTTAAGGCAGGTATCATCTCTAGGTTCAATGCAGTGCTCTCAGAAATGCTTTTTTACTTGCCGTATGCTGTTAGTTATTCTGAAATTGCATTTTCTTCTTTAAGATTTTGGTTTGGTTTGGTTTTTAATTTGCCTTAAACTGGTCCTGATTTTTCCAGATAGTGCTCTCTGACAATAGAAAGCACTCAGTACAGGATCTCTGGGGCCCCTTTGCTTTGTTATTCCTAATGTTTTGGATAGACAAAAGGATTTAGGCTGAAGCAGAGACAACCTAACTGTTGTAGATAGGAAGTAACTGTACGCACGAAAAATAAATTGGCCCTTGAGCTTTTTTAGTTTCAGCCAATCCTTAGGTATACCACATCATAAGGCTACAGGATTTATTCTTTCAAACTCTTCTTTTTCTCTGAATATATTTATTAAAAGGCCAAGCTATGTCCAATTTGCACCTGACTGACCCCAGGGAATTAATCATCTCATTTGCTGTCTGTAAATATGGGGGTGCAGTTTGCCTGGAGGCTGGGGGAGAGAGGTGGGCGGATGGTGTGATGAGAGGGCTCTCACTCATGTAGCACCGCATAAGTGGGGAGAAACACTTTAGCTGTGTGTCAAAACCAGATCAGAGAAAGCAAGCCCTTCCCACTAATTGGTTTCATTCCTCTTGTCACCAGATTCACTCACACCTCTGGGAGCATAGAGCGCTGCGCTGCACCGCTCCTGAATATGGCTTCGTAGGGTTTTTTCGCACACCGTCACAGTCTGCGGTGTGTGGCGGCTGCCGTAACTTTCAGAGCACCATACACCCTTAATGCAGTTGCGGGAGGCTGCATGCCACATCTGCGAAGGAACCACGGCTCCTGGGGGAGTGGGTGGCTCGGGGGATGCTGAGCCTTGCACCCCTGCAGTGGGGGGTGCTCAGGAGAGCAAGGAGCCAGGCTGGCTCCTCCTGTCTGCTCCCAGCAGACAGCCCTCTATCAAAGCTTGCCATTTCTGGTACCTTCATTACCAGGAGAGCTGGCCACGGCGACTTGGGCTGCGAGTTCCTGGTCAGTGGCAGCGCCGCTGCAGTCACAACGAGCAGGGCTGACCCCGCATCCTGCACTGGCACACTGTCTCACGTGGGCGATGCAGTGGGTGAGGGACCCAATCCAGCTGAAAAACAACCCTGGGACATGATGGGAAATGGTTGTTTTAAAACCAAAGCAGCTCCCCGACCTGGCCAGCTGCACAATCGCGCAAACAGCTATTACGGGCACGGCAAGCGGCAGAAGGTGCAGTGACCACGTAGCGGTCCCGCTTGCTTGCCTCCCTCCCACCCAAGCGGCTGGGCTAGCTCAGGAAAACTTCTCGAGCGTCTTTCTCTCTGGATTCAGGAGGCAGCCAGTCTGGTGTCCTCCCGGGAGGGGACGGGAGAGGGAGGGGAAGAGTGACAGATTGGCAAAAGGAGCATTATACCTCTGACAGCTTATGAATGTATGGGAAACAAGGTTGGCAAAAAGCAGCATTAGGTGTTCCCACTGCCAGCTAATGGTGTCCAGTCATGTGCGTTAGTCTAACAAAGACAGATAGTAATGGATTAGCTGTAGCAGAGCAAATGTTTTATTGGCAAGTAACCATTTACAACTTACTGTGCTCTTCCACCCAGAATTTTCCTACTCAATTTCCTGACAAACCACTGTCCTAGCACCACCTAGTGTCCAGCCTGGCAATTCAGATGTTGTTAATATAGGAACACAGCCAGTTGGGGGGAAAAAAGGAAAATAAAATTCAGGGGAGTCTTTTTGGTTTTTTAAGCTACTCTAGGCTCCCACAGCAGCTTCAGAAAAATTTACAGTTGCAACAGTTCCATTACTGCTTTTATTTCCAAATCCTGCCATCTTCTTAGGAAGATCATCTTCTTTTGGATGTCTGAAATCTCTCGGTGTAGAAGAGGGTAGCAAACAGGGGCCACACTTTCTTGATAGGGATGTTGAAATCCTCACTTTTGGTGGGAGTATCTATCTTGGCTGAATGGATGAGTCTCACAGAGTTATCAAGGAGGGACTTCATGAAAAAATGCAGGTTCTTAAATGTTGATGGCAAGGCAAGACAGTGGTTAAAATTCTGCTGCTTAAGAGCGCTGGATTATTTCCAAGAGGATGGAGCGATGGAGAGCAGTGTGCCGCAAAGAATGGCAAAATGAGACTGTGGTGTGTCTGGCAGTACGAGCTGGCATGTGAAGCCACAGAAATTATTGCAGAGTGTCCTATTTCTCATGAAGTCAGACACACAGCAGGAATGTTGGCACTCCCAATTCCAGTCTCCAAGCAGCATGTATCATCATAGCTTATTGCCAAACACTGAGTTTATTAGCATTATAGAGCCAGGAGCGTGCATTTGTATCCCTTCTGTCGTATTACATCTATGGGGTTAAGTCTTGCAGTTTGTAAAGTGGAGCAGACTAATTATCATACCTAAGAAATGACTAAAGTCTGACAGTCACATGTCTCGTGGGAAGGACAGCCCATGAGATAACAATGAGGAAAAAAATCGCTTTGGGGAAAACTTTCCCAAATTTTCAGTAATTGTCTATGGTGTGCTTCCCCCTCACGTCTAATATTAGTCCCAGACAGCAGAAATACTTTTGATTGATGCATCTCAAGATCCACTGTGTGTGTGGCTGTCAACACCAAAGCTGTCTGCTTATGGTCTCAGCTGTGGACAGCCCTAGCTGCTCGTACGAAGGTTCATCAAAGCTACCAAGGCCCTCGGTATGTCCCTGGTCAGTGCTCTGAGGATCGGTCCCTCTTCACTAGAGGACTCTTTGGCAACGTCCACCTTCAATTCTAAAGGGAAGCCTTGCTGGCTGCTAAAACCTATTAATTCACACCAGTTTGCCCAGAGCTCACCGTTCTGCCGTCCCTGTCCTGCAGTGAGAGGGGGACCTGTTGCAGGAGATGCCAGCATGGTTTGCCAAACACTTGAAGGTCATGTTTTTTAAAAGTGTTAAAAGCGTTTACGCTTGCTGCTTTAAAATGGAGGAGCAGAATAAATCATTAGAAGAAGCAGAATTAACTTCTGAAATGACCCTTCTTTGATAACGATACACATTGGAGAGGAAGAGAAAGAGTCATCTGAATAACATTTATGTGCCCCTTATGAAGAGATGGGCTTTCTAACGTGGGGTTACCCAAACCCCCGGCAGCCGCTGAGCGCTCCTGTGCTAGGTGACGTGAAGACACTCCATCTGAAGTTTGTCACTTCACAAGCTAGATGATTGTTAAGATTTCGGGGAGGGATTTTTCCTAGCAGATGTTTTTCTTCACTTACCATTTGTTTTAATTATTCCTGATGTTTTGCCTTTCAAATTGCAGACTTCTTCAAAGGAAAAGGAATAAGCAGTTGTCATAACAACAAAGCTCTTCATTACCACAGGAACCTTTGACAGCTTTATTTAAAACATTAAAAAAAAATTAAAAGAAAAATCCAACCAATTATTTTTATCAGTCTGATTCATGTTCTTCTTAAACAGATTACAGTGTGTTCTCTAGCAGTTACACTGTGAAGGGAGTACGGCATGAATATTTATTATAAGGTAAACTTTGGGAGAAAAATTTGAAAGTGAGTTTGTTGTCTTTATGAGCTTCCTGTGGCAATAGCTCGCCTTGACTTTAATTAGAGTATATGATGGGAAATTTAAAGGTGGAATTTTTCTTTTTTTCTCACATATGTGAAGCAAAATGATCATGGTATGAAATAAAAATACCAAGATAGTAATTCATATCTTCTAGACAATTATGTCTTCCATTTTTCAAGCCAAAAAGAGGATATTAGTGTCCTGAAGATAGAGGAGGAGTGATTTGCTTGCTAAGGCAAAGAGGCCCTCTGCAAAGTTTAGAACTGACTACTGGTTTTAATTTTCAGTTCTCTAGAGCTGAAGGAGAGCGGGAAAAGATGATCAACTATTGCTGTGCCACCTTACAGAAAAGAAAGCCGCAGGGAGGTGTTGCTTATTGCTTCCCCAGGCTCCCAAGAAGTAATCAGTTAACTGGGAGGTGCGAACTGCTGGGGCAGGAGGAGGAGGAGGCTGACCCGTGGGCACGGGCGTTGCCTGGCCAAAAGAGAGCCAAAGCCTCCTTGTATTTTTTCACACAAAAGAGGTAAATAGCTCCCACTACCTCCCGTTTAACTTGCACACTCAAATTTGAAAGATGCTTTTCTTGATTTCACATTCTAATTTTTAGTATGAAATAAAGGCTAATGCCTTTCATCTGTTCGAGGCATTTATAGTATCCTTGGCAAAAAGATTTTTTTTAACAGCAAAGTGAAGGATAATACTGGAATTGTAAAACCCGTATCCCTTAAAATAAGTTACATTTGTCCTCAGTTTGAACTGAGATGTTTCTTGCTGGGCGTAATCAACAACTTAATTCTCTCCCTAAGCCAAGGAAAGAATGAATATCTGCAGAGACCTATCATTCTGTCTTCCATCCATAAAGGAATATAAAAAGCAGCTGTTGCATTTATCTTAAGAAGATGATAGCTGTAAATTGCCTTGTCTCACAGGCACTTCTCCCCCAGATGTCCATAATTCCACTGCCACGACGATGACCATGAAAAAGCAAGAAAAATCCGAAATACATAAGGACAGACTCCTTTCCCACAAGAATAGATTACTTAACCTCAGGGATAAGAATCCATTACGTAAAGTCAGAGAGGTGTTGGGACCCTAGTATCCGACAGGTTTGGGGCAGAGATGTTTTTATTTACTTTTTTCAAAAGGACTAGCCACATACAGAAGAACTTGTTTTATTTCTGAGAGGAGGTGATGGGGTGCTTTGTGTATTAGTTTCCTTATAGGCCACTTCATCTACCCACAAGCTGGGTTTGACGGCTTCACTCTGATGAGAAATATGGCTGTGGCTGTCCTGTTACATGATATGGTGTAGGGAGTTATTATTTAATTATGACAACTACACACATACAAGACATTGCATTAGGAAACACACATACACCATCTGCTAGATACCATGATTTAGCTGTAGGCGTACAAGAGCAGAGTCTTGTGAGCATTAACTTTATTCTAGGAGGCTATAAATGCAGGTCTCTTTGCACAGCACTGCCGAGGGAGGCATTCAGGGGAAGAACACTCCTCAATGATATAGTCATTACTGTTTCAGCAAGACGTTAATTTTTACAATAAATAAGCTTAATCCTTTTATGCAGATCGTTTTAGAAAATAAACAGGCCATTTTTATGAGCTACTTAGAACTGGGGCTGGGATGGGATTTGAGGTAAGATCCTGCATATGCTACAAATTGTAAGCAATCTTTTAATTCCTGGGGAACTACTGCAGATCATTATTTGTTGTTTCTTAAATAACTTATAAATGCAACATTTTTGTGTGTTTCAAAGCATTTAGAAAGCATAAACATTGCCTGGTGGAACTAAACTGCTGATTACTGAAGAAAGAAGATGACTGTAATCCATGCATGGAGCTTGTAGTTTTAATGCACCACCTTTCTTTGATTGCTTCTGGAGGACTTGTATGGAAAACAGGGCATGTGGGAGCTGGCAGGGGAGAGCCTGACCACTGGCCTTGGAAGCATGAACGCCCTTGGGCTTCAGTCTGGTCTCCTCTGCTAGCCACCTTTGTAACTTCAGCAGAGGTTAGCAAACAGCAGGCAATTAAATTCTGGTATCTTTAACCACTGACCTCACTTGTAGAAAGAAGGTAATAATGCAGTCTTGGCCTCCTGAGAATATGACTATCCTGGCTTACATGGTCTGTGAATAGTAATGTATAATGAATGTATGATTCTGATGTGAACTGTCGATTAATGTTTGCTGGAGAAATAATGTGGCTGTTATCTTAGCAATAATAGAGATGTTGTCTTTTTGATGAAGTATTAAAGAAAGAAACAATATTACTAGCCATAGTTAGTCATTTAATGTCTTACAAGCAAATCTTGAGAGGGTACTGATTTTGCCTTCTGGCCAGCCCTGAGATGAATGCGTTTACATGACAGTCTGTTTTGACACCAGATATGACATCATGTCCTGGCCAGGAGGTTTCACAGGTTTGGTGAGATTCTGTGAAGGAGCTGAACCATTCCAGCCTAAAACAGCCTGGCTTTCCGAAGTAAAATGTGTCCTGTGGTTTGGGCTGCTGCTGTTGACCTTGTGTGACGTGGGCTTAGTTCACTGATCTGCCATGTGTTTGCCTGGACAAAGCTGTGTAGCCTGAGCCTCCGTTCCTCTCTTGTAAACAAGCTGATCTCATTTTCTTAGGAAATCTCATTTTCTCTTTAACTGTGAAAACGATGCTTGGGCACTGTGGAAAAACGGATCACTTAACTAGGTTAGTTTGGCTGCATGCAGCCACACAGTTGTCTTGCTCCATCCCAGAAGCATCCTCATTTCAACAGCTACAAGTTTATGTAAAATACTTCCATTCCCCATGGCACAAAAGTTTCAGTAGGATTGCATTCCTCTTCTCGCTATACACTGAGCCAAGCAGTTGTGTCTCACAATTACAGAAAGAAAAAAATAACATCAAGTCTGGCTTTATTAGTGGAACCTAAGGGGATCGCTGTGGCTTCTGATCCCCATCTTTCCCCTCCAGCTAATACTCCTTCTGCAGGATATGGGATCCCACGTTACATCAGGCAGCAGCCTTGGTTTGCCTGTCTAGCTCTAGATACACCACCACCTAACAACACAAACACAAACATCAACTAAGGAACCATGTTAACAACCCAAGCCATGAAACCAGGTCTTGAATAAACTGGCAGTGAACTGAAGCAGTTTTGATGCCTGCTGACCCCGGGGACATACCTGATATGTGCTGAATGAACAACACTCCCTCCACACCCTTGTGCAGGGTGACCCAGGCTTCTTTAAACTGTGCAATTCTCCAAAACACTTACTTATTTTAAAACATTTGGTTTTAAACAACTCAAATTGTAGGCAAAAGAACAAGCACATGAAAACATCAGGAGTTTTGGTTGGTAAGGTAGGTAGATGGGTTTTGTGGGTTGGTTTTTTTTTTAAGAGTGTTTTATAATGTAAATATAACCTGGGTGAGAAAGAGAAAAAATGTTTTCTTCACGAAAGCGACTGTAATTCCCAATTAAACAATGCCTAATAAATGTTGGTATTGCTCAGTCGCCGTGGAGGCCACCACTAACATCACACAGTGTGTAGGCCCCCAAAGCTCTTGTTTGTTTCTAAAGCGATCAGGTCACACCACTCAGTTCCCCCCAATTTATTTAAATCTGTTACTTTATTTCAAGTGCTAATTATCTCTCACAACAAACAGAGCCTTGTCAGCTGCAATTACTGGCATTACAATAGATTATCAACAGAAAAATGTGTCTTGAAGCAAGAAGTGTTGCCTTGGTTACCAACCCAAAATGCTCCTGGATTGCATCTGTAACCACAATTTCCTGATTATACCTGAAATATTTCTTTTCCCCCTAAATTAGTACAGGGCATCATGAGCCAAATTTTACCCCACTGAATTGTGATTTCAGTCAACGGACGGTGCAAGTTTGGAGCTGGAGGTAGATTCCTAAAGGCGAAAGAAAGGGTTTATATTTTGCGTGAATAGAGGGGGATGTATTTTGCTCTTGGAGTTAGCGTATACAGGAATAATTCCTCTGTCTTCACAAGTGTTATGCCTGACTCATAAAAGAGAATAGGCTCTTGTCCAGTAAACCAAAGCAGGTGTGTTTCATAAGGCCATTCTCCTTCCTACCAAACACTCCGAGGCATATGAAGAGCTGGCACCGGCTAGGGAGCCTTGGACTGGTTGTAAATGCGGTTTTCACGATAGTTGTGAGAAAGGGTTTTGATTTGACTTGGCAGAAGGATAAATGTCAGCCGTGAAGGAAGCGTGAGTTCAGGCGAGAAGTTGGGAGGTTGGGTACGTCTCACATCCTGTGTCACACAGCCAAAAGTTAAATGCCTCTGATTGCCTAAGAAACATGTGCTTGTCTTTCATTCCATGTATGGTTGCTTAAAATAGGAAGGAATCAAAGCCAGTGGAGATACGGTGCTGAAACTTAGTGACCTTGTCAGCTGAACAAGGTTTCAGGAGTGCTCAGGGAGGGGTGTCAGCCTCTAAAAGGGAAGATAGAAAAAGGACCAGGATGCCTAAGTGTTACTGCCATTAAATGTAGTATTTCCTAAACTGCATATACGTAGTATACCCTAAACTGCAGTCCTAGAAAGCATCATTTATTTGGACCCCCAGCTTGTGCCTCATAATCTTTTACGGGCAGTTTTCTCCTTAGAGGCTTTCCAAAAACCTCACAATCCACTTTAGTGCACAGAGAGCAGCTTCCTAGTTTTGAAATGGCTGAACAGCTCGTTGCCTATCTTTATGCCTAAACCTGATCAAGACCTTCAAACAATATATTCATACATTTGCTTCTTCCAGAGGGGCCTGAAAATGTTGGGAATGCCTACCAGATCGGATGAAATGTGGTGGAAGCCTCTGCTTTCATTTAAGTTCTGTCTTAAACTGGAGCTTTTCTGATCCAGTACTGTGGCTCGGTGTTGGGAAGTTTGGCCAGAAAGGAGAAGTCCTGAGTAGGTTACCTCCCCTTCCTCTCATCTCCCTATGTGTGCCCATATTGCCAGGATGGGCGGGGGGGCGCTGCATTTTCCAGCCTCCCTGTGGCAACTGTGCCACGGCGCAGGAGAGGCTCAGCAATGATTTGGGTGAGAGGGAGGGAGGGAGACCATAACCAGCTGTGTGGTTATAGCGTTCAGTTTAAAAGAGGGAATCCAAAGTTCCAGTCCCAGCTCTTTCTGTATTTAATCCGTGTAAAATCCATGTAATGTAAAATAGATCACGTCCTAGGAGCATGCACTGGGACCAAAGACTTGCTTTCAGAGAAAAGCTCTCAATAATAATCTGAAGAGTCATGGTCCTTCTTGCTTAGGCACACTCTTTCTCCTCTCTCTCGGGCCCAATTAGTACTGAAGCTTTTTGGCTTTTCAGAAGAGGACTCAAGCGGAGGCTCCCGCCTTCATTCATGGCTGTGTTACGGCACAAAGGCATGCACCCACGTACCCGTACAGGCACAGTGTCGGTACTAGGCTGTTGCCTGATGGTTCGAGTAGGATGTGTGGATCTGAGTCCTCTTACACTGAGAAAAGATTCACGCCTGGATGTGCTGGATCTCAGCTAAGTGCTGGAACACTGCAAACCCTACAGACGGTGGTGGCAAGCGAGGATGAGCCCCGCTTGCCTCTTTGAGGCATGAAGCAGAGTTAGCAGAGCTCAGCTGTGCACCGCGTGGAGGGCAGCGCTCCCCCGTATTGCTGGCCCTCTGTCACCTAGCTCTTGGTTAGCTGCTCATCTAGGGCACTGCTGGTTTTTGGGGGATGGTGCTTTGGTACCTGTCACTCTCCTGGTCATCTTACAGGAAGGACAGGCACGTAAGTGTCAGGCAGTTGGGGATCTGAGTTATGCAGCCTGTGAGACGCTGTGTGCAGCTTCTTGCTCCCACAGTAGCCACAGAAGCCAGGGAAATTAGTCCTGTTTTGCTTAAATCCATTTTTGCATCTGAACCTTAAATTCTTAACACAGGACTGGCACTGCCTTACATAGCTGATTTATTCTGTGGTTATAAGTAAGGTCTCACCTGCTGAAATGAGTGTTGAAAAATAATCCTTTGCATTTGTACTCCACTTAGTACTGCAGTGCCAACACAATTCAAAGAGAGTGAATATCATTCTGTTTCCCCTTGTGTGCCATCCGCAGAAGCCATTTGGGATGCTCCGAGCGTGTTGCATTTGGATGACGGGATTGCACAGCCATTGCCAGGAGTTGGGATGGCCGGCAGGGCTCCGGTGGTCACACGAACACCCGGGACTGGGACTGGGAAGGCAAAGCTCAGCTGCTGGTCCAAGCCAGGTGAGGAGCTGTCGTCATCAAGGGGCTGTTTATTGGCTCTGACTGACGTTATGGAAATTCTTCATGCTATTTGGCACTTCCTTTGGTAATAACAGCAGAAATCAGAGGCTACACAGAGGGCAAGGCTATGCAGTTTCACAAGGCCACCTGGGTCTCTTTTCTCAAACTCTACAGGTTTGGGGGGGCTCAGAGAAGGGGTGTGATTTCTCAGGAGGGCTGGATCAGTGGGACTGCTGAGAATAGTAAATCATCAGTGACGGAAATATCACCTTTGAACCAATCAAAAACTACTTTGAGGAACATGTTTTTATTTCAGCTTTGGAATCACTAGCTAGGCATAAATAACAGGGTTTGGGGGGGTTCTGCAGATCATTGGGGAGCATACTCCAGAGTCCCCTCTTTGTTCATGTTTTTCAGCCCCTTGATTTTTACAGCATGAGCACTGATCTGTACTCACGGCGTGAGTAACTGGTTTCTGTTTATCCAAAACCAAATGTAAATATTTCCATAAAGATAAAATTTTAATGTGGGGCTTTATGACAAAGGCTGTTATTTCCAGGCTGCCATTAACAAATCCATGCTGCCGTGGTTTAAATGGAAAATTTTAGAGCTGATTATAAAATGTTGATATCAGACACAGCTATGAAGACTTGATAATACCCGAACTGGAGAGAGAAGGTCCTGTCAGGGATAAAAAAGCAGAGTGAAGGACTGGAAACCGAATATAAAAGCGCACGGCCAGTGTCCAGCATGGCAGCACCATCAGAACATCACTATCCGTAGCGTAATAAGGCTCTCCTCCAGTACACGTTTCTTTGGGTGAGCCCAGGAAATGAATGGTACTGTAATACAGCTCCTTCACAGATACGTTTTGGCTGCTTCGAAAATTAATTCATTAATTCTAAATAAACAGAAGTTTAAATAAAAACAGGCTGCTTTAAGAGGAAGTAACTAGGATGGAGGGGGAGTGCTGGGGAGGAACAGTGGCACAGAGAGAAGTCTGGGCATCCAGAGAGGGACAGCTTTAAGGTTAGTCCATTATGCTCTTACAAAAATTAGATCCTTCCCATTTTTTCCTAACTTGGGCTTTTGCACTGTTTTTGATAACACCCCCTCTGATATCCTAAATACATGCCTGGGAAGTAATATACATTAATTTCTACCAGGCCTTGATATTTTCTGTGCCTGGCAGTGCTCCGCACCGCAGAGGAGGAGGATAGCTGACCTCTGTGTGTGGTTTACAGGACTGCTCGTGGATGAAGTGGGCATAAGCAGGTTTGTGTGATTGTTTAGATGTGGTATTTGAGTGGCCTCTAATGCATTTTGTCTGCATGGAGCCAGCCCTGGAATATGTCTAAAAGGCTCCCCTACTAGAGTGCAACAGGTTTTGACAACCACCGGTGCTCGAGAGAAGAGCAAATGTGTGATTTAGACCATTGTTAGGGACTTTTTTTCGCAAAGAGAGTTGTCACATTGGAAAATTGTGAAGTTGCATATAATAGGATGCTGACTGCAAAGTATGTTACAGTCGTGCTCTCCTATTATTTAACAATGTAACTATGGCTATTTACCAATCCTAGATTGCCAAACCACAGAGGAGCAAAACTACATGAAAAACTTAGCATGTCTAAAACAAAAATTTGTTCTATCTGAGGCTATGTTATTATTTTTTAAAACTTTATTAAGGAATAAATTTATTGTTGCATTGTTTGCCTTAGAGGTGAGCGGTTCTGAAACTATTTCTTGTTTCCATGTAATCATGCTTCAGTGAATTTTGAAGTTTTAACAAGAGTTAGGGGTCAGTTTCCTTAGGCAAGTTGAAGAAATTATTTCTGATGATTTAGTTAGTAGCGGCAGTGTGGTCTTCTTGTAATCATACACCTAGCACCTAGAATGAGGTGCGGAAATTAATCTGTGGTGAACCTTTAAAATAAATGGATAAATAAACCCCAAAGAAATGAAAAGAAAACCACAGCTTTAGACTGATTCTAGAACTGCTTTTGGTTTCTGCCAACAATGGAAGTTTAAATGGAGAGAGAGAGAGAGAGAGAGAGACTGGAAAAGTAAAAATAACCCTATTCCAATGGATAGTTTTCCTGTCATAGACTAAAATTAACATGGCACTGTGCAAGCGCAGAACAAAGGGAGCCACTTCGCCCCATAGCCTTTGCAATAAGAAAAATGCAATTAAAAAATGCAGCCAGGTCCCTTGATTTTCTTATTTTACTGCCCTTCTCTGAATGTCCTTTATTTGTAATGCTTGCTTCTGCATTTCTTACAACCCCCACATTCCTCAGCTCCAGGATTTGGGGGCACATGAGAGCTGTCAGATCAGGCCTTTGCTCTACTTCCTATGGAATATGCTCCCTTCTCAGATGGGGAGCTCCTCCAGAATAGAAATACCTAATGATAGTGTGACTACTTGAAAGCCACATAGAGGGAGGGAGGAAAGAGATGCTATTCACTTCGGCAGTACAAATAAAGCGAGAGCTTTCTTTCTACAGGCATGTGTGGGAAGGGCAACAACAGAGCAATTACATGGTGGGTGGGAAAGGGGATTTTGTCACTTTGGCAGTGCTGACAGACAGAAATAAACTGCTTCTAGGGGGATAGCAGGGTAAGAACTTGCACATCAAGAGCATAAGCAGAATTAAAATGGGCCCTTAAGGGGATTTATTGAGGGCTGTTGTTTTTTTTTTTTAAGTGCCTAAGGCCCCTACTATTTCATTGTGTGCAAGCCAAAAATCAGGAGCAGGGAGAGAGAGTGAGCAAGTTGCATCCAAACTAGTAAGAAACAGTTCTGACTGCAAGAATATGACCGCAACCCTTATGCAAGTGTTACAGATTCCGGGCAATGGCATATTCAGCATGTAGGGCCGGTGAGGGAAGGAGTCGTGGTCAAGAAGGCAGCAAGAAGAAACCGTCTCCCTTTTTCAAACCAATAATGGAGTCCCTTTCCTCTTTTTTGTGCGTAAAACAACGCCACATGTTGGCCATAGTGTCCAGACAGGTATAATACTGCCTTAGGGCACACGACACATTGCCAGGATGAGGCAGTAAATTATTCGAACTAGTCTGAATTTAGATGCACGGGCACTTGAATTCCCTCTATCTGCGACAGACTTTCTCAGCGGGTGCGATCATTGTCCTACTCTTAACTTTTTCTTGGTTTCCCTGGAATTCCGTATTACTCATATGAAGGCAGAAGGTGAAGTCTGCTCCAGTTAGACTGGAAGAGGGGAACGAATCATAGCTGTTCTGTACCCACAACTGCAGGGTGCTGTTGGCCTGCTGCAGGAAATAAATAATATTCCTAACATGGGTTACAATAACAATAGGTTGTTGATATACACATTCCGGTCACGGAGATGGTTTTGCTTCATGTTTTTTCTCTCAAAAAGAAGACAGCTACTGATGTCCACCAACGTAGATCGACACAGACCGTTGCAATGCAATCATTCTGAACTGGAAATAGCAGATTACTGCAAAAGAAATGTAAGAAATATGATATATGGAATACATAGGAATACGTTCACGCACCACAGGTTCATTCACCCATCTCTATCCCTTATACCCATCTCAGGGGGATCCCTCTGATATAGCGAAACCAGCAACTTCCCTCTCCCTTTCCTTTCCAGAAGAAGTGCTGGAGGGGACGTCAACCTTTTCTTCCAGTGCTGAGTGCTGCAAAGGGCTGGGTAGTGGAGTTTCCCTTCACACATAAAACACGTACTGCTATTTCATGGACCCTAGGTTTCATCCAAGATGCCAACAACCAAATTTGAGTCGATTACCGGTGCCAAGACTGGGCAACTCATTACACTCATTTGGTGCAACTTTGCTTGTAACAGCAGGCTGTGCTGCCATGCAGTGCGCTACAGCTAAAAGAGAATAAGCCTGCCTTCAGCAAGACAGCCTAGAGATTTTTTAGATGGCAGATGATTGGTGATGTCACATAAAATTGACAGCTCTTCAGACAAAAGGAAGAAGCTTGACTTAATGAGTGCTATGGGTGGGTGTATAAGCAAAGACTTTTCTAAGAATTATCATTACCTGGGAAAGGCAATTTTCAGCTGAATTGACATTCCAGTAATTAAGGGCCAACATAGAAAATCTTGGTCATTATAACTATTTAAATTTCCAAATTGCTTAGTTTAGAATTGCTTATGGTTGAACTGCTACTGACAGCTCCATCACTTTCTATTCTCAGCCAGCTTGATTGGCAAATTGATGAGGTCTGTACTGTGCAGCCACAGTTCCATCTTGGTGCCAAAAATCACTACCTGGAGCAGACCAATGAGTAGCAACTATGGTCAGATCAAACCACAATGAATCCAAGTTTTACATTCACTTCTTGATAGTGTGTATGCATGTTAAAGAAGTCACTGGGTGGGAGACTCTTGAAAACCATGGTGTAGGGTGTTGTAGTATTTCAGTTACTTAAATTGACCTTATGAGCGTATGCTTTCTATCAATCAGATTAGTTGGAATTGACATTGCTGGGCTAATACAAAACTTAATCTTTTTCTGGCTTTTTTCCTCTGCGTTGACATCCTTGGGTGGACAATGCTTTTCAAATGGCGAAGCTATTTTGTGATCAGAGGAACTTTTGTCAGAGAGATGGGTAAAAGAAACATCTGGACCTTCTGAGGAGGTTGCATTATGTCTTGAAGCAACTTTCCTAATTTTGAAAGTGAACCATTATATGTTCTATCTGCCAGTTGTTTTAATTCTCTTGTCATACCAAAGTCAAAAAAACTGGGAGAGAGAAACCATATTTTTATTTTAACAATTTAGAAGACTTTGTGCATTATTCTGCAAGAATGAAGGCACTGGATCTCTTTTAGCTTTAGCCTGTTGGCCTCCTTTTTCCCCCTGTAAAAATGTATTAACTTATCATGTACTTTGTTCTACTCACAGAGAGAAATTTTTTTTTAGTCCCTCTTCCTCTGTACTGTCACTTTTGATTCACAGTTGCTAAGCGTTGCAAAAGCTCACCAGAGGGACACTCTCATAGTGTGATTTGCAAACTTTGAAATAACACCCACCAGCAGAAGCACCATATGCTACGAAGTTGCACAGTAAACTGACAGCAGTATTTCATTTATAATTTGAATTTCCAAAAATGTCAGCATTTTTCACATCAACAAATGCCTCTCAGCTTGCAGTCCATGACTCTTTCGTCCGAGTGGACATGAAATTATGCTAATTCTGCTTAAATTTCTACAGACTTTATTAATGCCAGCCACATTAAAATCAATTCATTTTTATTATGGTAACTTGTGGTACCAAGACAAGATAAATCTGTAATTTTATGAATGTGTAGCTAAGTCATTGGGCTTATATACTATACAAGTGTGTGTGTAGTTTATGGCATGTGGACTTTGTGGCTCTCTGTAACATTGATAATCCAGTGCACCCTTTTTGATAATAAAATAAAGTATCAGGGAATATTTTTTTAATCAATCAAAGGCAAACTTCACATAAAACACAAGCTGTTCCCTTTGTGGTTAATTTTCATCCAGCTGCACTTAAGTACAACAGAGCCAGCAGAGAAAACTACTTGGCAACACTTCCTAATTAGGGGACGTTAATTACAGCTAAATACTATACAATTTCTATGTTATAAGAGTTCATCTAAATCAATGTTATTATGGTACTAAAGGAATTAATAATGATTTCATACTTAGAAGCTGTTGCCAAACTACCCATTAGTTCAGAGTTTAAAATGACTTTACAATGAAATCTCTAAATCTGCATTACATAAAACACTGGCGCATTCACAGACAATCACACATGGCACTTCTATTGTGTATTAATAACTGCGCCTGATGGCATCCCCTTTTCATGCTGGAGTGTTGATGGGGTGGGTGAGAGAGAGAGGGAGGAAAAGGCCCCGCGAGACAAGGCATACATCCCTACAAACTGTGAAAGTGCGATCTCTCTCTGAGAATGGAGATCAGTCCATCCGCTGGGAGATTTCATGCGGATTTCAAGGGCGGGGGACAGGCAGACCCACTAACAAAACCACAGATACTTCGTACACAAGCAGTTCAGATTCTAATGCCGAAGTACCAAACTGGGGGTGCGTAGGGATGTGCGGTGGGATCACGGCCCCTCGGTTCATTGAGGAACATGACTGGCTCCCAGGCCACCGTTTCAGACGTGCCCCTCCACTTAGGATGGAGAACTTGTGATGAAGCTGATACATGCTAAAATGTCCTTCACTGCATCTACTCATATTCTTGTTTCAAATACAACGCAATGATTAAATCCCTTTTTGTTGCATCTTGCATTTCTAGCAGCACCTACCTTGTTAAAATTATGGCTTAGCATTTCTAAATCAATCCAAATTAGAAAAAAAGGAGGAACATTAACCTGCTATGCAGATGGGGAATTTCTCTCAGGTTGCTTCCTATTAAATAGGGATCCACAGGTGCCTATTAGTGTCACAGCAGCCACTGCTCAGCAGCCTTGTCAGTAAAATGGGAAGAGAGATCAAGACCGGACCAGATGCACAGAGCAAACTAATACCTGGTCTGTCCAGAGGCAGGGAAACTACTGAGCTACAAGTCTGCAGTGCCCTAGCACAGGCTTCACAGGGAGGAAGCTTTAATGGCTTAAAGCCCTCTTTGTGCTCAGTCGATTTGAGACAACTCCAGTCCCTCCAGTTTCCCTTCGCACAATTTGTACAACTTACAGTACTCTCCCTGTGCTGCAAGTGCTCGTTGGTCTTCTCCCCCACCCAGAGTTATTGCTACCCTGGAAAATGCTTCGCTGTACCCTTCATTTCCAGTGCCATGGGGAACTTCTCCCTTAGTGTCAGCTCCTTTTTAACTCATTCTGCCCCTTTTGTTCAGCGTGGTTGCTTTATTTCTGAGAAATGGACAGAGAAAAATTAGTGTTGTTGCAGGGAAAAGCTGCTCAATTCATATGTTTTAAAGCAAATCAGGATCAAAGCAGGCTATTGATTTATTAATGACATGTAATTAACTGGCAATCAGTGAGCTATACATCCAGGGTGAGTATCAGCAGCACAACAGACAAACCATAATACAAGATGCTTACAAAATGTAAATAAACACTTGCAAATTCAAGAAAGGCCTTTCATAAGTAATCCCAAAAAAGTTTTAACCCCAAGCCCTCCCACCACATCCACCCCACGTGAGGGTGAGGAAGGGACCCCACAAGGTCACATATGGCTGCCTGCGGTGCAGGTCCCCACGCGTTGTGCCCCGTACCGTCAGTCCCTGAGGAGGAGGCACTGCCTAGCCTTGATGGAGGTGGGGATGTGAGTGGGTCTAAGTGAGTGTGGGCCCCTCAAAAAGGGTGAAAGAACCTTGCAGGAGTTTAAAGCCCAGCAAAGGAAAAGTCACATTTGGCAAACACACGCAGCGTTTTATAAGAGAGCTCCTGAGCTGCTGGCTTTGAGGAGCTGAACTCCAACCAAGTTACAAAAGTTGTTTTGCTGCGCTGCCCCAAGACGGGAACATCAGAACGATCAGTAGAGAGATGCAAAATTAACCCTTTCTAAAAAGTCAGCTGTGGGAACATGCGGAGAAAATATTTTTAGACCAATACGGGTATCCACAAACACCTAAAGAAGATAGGCAACACTGAGAGATGTGTAAGCCTTTAACTGAAATAATCACCCATGCAGACTATGTTTTTTAAAGTTTTGTTCCAGCTGTGGACAGAAGCAGTAATGATCAGACAGGCTTGCTAATCCAAGTGTATCCAAACCAGCTGGCCCTGCTGGGTACATGCGCATGGCACTCCGTGTGGGACACCGCAATGCCACCCCAGAAGAACAAGAGGCATGAGGCCAAGTGCCTGAACGTGCCCACAGTAGAAACCAGGAAGACAGCAATGCTGCAGGTAGGTTTGTGTCCATGGCCCAGAGTATCACTGGCTTGGGGCAGGATTAACTGTTGTGCCCGTATCTTGGATACACAACATATCCAGGCTTTCACTCACATCATCACTGCCATTCTTTAGATAGGTAACAGAGTACTCTGCCTGCAAACCGCAATTTTTTGCCTTTCAGTTTATAGTGAAAGCACTTTTTGTTTAAGAAAACATATCTACATTAGTACTAAAATTGTATTTTAGTGAAACATTTAGTAATATTTACACTAGAAGTACACTAACAGATAGTGCTGCATCTTTTTATGTATGGAGCAAAGGGTTGACTTGCAACAGACTGCTATTTTGATAAGAATACCTTCTGCTTAGGAACTATTCTTAAGTTTATTTTTCAAGCGTTATTCCAAATCCATGTTATAAAATGTTTATACGTGCACTTAGGAGCATGGTTATGGTATAGTTGTAAAAGAAGAAAAAAAAAAACCCACCGCACAACTGGTGTCTTTTTGCATACTTAAAACGTCAGAACAGATTTGCAGTTCTCTCACCCTCGGGCCATGCAAAGCTAACCCTCACAAAAGGGGGTTGCTGCTAAAGTGCCCGTATGCCCCCCACCACCCAGCACGCTCCTGTGGTGCTCGCCCCCGCACCACGTGCAGTCACAGGGTAGCCCAAGAAATCTGGAGGGAAGCAGAGTGGGTCTGTCACCTTAAGGATGTGAAAGGAGATGTTCCTGTGACAATAAAAGCACTCCTAAGTGCACCTCCAATCATAAATCATTTTCAAAATTGCTCCTGGCTTTTTAATTTCTTTCATTTGGAGGATTTATAGCGCGCTGACATGCTAGAATGTTTATTCCATGGGCTGCCCATCACGTGGTGCCCCATTGGCAAGCTACCAGGCTCTGGTCTGCGTTAATCTAAACCTCTGCAATGATCATCTGCGGTTTCTAATAAATGACTGATAACTCTGTGTGTAACTCTTGCAGTGATTAAAGTTAACATCGGTACAGAGTGCAGGCTTTTTCAGCCATTTTTTGACAGCTATTTGCCATTCTTCCTTTTTAGTATTGCCATTACTGAAACAAAAAGCTTCTTGTTTGAAAATTATTTATGGAGTGTTGCAGAGTGTTATAAGATTTTCATACACCACTCTGCGAGCTGGTATCCTTTTGGATTAGAGTGTACTCTCAATTTCAGTCCATGGATGAGAATGACTTGATTTCTTTTCATACTTTGCAGCTCCAGAAATGTCCATGAATATGTATTGCATCTTTTGACACTCCTTTTTGCCGGCTTTTGGGGAAGGCTGTGCAGAATCGGAGAAGTTAAAGATGGAGTGGACCCATTAGACCATCCAGCCCATCTGCCTCCCCGCACAGGCTTGCACTTTCTGAACGTAGCTGTCTCGTATATGGTCGGGTCCCCGCTGAGGGGCTTCTGCTGCTTCCCCGATGGGCTGCCAAAGAGCCTCGCCTAACTACTTACAGAAAGACTTGTTGGTACTCACCCTAAACTTGTGATTTTTGCCTGGTGCACCTGATATAATGCCAGTATTTTGTACCAAACCATTCTCCTCCATTGCTGGAATTCACATTTACCCCCATCAACATGCTATTGCCTGTTTGCATTAGTGACACATAAGGACACTAGCTAGGAACGACAACACATCGCGGCAAGTACTGTGCAAAAACAGAACAAAAACAGTCAATTCCTGCCTCAATGAGTTAATTGCTCAGATGAATTAAATTTACAACATGCACGACAAGAAACAAGAAATAAACACTGAGGTCTGGAAGGCGAAGCATTTCAAAGTTACAAAACATTAAGTACTAAGGTTGCCTGTGCTACCACGTCTCAACCTTTGTACATGCCACTTGCAGTGACAATGTTGTTCCCTGGTCCATCTGTCTGTCTCTCTTCCAGCCATTCCCAAAATTAAGTTAATGGATGGGAAATTAGGTCTGTGAACCATTTTCTTTTGGTCTCAGTATTCGTCCTCTCCTGATGAGGCACTGTGTTTCTGGTGGGTTCACTCCCGTTCTTCTTGCCCGGATCACCTCACTCTTGCTGTGCAGCTGCCAGTTCTTGCTTCTGGTCTTCTGAGGCATCTCCCCTCCATGCTTTTCCTTCCACTTTCCCTGCTCACACTGGCACTCCCCATTTCCTTTATTTCTCTAACCCGTGCCAGTGTCTTTCTCTCCCTCTAGTCTAGCGTTTGCCTGCCGGTGGAATTACACTCCTGCTGGCACCACACGCCGTACTAACACCACGAAAGGCAGGTGCCGAGGATCGGGACCATTCTCACCCTTGCCACAGGTTCACGCTCTGGAATGTGGGAATTTCACAGACCTCAATTGCCAAAATTCCTAGGTGTGGGCTGAAAATGCCCAGCCCACTTTGTATTTTTATTCAGCTTTATTTTCTGACTCTTTTTTAGAAGAAAGTTCAGCCGAGGAAGACATCTACTTAGAAAATTTCAGTCCAAGCAATTAGCTCGCCAACGCCACAGTTGGAGCATAATGGAGAATATAACGTTTATGACTTATAAGTGCTAGAGACTCTAACTTCTGCCTAGAATAAGCGTAGTTTCTAAGGAAGGATTTAAAGCTCTACTTGTGTTTTGCTCATGCACTTCACTACTCTTCTCTGGAAACATACCCTATTGACCAATTACGCCGTGTTCAAACACACAAGCAGCAATTAACTTACTCGTCTGCCTCACCTGTCACATGTGTATTTAAAATTCTGTCTTAGCATCTTAGCGCTTCTTAATCTCGTCAGCAAACCCCAAAGCACTGACGTATTCTGAGGTGCTGCACATTTTGTTGTCTCTCTGTGTGTTGCACCGTTTTTACACCCCGTTGCATTCAGGAGAGCTATACAGCAGGAAATTAGGCCCAAAGTACATCTACAGGTTTAAATCCATTTCCAAAACACTGTAACACACTGCTCTGCAGCCCTCTAATGGAGAAAATGGCAGGCACGTTCAGCAAAATGAAATGGAATTAACGCTTAACAAAGAAATTTCCCGTGGAGGAGGCAGCTCTGAAAACGCGTACTCAATTAAGAGCAGACAGATATTTTCCTGCAGCTGAAGTCACTTTTATTTATGCATTTATTTGTTTATTCAGAGCAGAAGATCATGAGTTTTCTTTTTAGGGAGAAGCAGGGGTGGGGGGTGAATGAAATTAGATTAGTGGGAAGAGCGCAGGTGAAAGCTCCTGGAGACCTCAGCCTCCCCACCTTCGCTACTGGGGGCATCCCTCCTTCTCTGCTGTGTCTCTGAGAGACAGTCTGTGGGCAGAGGTGGTGTGCGTCCAGTGAGTGGCCGTTAATACCTAGCAATCCTCTCTGAAAACGTTACACGTTGCTAATACCGCCTCATTTGACTGTAGTTTAACACAATACATTTAACAAGTAGCGTACTCTCCTGTGTTGCTAACGTATCCGTTTCACCCTGACTGGCTGCGTGGAGTTGCTTCGGGCTATGTCTGCTCCTTCCTCTCTGGCAAATCCTATGCCAGCGTAACGCCAAGATGCTCCTGCTCGTCAGCAGTTCTTGTTAGGAGGACTCTGCATTGGGATCTTACCTGGCATTTTCAGGACAAGCTTAAGAAAAGTTTCAGAAATTGTGAAACAGCTTTGCCTTCAGTCTGCTGGGGATACCTTTTAGGATGTCTTTTACTTCTGTCTCAGCTGCCTCCTCCTTAGCTTAAGTGTCTTAAAGAAACAGGAGTTGTGGGAATTCGCTCAAGATAACAGTAGGGAAAAGTAAAGACATTTTTCTCAAATACTGTAGGAATATACCCGCTCTGGATATCATCGAGTTGTTCGAGTACGTTGGGCATTCACACTGTAATGGCAGCCAAAGATATCTGTTATTTCTGACTCTTCCTGTAAGCTGAGGCGTTAGTCACAGAGCTGTGCCTTTTTTTTTTTTTTTTTTTTTTAAATCCTGCATCCCACACTCAGGAGTAAAGGAGGAAACCATGTAAAGATTATTCTCATTTCATTAGCTAATCTGAACAAGCCAAACGACCCATGCTAACTCTCCAAGAAATGTAGTTGTTCCCAGTCCAGCCTCAGCACATCTTCAAGTTATTTATTTAAAGCTCCTTGAGCTTTAAACAGGTGCAGGGCGGGTCACTTTTCAGACCATGAATTTTTAGGAGCCATTCTGAAGCACGTTTAGCAGAAAAGACCCTGGATGACACTGTTTTACAGAGTGGCGCTGGTATTTCTGTGAGTACTTGCCATGTCCAAGGATGGGTGTGGTCTGGTGGCCCTGTGGGGAAAAATATGTGTTCGTGTAGATGCTCCCCCCTCTGCTGCCATCAAACACTGAAATAGCCCGTTTAAAAGTGCTGAAGAATCTAGAATGAAGTCCCTGGTGCCTAGATCTATAGTTAAAGGGGCATTACTGGATGATGTGATCCTACCAGACTGCAGGGTTTATTTTTTTACAACATTAGAGGACTCGTCAACTCTGAAGGGACTAAGGGAGGGAGGACGGAGAGGATGAAACCACCTGGATGTGCAGCACTGCAGGTTTAAAGCTCCAAGTCCCAGGGCTCAGCGCACACAGTGCATGTTTAACGTCCTTGCTGCTTCTTGTCTTCACCCTGAGAATTACTCCAGCACCACGCGCCACAGAGCATCCCCCCTGCGCTCACATTAGGCTTCTCTTAATGTTCAGAGGGAAACAACAAAAGTTCCTTTTCCTTTACAGCTCTTTCACTTTCCGCCTAATGAAGGTGGAATATAAAATGTTGAAGGAAAAAGCAGTTTTTCCCCTACAGTAGAATTTCTTTTTCAGTTATTTTTAATCTGACGTCTGTTTTAACATGCACTCACACACTACATTTATTTTAATTTTTTCCCTCCCTTGTGTTTTATTATTTACCTCCTGTTCCAAAGAGATCACAAAAGATTACACTTCTGTGAAGCAATAACAGCGGTGGCAATGATCCCTCTTACTTCTCACAACTTCTCTTTTTACCCCTCTGTTTTTCCTTTATCTAAATCTTCCTGTCACTGCCCTCCCAGAGGCCTCGTTATAGTCGCTATCAGATGGGGTGATGGCATTCACGGGTTTTCTTGGAATTGGACAGATTTGTGCTAACTAGAACACAAAGCACTTCTTGTTCACAGCCCGGATAGTCGTTCTTTGCTCTGGTTCAATTCATGCCTTTAAATAAGTTAGAGCAAGAAATCACGCTCTGGGTCACCCGGTACCTGTACTTTGAAGAAAGCCCAAGACTCTGCTGAAGGCAGCAGAAAGCAGCCAATGTTGAGACGTGCTAGCCATCAGCCAGGCTTCTGACATGATGCCGGCTGAATGTTTAATTTCCCCTGGAAATGAAGATAACATCCTTAATCAACTTACATGTAATTAAATTAAATCATGGAGAATACGCATTCTCCAGCTTCTCCTCAGAAGTTGGTTGCTCAGGTCTGAGCTTTAGGGTGGAAAAAAAAAGTTCTCTATGGACCAGTAATCACTACAGACAGTTTTAGCACCTTCCACCCCCAGGGCAACCTCTCAGGCAGTAAGAGCACAGGCTGGTTCGTGCAGCCGGCAGGCATGATGATAAGCCTTGGCAGGCTCCTCCATTAGCCCACTTGCTCTCCAGGTTGCGACAGCGGTGGGGACCCCTAACCCACAGGATTACCAAACCAGCCTTGTCACTGTCCTCGGCCCAGACGTAGGAGGTAAACTGGTTCGCTGGTTTGCTTGTTTTTTACAACTAGTAAATAGGTGAGAACTCATGTAAGTCTTTGAATAAAAACAGAACTCGTGCTATTATTGAAATGGAAAAATCAGCTTATAAAGCTTTCCCTTGTTTTTCTGGGCAAACCATCATCCATTTGGGGGTTTGGTTTTACACAACGCTGTACTGTATAGAGATGATGCTGATCTCCACCAACTGAGCCTGCAAGGCTCCTTCCTCTACTCCTCCCATAGAGAAAGCACGACTTGAAAAAACAAGTGTAGTCAATTCCAGTATGGCTTCCTCAGTTTGTTAACATTCTTTAAAAAATCCTTTGTTTTCATCTCAGTTAAGGAAGCAATTCTAAATTGATGCTTTTACAATTCAGGGTTTTCAAACACTCTCTGTGATCTCAGAGATCTGAAACTGTTATGCCTCAAGAAAGCTTTGCTTCCAGAAGACCAAATTTTCTGCAATTTCCAAGAATTAGCAATCCACAAGATGTCCCCAGTGCTCAAAACAGAGCCACTTAAAATCACTAGACTCATTAAGAATGGCTAGAGCATCTTGTTGGCACTCCTTCATTGCATCAATATTAAATTTCATTAAAGGATATTAAAACAACTTGGTCATACTTTCTCTCGGTAAGTGGTTATTGTAGGTCTTCACAGAAGGGGAAGGATCTGTAAATTGTCCAGAAGAGAGGAAAGATCTTTACAATACAGCTGGGTGGGACCTGATGGTCACCCATCACTTCCTTACTCTTGCTTTTAGGGACTGCAAGGACTCCAACCTTTTCGATGCTTCTTACTTTCTAAGTCTTACCACCTCTTAATTTAGCACAGTTCCAGCTTTCTGGGATTTTAATAAAAATGGTCAATCAGTAATTTTACCTATGGTGCCTTTGCATATTAAGAATACTCTTATCCTTGGTTGTCCTATTAAATAAGGACTGACCAGATGGACAATCCTCTGTCGTTCTCTCCTGGGCAGGCTACATCTAATTAAAAGCGGTTCTCTCCTTCTACTCCTACTGCACACTACATGTATCATCCAGATGTCAGCACTGGTAATTTCAGCAAAAGCTCACCAAGATTTGGATAAAACTTGCTGTTGTTGTTTTGTGGGTTTTTCCCCCCCAGGGGAGGGAGGGAGCCAAAGTTCCAACTAAGCAAAATAAAATGAAAAGTAGATCAGTTTTTTCTGTCTCAGTAGCATGTGCTACGGTATATAATGTATGTTCCCTGCTTCACAAAGGAAATGAAAGAATGAACTTACATGACTGATGAAATAAAGATATCAAAGTATTACTTTCCCCAGCTGATATGTACACTTCACATATAATTACTATTTAATATCTTTGTTTCCTACAAAGCAGAAAAAAAGCTTACCCTCTCTCCCAATTCCCTCTTCTTGTAAATAAGCTGATGCAGAATCTTCTAGATTTGCAGTTTCTCCTTGACTTTCTTCTTGAATTTATTCTCTTCTTTGCAAAGTACTGTGGTCTACAAAATGAAGCTATTTAAAATCCCAAATGAATAAGTGTTATAAAAATAATAAATTAGTATACAAGACTGACTTGCAGAAAACATATGTTATACTCTGAAATATATTTAGATGGGAGTGTATAATTGCCTGTTCCTTTCCTAATGGCCTGAAGCACAGCGCTAAATCTGAACTTTTCCCAAAGCCTATGCAGTGACGGAGCGCCGCCTGCTCTCTGGTCCCCGACTGAGTTCAGGTCCCCATCGCCTTTCACGTGCTGTCTGCAGGAGTGACGACCAGCTGCAGCAGCCTCGATAAATCTCAACTGCCCCCTGACCACGGGAACTAAATAGCAGCAAACAGCTACCAGTGATGGGAAAGATGGAAGAGAGGGCAGTGGAAGTGCTGGTCAGGGTGAAGCGCAGCAAGCCTAGGAGACCACACTGTGAGCGCTTCCAGTTCCCCGTGGGTGGGGGTGTAGGTCCTGCCACACCAGCCTCCGACCTGAGCTCAAAACATGTTAGTCCCTGTATCCCCCATGTTTGGCTCTCTCATGGGCTCAGTACTGGAATAAGCCCAGTGACACTTCTGGCCCTGCCCAGCCTCCCCCCACCCACAGCAGGGGCCAGGAGCCCCACTTCAGCTCAGCCCATGGCCCTCAGCGCCTCCCTGAGCTACGCTGCAGGAGGGCCGGTCTCCAGCCCCGCCTCTGCCTCCGGGATGGACCTCGGACCTGCGCTGTTGGTAGCTGTCTCCTGGATGGGCTCTTTGGACATGCCTTGTAATATGTCTCCAGCCCAGTCCCCTGCTGCTTCTGGTGGGACCCCCCGCTCAGGTTCATCCCCTCGCATTGCCTAGGGCTGTCAACAGACCAATACCTGGCTGGTACCAGCAGCTTCTGTAGGAGGAGTGAGAGATGAGGCTCTGGGTCACACTGGGGGTCCACAACCACAGACCATATGAAAGCAACTCACTTGAGTCACAAAGAAGTTAACAAAGGCAATCAGTCACTCTGTAACACTGAGCCTTCTGCTTATTCCTCGAAAAAAACTCACCCCAAAACCAGAATCATCTTTATTTGAATGTGTTTTACAGATTCTATTACTTTCACATTTTTTCTTTTTTTTTTCCTCCAAAATTACAGGTTTCAACAGAAAAAATGTTTACATTACTTTCCAATCCAGCTTCTCCCAAAACACTGGTTGGCTTGGAATTGCACAGTATTTCACATCAGTGTGTTTGTAATGTTCATGGAAAAAGGAAGCGGCTATCTTCAGCTTTCCAGGAAGCCGAATCTCTCCCTCCGCAAATGGAGCCTGTTCGCTCTGAAGTAAAGTAACCAGCAGCAGCCCGTGTGCACATCAAAACAAAGGGGGGCTGTCAACAGAAATATAAACAATTCTTCCTGGCAAGTTCATTAATCGTCACGTAGCTCCCGTGGAAACAGTGAGGTTGTTCTCAGAGGTACTCGTGTTAAATAGTTAGGTGGTAGAATTGGGCATTCATTAATTTTAAGGAACTACAGAGAGTCCTTCACCTAGAAACTAAAGCATCTCCAAAAAATAGCTTCTATCTTCACCCTAAATGCCCAAAAGACAACCAACAACAAAAATGTGTACTTTACAAGTGAGGTGAATCTTTCTGTTACGAAACTATTGAAATATACTCTAACATTTATATGACCAGAGCTAAACAGCAGCAAAATCCAGTGTGCGATTGCTGGGAGGGTATGGCAGAGGGTCAACCGGGCAAGCACCTGGTGGGCACTGACTTCATATAATGGGGTCTGTATTTCTGAAAGCTCAGCAGCAGAATTCTCCTCTAAATACACGAACAGGCACTGGATTTTTCCTTCAAGAAACTGGCAGTGAAATCAGAAGGAAAACCTGTGGCAAAAAAGGCCACTTTCCAGGAAAACAAAGGTGTGAAAATATAGTCACAGCTCAGCCTCATTTTCTGTGTTGAGACCAAAATCAGAAAAAGGCTGAGCACCTTGGATGAACTACTTCCTGGGAAATTAAAGCCTATTTTTAGTACTGAGCACTGCATACAGGATTTTGCTTTCTGTATATGTTGTTTCTCTGATTTTTTTTTTCCCTATGCAGCTTTCCTATCTGTCCAAGGTGTT
This sequence comes from Fregata magnificens, assembly GCA_013389945.1. NCBI lineage: Eukaryota > Metazoa > Chordata > Aves > Suliformes > Fregatidae > Fregata > Fregata magnificens. The sequence goes on from WAAD01037421.1 coordinate 137,624, forward strand.
TTTTAGACCACTAGTGATTCAGGTGGTATAACCAGATAAGTAACTGAGTTATTATCTTTATGAAGCACAGATCTCTTTGTAATAAATGTATGTTGTAGCTTGATTTACAGCAAAATCCTCCTCCTCTTACTTCCCTGATGAAACCTACTTAAGTCAGTCAGACTAGTCATGATGATAAGATAATTAAGTTTTTAGTACAACTCTGGTTAGTGAGCAGAATGTAGTTCTGAAATAATGAATCTACTAGCTCCAGTCTGATATTCAAACGGTTTTGATGATTTTGGTATTATTCTTAATGTGCTCTGAGAAAAGTACTTTTTACATTAAAGCTGGAAACCCCATATAGGACACAATTCAAATCACCTTTTCAATTAAAGAATTGCTTTTAGAATGGCAAAGTTGAAGTTCAGCCAGCAGAGCAGTGACACCTGCAAACTGACAGTCAAACCCCCCTACATTAAAATGGAAAGATTTGCATGAATGTGTTTTAAAATGACAGGAGACAGGAATGGGAGCTTCTAAGCAAGTTAGACTAAAATTTTAAGAGTGAAATGCCTAAAAATAGGCCCCTGAATGCATAGTTAAGCACCAAATAGAGGCTGCTTGATTTTCAGTTGTTCTGATCACCCAGAGCTCCCATTAACTTCAGGAGCAACTGTGGATACTCAGCTGTTCTAGAAATCAAGCCACCTTTATTCAAGGGTCTAAATATGGATGTCTGTGCCCAAGTTTGGGGGAAAAAATACAAAAAAAAAAAAAGGTTTTTTTGCTACAGAGACATTTTATAAAAGAAAGTAATAGCCAAGTTTCATTTTCTCAGGTTACAATGCTTGAAACTGAATCAACATAACAATTAACAGTGCAACACATCTGTGGCAGAAGATTTTGTTGAGGTGAATGGAAAGCTATTCCAAGATCTGTAGCTCTTAATTAGCAGTCTGAAACATTCCATAGATATTTCATATTCTGTGACTGCAAAGTGTTACCAGGCCACCTAAATCTTTTTCATAGTATTTCAGTGTTGCCATTAATAAGCTTTTCAGGCTGGTCTGAGGAAGACTTTGCAAGATTAACTTTGCAAATCTGTAAGTATTAACTATTTAACTATTTCAGAATTACCATTTTTTCTGCTTTTGGATCAAGTACAACCAGCAGACTTGAGCATATTTTTAAATACTATAAAATATGAAGATGGGAGAATTAGGCCTTTAGTTCTATCATATGCACTTGGTTGTCAGAAGACATCTGAATGCTGTTTGCTTAAAGACCTCTTTTGTAAAAGTAATCCTGAGTTGATTTTGTTTCTAAGCCATTGCCAGGTCATGCTCAAGTGCATAAGAGCCAGTCACATGATAGAAGATCTGCAAGAAAAAAGAAAATTTATGATGGAATTATATATGACTATAAATCTGAAAGTGTCAAGGAAGTAACAAATTAAAGGCATGCCAGATGAAGATGACTCTGTGTGTGTGTGCGTGCATAAAATATGATGCAATATACCTTTATATACTTGTTTATAGGATCTGAACTAAGGGCTCTTGCTGCTTTGCTTGGAGAAGAAGAAAAAAACAAAGACTCTTGTTGCTTTTAACAAAGCTTTCAAAAAGAGCCAGGTAGAAGACAATGCTTTACTCTCACTGCAATCTGATTTTGACGATTTCAGTATTATTTTGTGATATTCAAACTATCCAAAATTGCTTATGCTTTAATATGGCTCATTTCAAACTATTCTTTTAACTGTACTGTCTTGGAGGTGGGGGAGTGTTCTCCCCATTTTCTATGTTTGTTTGGGTTTTTTTAAATACCTGTTTGTTTTATTGAATATAATGATTGGGACATTTTATCTTATATGTTTTTAGATGGCACAGTACAGCAGAGCTTTGGTCATGACTGGGGCATTTGTGCAATCCCTGGCAGATAAAAGGATGCCACCCTTAAGAAAACACAACAAATCATGCAACATAATCACTGGCTGTGTTGTAAGACTCAGCAGCAATGGCAGTGGCAACAAGAAAGCTCATGCTGCTTTGTCATAACCAGGGACATGATTTTAGGTCAAGAGTGAAGCAGAGGCACTCTGTCAATGAAGCAAGCCAATATTATTCTCACTGCAGGAGTGAGCCAGGGGTTTTCAACAGTCATGAATAATCACCTGACTTCTCTCAGATGTTGTATATTTCTTAAGACATGTCAGTATTTCACTTGCTAGGAAAGGTGGGGAAAGGGAACAGACTGACGCTTTTTTCCTCCCCCAAATCCCCTACATCTCATGTTCTCCCACCAGCAGCAACAGCACAAGGACTCTCAAACTTTTTCCTTGGTTAAAGCTAATATCACCTCATCTCCTGGGCTTAATGCATGGGAATGAAGTTCAGCAGCCCTAATGGTTTAGTAGTTCCTATGACACTACACTGTTCTCAACTATGGTGTATCCTTCGGGGTTGATACCCTGCACCAGTGAGGTAGGTCGTGGGTAGACAGGTCAGAACCCTTCTTCCCACTGGGAACTACACATTGCCACTGCACCTCATACACTATTTGTCTGCCAGGAAACACAGCGACCAGCCTGCACAAAAAATAAAAGCAATTAGAAAAATGAGGCTTTGTAGGAGGCAATTGCTTTTCTTCCCCAGGAAAAAATCAATATGTAAAAACTTCTCTATCAGCAGTACCATACGTAGGATGAGACGTGACTTCCTCCACAGCATGGAAATATATTGTGCACAGTGAGATGAGGGTCAGCTGAACTGGCAATAGCTAGGAGTGCAGGGGAGTGCACTACCAGGCATTTGCAAAAGCCTCCGTATATGTACAAGCTGAACCTCTTTGCTCACTGCATTGCAAACCTGGCCCAGGCAATTGCCAGCTGCTGGAATATCAGAGTCCCAGATGTCTGTAATGACAGGCCAAATTTAAAAAAATATTGGGCTGGAAGTGAACCTGTCGTTAATAATGAATTAGATGTATGTTCTATTATCTTTTAAACAGCATCAAAAAGCATATTCTGCAAAAACAGTAAGCCAGTACATTTAGACAGATCACTTTTTCTCTCCATCAAGCTGAAAACCATTAACAACTAACCTGTTTCTCAATGTCTTCCAGCAAACTACTGGCACCCAGGCGAAAGAGCTCTGGTGTTAGCCATTCCACTCCCAGTTCCTCCTTCACCAGCATAAGCCAAGTAATAGCTTCTTTTGCTGTCCGAATGCCCCCAGCAGGTTTAAATCCAACCTTTATATAGAAAAAAGAAGTGCAATACACATTTTCATTCATCAGCAACCCTAGAAGAGCAATCAGCATTTGTACACCTGCAGTCTCAAAGTGCCTGTGGTGTATGTAACAACTCTACTCGGTAAGTATCTGACTGCAAACAGTGTAAGCTCTGGACTAGTGCTGAGAGCTATCAAGCCTCAACCGTTACTGCGAAAGACAACATTTTCATCTCAAGGAACAGCAACTGAGGGAGTAATACTTTTGACACCAGTGCACTTTCTCAGGAGCTGGGTTTGAGGTCTAATCGGAGTACTTTGCCCATAGCACATATCAGGCCAAGGGATTTAGGCAGGACCTGGGATAGCTGCATATCACCTACTGCCCATGTCACAATCTAATTCCAAATATATTACAACAAATATAGATGCAATAACATAACACTAAGGATGCTGCACGTAAGGCAGCTGACTCATGTGGAGAGCAGTGAGAGATGGTTGTACTTTATAAAAAGCCTGTGCACCATTGTTATACATGATTGGGCTGTACATTCAAATCTATCAGAGATTTAATTTTCACTAAAATTTTCCAAATGGGAATTAGATTAGGTCTGTCTTTACCAAAAATTGAAAGTTTTGTGCTTTACAGGAACTGCAAAACTTCTCTCCGGAAGAATGCTGGACATGCTTTCCATCACTTGATGTGAGATACGTGTCATATTTGGTCAAGTGAACTGCCACGTATGTAGAGGCACACATGCCAAGAAAAACCTATCTTTGAGGTAAAGCATGTCTTGAATCCCATGATCGACCTGCTGTGCAGAGCCAGCACTGAGGTGACTTGGCATGCACCCCTAATGCCAGTCTTTTGGTTACGTGCCATTTAAACGCATCTCATTCTGAGACAGAGCTTGTGACACACAGCTATCAAATCCCTCATCAAAAATTTTGTCACCTGCATTAGCCAAAATGTTGGCCTGCAGCAGCTTACTAACTCTTGAAAAACAAGGAGAATTAAGAAAAAGTGTCTCTGCATCAAAAAAAAAATTAAATCTGAACAATCTGTACAGTAGCACACAGTGATTCTTTCTACGTTTCCCTCTGCCATAAACCTTTACCTTGGGAACTCCTTCCTGTCAGCCTCCTTCTACAAGAATTATCATTCTGAATGCTGTATATACATTCCTGAAACCTCACTCCATTGAGGATTTATTTGTACCTTATGGATATAATAGTGGAATCAAAAAGTATCTGGTTTTAAATGTGTTTGGTCATTTTTTTTTAATCGTGATTTCAGGACAAACAAACACAGAATAAATCCTTCTCTCACACTGACAGCATATTTCCAATAAGATTATAAAGAATAATAACAGAAAAAGCTTGATAAATCCAAAATACAAAGACTGTGTTTTGGTGGATGAATGGATGGATGGATGCGTGAGTGCATGCATACATCTGTTAACATCAGATTTCCAAAAGGAATTTAAACCTCAGCAACTGGAAAAGCATCTTCTAGACAATAAATTAAAAGTGTGGGAATGTGTTTTCCCTCAGGAAAAGAAATTCTAATGAAATTCAAATTTAGTTTTCTTCCTAGAAATATTACAGCTCTTTGAGATTATCTGTGGCAAAAGCAAGTAAAATAGAGTTAATAAGAGAATTAAAGACACTATGCAGAATTCCTTCCCCTTTTAGCAAATTCTGAAAGCTCTTTTCTTTGCAAAAAAGCTGACAAAGACAAGCCTGTCCCCTCCTCCATTTACCAGCTTGCCAAACGGCACATGTGACTGCCATAAAAACGCAAAAAGGAAGGGGGGCTGGAATTCAATTCAAGAGCAGTACAAAGTCTAGCTACCACTTTCCTGCTGTTTCACAGCATTTCATTATTTTGCTTAATAAGTTCATCTCCTCAAGAATTTTCTCTTCACCTTATATTATTAAAAGTAATAAGTTTTTCTGGATTGGGGGTGTTCCCAACAGAAAAACCAATTTATGTATGTCCTTCAATAATGACAGGAAAAGATTATTTTCCATTATACTGCACACTTTTCATATCACTACCACAGCTTATCATTCAATAAATGTTACTCTGCAACTTGTTCCTTTCCTCGAAGAAGTTTAATTTCTGTATTAACCTGTTTTTCCCAGCCAACACCTTGCTAGAAAGCATCCCTACAGCAGCAGAATTAGTTTGTTAAAGAAACCATTTAGAAATCTCTTGTCACTGATAATATTGTCTTCAGTTAATAAAAGCACATAAAGTCAGTTTACATCTAATTCACTGACACACACATGCACACAGACATAAGCACTCATTCTTAATAACACATTTTATACCATGAATGCATCTTTTTAAAGCAAAAGGTGATTTCAACATTTATATCCAATTATAGGTACAAAGCTGTGTTAATGCAGCAGAGCCCAACCTCTGGCACACGGCTCGTGTAAGCAGCACGGGTGCCGAGGTGAGTCACCCAGCGCCAGGGATCTGCCTCAGGTTGGCAGCAGTGACAATGCTCCTGCAGAAGCAAGACTATCAGCAAGATTATCAGAGCTGCTTGAGTTGTTGCGTGGCAGAGAGGTGCAGGCTGGGGAAGCGAGGAGTGAGGACAGCCCAGGAATCCATGCTGGTCTCATGTACATGACTGCAGAGAGCAGATGGACACACGTCTAACCTGCTGTCATGTGCTCCTCAAGCTCCAACAGCCCCTGAAGCCATCTCAGCCCCTATCCCACTGCTCATGACATGTCCTAACATCATACCTTGAAAGACCACCTGCAGAAGGGACAGAAGGGTGAGCTGGAGAGGATGGAAGGGTGACCGAGAAATGGGGAGAGGGTCTTAGCTAGAGATATGGTTTCCTTCCCTGAGGCTGCAGGTGAGGACAAAGCCCACTGCCGAACACCAGCACCAGATCTAACTGGCAGCCCCCTCTTGCCTGTGGATAAAGGAGGTGAGAGGTGGCTTAAGCCTTCCTGGATAACCTCCTCCTTTCTCACTGCTTCAGCGCAAGGATGGATGCACGGATAGTTCATCACTGGCTCTGCCGTACGCTCCCCCTTGCTCCTTGCCTCCACTGACTTCACTTGACAGTTACTTGACGGATAAATGTTGTGTACCAGGACATAACGTTCTTCTGGTCCCTGTCCCTCCCTCCCTCCATCCCAGATGATAGGATCCAACTGGATCTGCCTTCTTGTCCCCTTGGGAAGCCTCTCTGGCAAGGGAGGAAAGAGCAGAATTTATCCCTTGCGTTGCCAGAACAAAGTCAGAAAATACAGTTGTGTACACTGGACAGACTCCTGATGGCTATAAATTTGTATAGCTCCACTGAGGTTTATGAGAGTATGCCAATCACTGTCAGCTTGAGATTTGCCCTGTTATTAACGGAGATGACCATTTAAATACCTTAAATGGTGAAACAAAACTCAAACCCAAATGCAGCAGGAGATGCATCAAGATTGCATGAGCTTTTAGGGAATGAAGTGACAGTTATTCAAGGGAGGAAAGCCAAACGTGCCGCCTTTTTTTTTTTTTTTTTTAAAAGTATACAAATATTAGCAAATCAAATGAGGAATGCAAGAGAGAAGTCCCATTACCTATTGTTTATATAGCCACAGAAGCTAATGTATGTGGATTGATATGTTCTGCATTTTGAAACTCTTACAGTCTTATTTCCTTCTGAGTGAGCCTGTTTGGTTAATTTTTATAAAGGTAGTGAGAATTACCTTGTTGCCAGTTTGCCAGTAGAATTCTCTAATGGCTCGCATCATGACTACTCCGACTGGAAAGGTCGCGTTTTCCACCTCCTTTCCTGTAGACGTCTTTATAAAATCAGAACCTGAAAGGAAGTAAAAAGCTTTATGGTAGTTTTAGAACAAGAGCCACTCTGCACATACATAGTTCACACCCTCCAAAGATGTCATCATGATTCACAGCAATTATGAAGCATTCCTTTATACGTACGTCCCTGTGGTGTCGGTGCTAACATTGCTCTGGTCAAGGCTAGAGGAGGAGGATGATACCCATCCAGTTTCAGAGCAAGTCAGACATCCCAGTGGCTAAATGAACATCCCAGCTCTTAATTCTTTGCTCTAGCTATCAGACCAAAAATCTCTTCAGGACAGTCCAATATAATATATGTTCCTGTATGGACACTCAATATATAGGTATATATACATTAATATGAATGTGTCTAACCACAACGGAAATTATTTCCTCCAAACAAATTTTGTATATAAATCAACTTTTTAGTATTTTCACAAGGATCTTTCTGAATAGAATCAATTTTCATCAGTTTTTTTAATTTAACTTTGCATCTATCTGCTCCAGCTGGATCCCTACAAGTCAATGGGGCCCGATGGGATTCATCCCAGGGTTCTTAAAGAGCTGGCTGATGGCATAGCGAGACCTCTCTCAAAGATTTTTCAATGCTCTTGGGAATCTGGAGAGGTCCCGGTTGACTGGAAGCTGGCAAACGTTGTCCCAATCTTCAAGCAGTGCAACAGGGATGACCCCGGTAACTACAGGCCTGTCAGTCTCACCTCTGTGCCTGGCAAAATTATGGAGAAGATTATTCTGGGAGTTATTGAAAAACACCTGAAAGACCACACAGTCATTGGTCCCAGCCAGCATGGGTTCATGAGGGGAAGGTCTTGCCCAACTAACTTAATTTCTTTCTATGACAAGGCTACCCACCTAGTGGACCAAGGGAAGCCAGTCAATGTAATCTTTCTGGATTTCAGTAAAGCCTTCGATACTGTCTCTCACAGTATCCTCCTGGACAAAATGTCCAGCATACAGCTGGATAAACACACAATGCAATGGGTGAGCAACTGGCTGATGGGTTGGGCTCAAAGGGTTATAGTAAATGGGGCTACATCGGGCGGGTGACCAGTGGGTTCCGCAGGGATCCATCTTGGGGCCAGTGCTCTTTAATATTTTCATAAATGACTTGGATCCAGGACTTGAAGGATTACTATGAAAGTTTGCTGATGACACAAAACTGGGAGGAGCTGTGGACACTCTCGAGGGCAGAGAGGCCCTGCAGAGAGTTCTGGACAAATTAGAGAGCTGGGCAATCACCAACCGTATGATGTTTAACAAGGGCAAGTGCCGGATTTTGCACCTGGGCCACGACAACCCTGGATGTACATACAGACTGGGGAATGAGAGGCTGGAGAGCAGCCCTGCGGAGAAGGATCTGGGGGTTCTGGTTGATGGCAAGCTAAACATGAGCCAACAGCGTGCCCTGGCAGCCAAGAGGGCGAACTGTGTCCTGGGGTGCATCAAGCACTGCATTGCTAGCCGGTCAAGGGAGGTGATTGTCCCGCTCTACTTTGCACTGGTGCGGCCTCATCTTGAGTACTGTGTGCAGTTTTGGGCACCACAGTATAAAAAGGATACGAAGCTACTAGAGAGTGTCCAGAGGAAAGTCACAAAGATGGTGAAGAGGGGAAGCTGTATGAGGAGTGGCTGAAGTCACTTGGTCTGTTCAGCCTGGAGAAGAGGAGCCTGAGGGGAGACCTCATCACGGTCTACAGCTTCCTCACAAGGGGAAGAGGAGGGGCAGGTGCTGATCTCTTCTCCCTGGCGACCAGTGACAGGACCCGAGCGAATGGCAGGACAGGGGAGGTTTAGGTTGGACATTAGGAAAAGGTTCTTCACCCAGGGGGTGGTAGAGCACTGGAACAGGCTCCCCAGGCAGGCAGTCATGGCGCCGAGCCTGACAATATTCAAGGAGCCTTTGGACAATGCCCTCAGACGTATGGTGTGAATTTTGAGGTTGTCCTATACAGGGTCAGGAGTTGGACTCGATGACCCTTGTGGGTCCCTTCCAACTCAGGACATTCTATGATTCTATGATTCTACTTAGTCTCACATTTGACAGTCTAGTATTGTATCTCCTGCAGCTGTTTAAAGTTTAAAGGAAAGAAATCCCACGTGTATTTATGAAACCAGCTGTGTAATACTGTAAACAGGGGAAAAACTCCCTTCTTATGCATTTTGCAATTGTGACATTGCAAATTACTATACCTAAAGCCATGGTCTGATATCACGCAGTAACAAGGTCAAAACATCTGTATTATTTAAAGAAGGAGAGTTAGCCTTGGCATATTTTTTTCTGGTTTCTCACTTGTGAACAATATTCTCCACTGCCTGTCCTGAATACTTGTGTAGTGGTTTTGTGCATTCTTCTTGTTCTTGGTTGCCTTAAAAGGAATCCTGCAGCACAACATAACCAAAAGCTAAGAAACTAACCAAAAAAATTGCCTTGCAGTGTATGATCCTGCATTGACACAATACAATGACAAAAATTCTTTAATTGCATTAGGGTGCACTCTGGGAACCTACTCCTTAGAAAAGGTGTACAGTGGGATCATTAATTATCAAAAGTAATCGGGAGAAGAAGAGGGATAATTCAAACATCGTGTAGTAGTGCATCATCCACTTAAGTCAATTGGAACTGCATCTGCTTCCACTTCAAATTTGGCTTAGGGTCCATTTTGTCTCTTATTTGAATGATGATGCCTCTACAACATCCCCTAGAGTAAGCAAGGAAAGTTTCACTACTGGCTCAAACTAAAGAGTTGCCAAGGCTACATTTTGACGGTGTGCTGCAGCACACTCCAGAGACCCATCTTCCTGATGACACAGCTGACTGGCACACAGCTAGGTCTCAGCCTGATGGGAAGTTAAGACAAAGCCAGGCATGCTTCTGCGTCCTGTGATTTAAACATAATCGAATGGTATCACTAACATCGTGTCTTGTAAGACCACGGTTTTCTCTGTAGGCTTCCTGTCTAGGCACTAACTCAGCCCACTGGTGATTAAATTGCACCCTCCTATGACAATTCCCATTCTAAAGAGAAACAGTTATTTGCGAAAAAATTTCTAACTCCAGAGAAAGTGCAATGTGCAAAAGAGGCAATTAATAGTTGATTGAGCTTTGCAAAGAACAGAGCACAGAGGAGAGACAATTGAGTTACATATTTCAGAGCTACTCCCTTCCAGAGAGACACTATGGACATCTGATAGTCACATTAGAACAAGTAACAGTGGAAGTGGAACTTCAACATCGCCAAATTATATTTTTAATTTCCCTTTCGAAATGCAGCACTTAAAGTCCTTCAGTGCAATACTTTTCATTATTTCTAGTATAAGGTAAGTCAAAGCTTTTATAAGTCTTATAATTACAAGTCTCTATGGTACAGTTTCATTAAAAACTTTCATTAAACAACAGCTGCCCTTGTATATGGTCTTCTAATCAATTTGGTCAAACAGAATGACTTCTAATCAGCTGTTGATAAAAATAGAAGATGAAATTTTAATTCTAATAGATTAACCACAAACTCAAGATAGTCTTCAAAATCCATCTAGCTCTATTCTCCAGTGGATTTAACGACTATTCAGCAACTCATTACTAAATAGAACAAGATGAACATTTTCCAGTTCATTAAAGAAATGTACTATGTATTTTTGCATTGTCCTCATGATTCGTTACAGGGAGTCTTAATTACAAGATAATGGATAATGGTTATTAAATGCAGACTCCAGTAATGAAGCTCTATTCATTTGCGAGCCTCAGAGACTGCAAAGAGGGGAAAATAAAATTACTAGCTTCAAAAGATTAACGGATCAAATTATTATTCAATTTTGAAAATCTCATTCAGACTTCATAGAAACAAGAAGAGATTAAAAACTAGTATTAGTACAAAAGTAGTGCATTTATATATTTATTTTTAAATAATATCTTAAGGCTATTACCAGAATAATCAGCTTTAGATGTGATTATTAGACAAACATACAGCCAATCTAGTAGCATCCTCTAACAATGAAAACAACACATTTTTATTTCCTGAACAAATTCTATTTATGACACAAGAGCTTGCTAGCAGGACTGCATGCAGCCTCTTGCAGAAGACAGAAGATGCACGTTGGCAGACAGCACCACAATGGAAGGTGCTATTAACGTTTAGATTTCAGGAATGAAAAGGGGGATTTAAAAATCAACCACTGCTGTAAAAAGCACCTCATTAAGTAGACTTTATACCAACCTTGTAATAATAAGGGAGTTTCACCAAGTCTATTTCTTATTCAAGTTTTCAAAAAAACAAGTCTAAGGAATGAAGTTCAGCAGGAATTTTATCTGGAAATTTAGGTGATGATTTAGAAACTGAGTTTTATCACCCATCTTCTCATCTTCCTATGAATGTATACAGTCAAAAAATCAAAGCTAATGTTAAAATACATGCTGGTTGGTTTCCCCTTCCTTAGAGCAGGCTGCGTAATTCAACAAAACATTAAATCAAAGACTTAAAAAAAATGAGTTCTTCAGGGTAGATTTCTAGGCCCAGTGAGCCTGGAAAAGGCCACACTTTCTACTCTTTTTCCAATGTGTAAACGCAACAGTACATTGCCTTTCTAGGCAGCGAGTCATGTAAGACTCATTGAGTCGGTAAAGAGTGGAGACATCAAAGCCTTTTTGAAACAGCAGCATTACATGCCTGTTTCAGGTGGGCTTGCTGCCAACCTAGTAACCCACCTGCCTGTGATACATTACAGCACCAGAGCCTGGCAAGCACAAACTGCATGGGCTTACTTTAACCAGAGACGGAAATCTGAATAAACCTTAAGAAATGTGAACAGTGACGCAGCCTCTGTTTGAGAGGCCCTCTCTGGTTGACGGCAACTGAGCTCTCAGTGCCGTTGCGAGCCAGACCACCTAGGCTGCAGTCACATGTCTTGTGAAATCAGGCAGAGTATTTTAAGATATTAAATCCCCTCTTCCCTTGCGCTCTCACCCCCCATACACACACGACCCTCAGCCACTGCACTCCACCAAAGACCACTCAAAATAAGCCAGCTGAATGTGCACACACTAAAAAGAAAATCAGTGTCTTCATAGCGTGTTGCTTGAGTCCATACCTAGAGGTCAAGATGAAGTTCATTATATTATTTCTATTCTAAATACTCACACAGCCTTACTTATGGTAGCACCTGAGCAGAGGTGTAGAGCTGAGTGACTTGCCCAGGGCCTCTCAGCCAGCATTTGGCAGGGCAGGGATTGAACGCCCTGGTCTCCCGAAGGTTGGAAGAGCTGCCATGACTGGCCAGCCCTACTGCTATCCGCTATATCATCTCAAAACGCTACAAAGCTTCCCAGTCCACGTAACATTGAAGCATGAGAACTGGAGAATCTCTTCCATCATCTTTTAGGTCCATCTTTTCCATTCATGATCTTTCCATCATCATTTAGAGGACAGCATCCAGGAAACACACTCTGGTTCCATAATTAAGCAATAAGGAATAATAAACAGTATAGCAATCGTGGAGTAATCACAACCTTTTGGTTGTGAAGTGCTTCAAATGCCCTTGGGGAATGATTATCTCCTGGTAACTACAGACTGTGTTGTTGCCTTACTCTTAATAAAGAACAAAGATGGGTCTGGCAGTTTTAAACAATAGTTTAGAGAGAGAGATGCTTGCAGAGGGACAATTATGCCATGCTACTTTATAAGTACTTCCAATGAGCACAAATATATCTTAGTTGCTGCAACTCAGCTGTAACAATATGCGGCGACATAGGGTGAACACATACCCTTCCAAGTCTTCTAGGACTGGTGACAAAAAGAGGCGTGCTGCTGAGAGGACCTGCAAAAGCCCCTGTGCTGTTTGTGCTGACAAGGTAGCAGTGATAAAATAGTACATTATCAAACGTGCATAAAGTCCCATTAGCAAGTCATCTTTCTACTTTATGAGTACCTAAAATAAGGGTCTTAAGATTCAGACACAATTAGCGTGACTAGGGGTGACCAGGTTATCAACCGTCTGGAAATAAGAGGCAGGGCAAGATATAAAAGGCTAATGTAGTAGCTAATTCTTGTCAGTTGAGACATCGTAATTGTCCAGTTACATGTCCTTATCCTACTCCAGTGGCAAGATAAAATACATTCCCTGCTAGCTTAACTTTGCTGTTGAGGAGGAGAAGAGAATACAGAGCTGTGACAACTCACTTTAGCAGTAGCTCACCAAGTAGCTTTAACTCCATCACACATGGCTACACTGCCAGACCACTTGGTTAGGTGCCTATGCATGCTTTCACATGCCTGCGTCTAAGCTACCATTTTGAAAAATGCTAGCTTATACTTTGGGCTTTTGTGAGCTGCCTTTTTTTTGCAATTCTTTTTGGAAAAGTGCCTGCATGGAGGGAGCAGGAATCACATCATAGGGCTCCATGTTTAAGGTCTGTTTACAAATAAGGCAACCTTTCTAATGACCCACCCTATCATCTCAACTTGGTTTTCAAGACTCAGAATGAATGCTTCCTCTCTTGTACACCACCTCTGGTAATAGGTGTTCTGCAGGCCTAATGATACCCTTAGGAACACTTACACATGCACACAAAGGGACAAATTAAGTCCATACTTATGCAAAATTCCCTGTAGATGATGTCTGAAAGAATTCAGCATTGCTGAATTATGCATAGCTCGCTAATGCACTATTATAGTGTCTACCACAAGTCTCCATAGAATACTATTACTTAATTAGTATTAGTTTCTTGTATGTTCATTTAAAATGTGTTTCTTTAGAAGGTTCAGCAGAAAGATCCATACCACCTTCTGTTGCTCAGCTATATAGCATGGGCTTTTGCTATTTTTAGAGCATTCCTTCCAATCCAATCCCTATTTGGTATGGTGAAAGAGAAGATAAATAATTGACATGTGCTCCAGGCCCAAAGGCCACAGCTGGAATCCCTATCAGTGGTGGCTCTTGGCTTGAAGCCTAATTCAAACCACACTAAAGCGCAGGAGGCAACATGCTCCCAGTCCCCTCCCGTACTGCCAGGCAGAAGCGGTGTTGGGAGATGCCAGGGTGCAGGAGCAGTTCAGGCAATTACGTGCTCCTGGAACAGCCCTTCCTCTTCCTCTCCAAAGAGGAAGCAACAGGATATCCTCCCAAAAGTGACTAGTGGGACAACAAGGAATCTTAAGGAATCCCTCTATTGTTATCTGCTTGTTAAATTTCATGTTTCTTTATTGAGACGTCATTTTTCTTCTTTAAAACTGTGTACCATGTATTACACTCAAGGGCTTTACAGTGTATGACCTATATTAACCTTATTTCATTTTGCAGATGGCATTACTGTAACTGGTTAAGCAGTTTGCCTAATGACACATGATGAGCCAAAGGTAGAAAAAAGAAATAAATCAATGCATCCCAACACCTAATCCTAACCTTACTATAATCACAGATCAAAAATACACCTTTCCTCTCAGCTTATCCACTCGCAATGCTGTTTTCCTTTACAGACTATTCTGTGGGCTATTTTTTGCCACACCCCTTCTGATTTTGAGCAAGACACGAAATACAACAGACATTAGTGCAAATCTCCTCTCTACTCTAGCATAGGCTCCGCTTGAGAGCACACCCCAGCGCACCCAGGGCAGGGGGCAGAGCTGGTGGCACAGCTCTGGCCCCAGACACCTGAACCCATGGCCTCCTCTGGCACGATACCCATGACAAAACAGCAGGCAGTCATGTCGTATTTTATCCAGTGGAGAGAAGAGTGAACAGAGTCAAAGGAGTAGCAGAAGTGGCACATGGAGATAGAAGCGTGTTGGTTACCATTAGCTTTAAGATGTGGCTGTTCGATCAGCTACCAAAATACCTGAAGAGGAAAGGGAAAGGGAGTAGAAGAACCACAAACAACTGAAAAAAGCATGGATAGTGTGCTAGTGGTGAGAGTAGCTGCAGCACCTGCATAAAATCTAGCAGAAGTGCTCTGCAGCATGCACGGAGGCACAGAGCAGCAGACCTGCTCCCTCTCATTGCCACCACCGCCATCATCTCCACAATTACACAGCAGCTACCTAGAAAAAAGGCAGTCACATCTTTCAACACCTTGTTCCAACTCTTTGCTGCAAAGATAGTGACAGCTGAATTCTGCAGATTGCCCTAATGTCTAAAAGTCATCATTTGCATAAAAAAAGTTAAAGGTTAGAAAATAACACATTGTCTCTCTACAAGGATATGGATGTGGCCAGGGGCTAAGAGGGGGATGGTGACTTTCCCTGCTTTGGCAGAGTATTAGTGACCCACGTAAAGCAGCTAAAAGCATGCTGGGTGTTTGAGAAGGAACTGCGACATTCATTCTCATCGCTTTACCAGTAACACACAGGTTGCTGCTAAAACAGATTGTTGCTCCGCTATGGAGCAACATAAAGGTTGGCCTCTCCTTTCAGATTAGATGCAGGCACTCGGGTTCCCAGCATTGAGCCACGTGCTCCTGCTGGCCTGAGTGAAAAAGCAAAATGCTGTGGGAGAAACGAGACTTGATTTGAAAATCTCACCCATTAAGCTTCCTTTACAAACACTGAATTGCATTGCATCATTTACTTGTTCACACTTAAACTAATCTAAACAATGATAAACTATCCTAAACTGTGATATAATTAAACCAGCACTGATCTAGGTCAGGCTTTTTCCCTCTTGGCATTCTTGGTTTTGGATCAATACATCTCAGTCTCTCAAAATGTTGTCCAGTACATGACATATTACAGACTGAGGCTAAAACCCTGATATATCTACCAGTAATAGCACTGCAATTTGGAAGAAAATAATAAATATGCATGACCGCTTAGAATCACAGCCCCACACGGCATATTGCATACCATGTTTTAGCAACCACATTTAGCTTTGTGCTTTTTAATGTTGATAGCAACTTTGAAACAAATATGTTAACATTAAAACTCAGGTATGCTTACGTATTGTCTATTAGCTTGTAACAAAATTACTCAAATTGAAGAAATAGCTGTTTAAAATCCATTCGGAAATGCTCCACACTGAACAAAGCAAGTAGAAAATCAGTCTACTTTATCAAGAAGGTGTTATGAATTTTAAAGATTTTAAAAAACCCCATACATAATACAGGCAAAATCATGACACTTCAATGTCATTTTGAGTGTTTTTCAACATCTCATGATAAAAGCAGTTTAAGATTCTGTTCTGACTCTAACCCAGAGAAAGGCAGGATTGATTTTTGAGATTTAAAAGTCATGTCGTAATGCCACAGTCAGAATCTGTCCAGCATCCAGCCTCTTTGTCATGCAGAGGACAAACAGCCAGCATCAGCCCCTCTTCCACACTGTTCCCTACTCATAAAAAGGCAGCTGGCACAGGTGGGGGCTTCAGCGCTGCAGGGATTTCCAGTATCAAAGGCATTTCCCAAGAGCACTTCATGGCCAATGTCAAGCTTTTGGCTTTGCCTGAAAAAAAAAAAAATATAAGGCACCAAATCTTACCAGACTCATCTGTGATGTGTTTGTTTCCTCCTGGCTTTACAAATCAGGTAGAATAGGTTACTTAGGGGCTTGCATAGAGGGCTGAATATTCCACTTCCAGTAATCATGCGATTACTAGGAAAATGTTAGGCACTTTTAGTTTAGTTTTTATGATACTTGAGAGTCTTCAATACAATCAACTTACAAGCATGTAGATTCTATTACGGGCTTCCTGGGTGCAGGTGTTGGGCATTCTCCTGATGCAACAAATATCCAAAGGGTAACACCCTGGAAGGCCTTACCTACACATAAAGCAGCATAGTAAAATGGCAAGCTATGGTTGTTTTTAAAAGGTACCGATCTTACTCGCAGCTCCTGCTTCCCAGAAGTTTTTGCCCCTCAGAGCGTTTCCTTCTTCTTTCCCCACCTTGATAATTTGACATCTGGCAAAACTGCAAAAACCCACGTGTGTAGGCTGCAATGTGGGTGAGAACTTCCAGGTACTGACAGATGTTTTCACCACTGTCAGTAGGGTTGTTTCACAAGGTTTCTAGCTCTTCAGGTAGCCTGAATACCAAAAAGCCCCTTCAATAAAAAACCAACCAAAACTCCTGACTGTGCAGCCACACTCCAAGCAGGAGGCACCTCTCTGCTGGGGGTCAGGGAAAGACACACTTCTGGTTTTTTAAGAAATCTTTTTTTCCCCCCACTGTATTATTAATGATGCTTACATGGCAAAACTAACAATTTTATTTCAAAGGCATGCTTTATGAAGGCGTGTTGCTGACAAATTCAGTCAGACTTTTCTGGCATAACAATCTACTGAGCACTACTTTAAAAAATGAAGGAAGTAAAAAAGACCCTTAAGCGCCATCAGAAATGGGCAGCAACCCATAAAAAGGTATTTAATATGCTGGGGCATTGTTTCTCCACCTCCATTTGTCAACAGCCTGTGTGCTGATCTGGTCATGGACTGGAATCATGGTGAGCATCTCAAACCAAAAGTACCAACAATCTGGTTAAACAACTGCCTGGGTTTTGGTTAAAAAGAATTGAAACTGACATAGAAATGCACATTTCATTAGTCTACTGGCAAAATGAAGATGATATTTCAATCTCCAAATCTACATTTTATATATAGGCTTTATATTTTTAAAAACCTACACTAAATATATATTATCATTTTGTACTTTGGCATTCCACTCTTTTTACTGAAATACTGTGAATGAAAGAAATTGAGTATCGAACTCTCTTTGTGTTAGATGTATATATATCCTCATAGGTATTTAGTGGCAAGTTATTAAATGTCACTATTCATTGAGACAGTACATTTTATGTCTTTCTTACAGAAAAAAAAAATCTATCTAAAGTTTGTAGCTTTGCATGGCAGTATTTCAGAGCCTCACTTTGGTATCAATGGCTTCTTCATCCACAGTTACATGTTCGGAAATAGAAGCGGTCAAGCAAAACATTACCTGTGTGTCACCACGTTGTCACTTGCCAAACTGCAGCGGTAGCGATGGTGTCACTGTCACACCAGGAAGCACAACCACCTGGTCTATACCTTTTCTCCTGTAATCCTAAGTTTCTGACATAAATAGCAAAAAGTTGCAGTACTGTCTCTCCACTTGAGCTTGCTCCTAAGCATGCTCTGTTTAGGTCATACAGAGCATAACAGTAAGCAAAGCTGCCCAAGGCTGCACCCCAAAGAAACAGATATTTGATGTGAACGGACAGACCCTAACCCAATAAAAGTAAAGCCTCGCAAGATCCACACTTTTAACTATGACTTCTAACAATATCTAAATCGGTACTAATATTTTCTGCAGTGACTCCAATTATTCAGTGTCAGGAGTGGGATCATGAGACATACTGCCATGTTTTGCGTTTCATACATAATCTGAAAGAAAACTATGAAAGTTTAAACATGATCTGTGGGGTTTTTGTTTTTAATAGCAGTCACTTTTAATTAAGTAAATCTTGATCATGCCATGAGACTAAAAATCAGGAAGTTTAAAAACCTGTCACTTGGCTCTTCTCTCCCTCCCAACCCGATAGCGATGCATACATTTCAATAAAGCAGCTGTTTTTCACAGATATTGAACCACAGCTGAAGTTACAAGGAATTATGTGTTCAGCATTTCTCTACATCAAATCACATACAAAGGTATCTAATAAGTATTTACATTGGAAAACACTGGTCTGAAGTGGAGTATAGCAGTGTTGCATATCCCTTATCTATCAACTAAGCACAGTATTCACTTTGCTAGACATCTTCTGTAGAGTGCTTTAAGGCCCCCAGACATTAGCCAAAAGCAAAACCGCATTGTCTCCATTTAATTACCTATCTTTTCAAACTTACTGTGATCAAAATGACTGAGTTAAACAAAATGGTTACTAGTAACAGGATACCCTTGTTAACCAGCAAGCTAAGGTGGGTGTATGTGCGTAGAGTTCAGAAGAAAAAGATGCTGCTGCATGCTGTTTGCTTCTCCAATGTGAATTTATAAAGGGGAGTGAAAGTGCAATATCAAGAGAATTAGCAAGAATTAAAAGGATTAAAATCCCAGGAACCAATGAAGTCAAAGAGAAATGGAAAATGGATTCAGCCCTGAAAAGATAAAATTATTTAACAACTTATTAAAACAGTTCATCATTGTAATTAAAATCCAAGCGCCTAGAAAAAAGTGGCACAAGAAAGGTAATTATTTATGAGGAGACTTTAAAAAGTCATTTATTGTGAATTTGGGAGAGAATCAGCCTGAAAGAGTTGGTAGTAAAAAGAAATTGTTTGTTTAGTCATAAAACTTATTTTGGTCTAGCATACCACTAAGAATCCCCAACATCTGCTCAATGGCAGCTGTAAGTAACATTAGGAACACTCAGCCAATTTATATCTTTCCTTTTTATTAAAAAATAAACAGGTCTTTTTAAATTATTCACTAGTAAATTAACATAAAAATCAGTGCTGTAGCGACTCACATTTTGTGGAAAGGCATCTGCAAGCTTTGTATGATCACGATGATCTAAACCTTTCTACGTTTCACTGACTACTTTACTCTTTATGTGATGTCCCACCTAATTTAGCAAAGGAAAACGTAGAAAACCTACAAGCCATATCGGAGTCACAGCCGTGAATAATACAGAATGCATCACTGATACCTCAAATGCCGTATTAGTTGCCTCCTTCCAACTTGAATGGATTCTGTTCTTACCTTCCCTTTGCCTTCCGCCTTTTAAAAATTCCACTCAAATAATCTCAGATCCTCTCCTGCTTCTGTCTTTCATGAACCAGACATTAGATAATAACTTCAGCTGGCAGAACCCTTCTCTGAATTATTTCTGAGTAACAAAATGCAGCGGTGTTACTAATTAATAATTATTTGTTCTCATCTGCAGCATTTTCATGCATAGATTGCAAAGTGCTCTGCATGTTGCTGTGTTTCATTCCAAAATTGTGTTCTTAATATAGTAAAAAAGGCAGAGGAACCCTTCAAACCTAAAGGCTTCTCTTCACCCCTCACTAACACTTTTTTTTTTTACTTAATCTCTTGAACATTTCAGCAGAAAAATATATTACTTTCTTTCTAGGTTTTTCTCTGCCTTCAGTTCTTACTTCCTAGTACAAGCAAGTCCCTGCAAATGAACTTGCCAAGAAGTTGTTCAAAAGCACGGAGTAGCTCTGTTTATTTTACTAGAATTTTTTTGTTTTACTTCCAAGCAACAAACCAGCATTTCTGCAGTACACTCTGGAGACCGTTAGTTTAAAGCTAAGTGAGCTGTTAGTCTAACCCAGGCGCTGGAAATCGCTGGAAATGGCATCATTACAATAGCACGGCGTCCATCCAGCCGAAGTGCCCGGAGGAGCCTGCCTCGAAGCTGCAACCATGCTGGAACTGACAACCAAGCAAACTGCTGTGAAGCTAAATTTGCTTACATCCAGAGTAGCTGCAAACACAGTACCTGATTACAACATAAATGTAACCAGTTAGCTATCAACAGCATGTATATGGTAACTTGTTATCAGAGCACCACCTGAAAATGCTGCTACTCCTCTTACTGGGGACTAGAAGTCATGAGAAACATGGCACCTCCTTCCATCACAGCCCACCAAGTTGCTTTCTCATCCCGGGGCTCGGGTTTGTTTCAAAGCTCCATTTATACGTAAGGTTTTGTTTCCTTTGAGCTCTCTACACATCCATTTTCCAGGACCAGTGGGAAGGAGGCTTTTGAAGATATACAGTTCATAATTTTGTATTGCATAATTTAAGTTTAATGTGCTGCACAGAATATGGAACATCGTCGTCTGTCTCCTTTTTGGTCCATTAGAGACGAATTAACAAATCTTGATAAACTATAAGACTTCACCTCTGCGATGTTTGGGATAGACTGGTAAGTTGAACGTTGGATTGGCAGTGTAACTGCAAAGGTGATGGAAGGAAGACTTTTTGCTTAAGAAAAAGTTCTGGCATCATCAAGGAGGAATCTTTTGTACATCTTACATTTAGGGAGAACTCAACTTGAGAAGTCAGCTGCAGTTGTACGCTGCAGAGAAATCACTTTATAGCACAAATGCTAGAGGGGAAGAAACATCAAAGGTGCAAATGACAATCAGATGTCAGATCCCTGTTGACTTGCCATGAAGACTACGGACTTTGCTGTCATCTTTGCCTTTGAAAAAATTCTCTCAAAAGCAGGACTATTACAGACAGCTCTGCGAAAGCTATTGTCTCTGGTAACTATAAAGTAAGCATAGTCAGAAACTAGAAATTGTCTTATCTGAGAGATGCTGAAATTAAAAACTACCATTTCAGAAAAGGAATTAAAAAAATATAAATGAGGAACATTTCCCAGAGGATGAAATTCCAAAGCATAGTATCAAAGAAGGGAATATCTTCCATTGTTTTCAACATCTTCCCAACATGGATTGCACTTTGGCAACACATATGAAAGGAGTGCAGAAAGCCTGGGAGACAAGCTCCAAGTAACCCAGGTACCTACCAAGGAAGTTCAAGTCCCTTGTGCAACTCACCAAAAATACTGCAAGCAACCACAGAGGCAAGCTGGGAAAAGCCATGGAGTGCTCTTTCTGAACACGACTGAAACGAGCACATTCCTGAGGAATATTGCTATGTCCTATGGCCATATTCTGATAGAAATATTTTCCTTTGAGAAAAGACTGACAAAGTCTATTAAGACCACCTTTTAAATTCCGGTTAAAAACTTACATTTATAAGGACGGGAAAACGTTAAACACAAGCATAAATGTTTGCATTTGAATAGGCAGTCCTGTTCAGCTCAGTGAGGAACGTGTCTGCAGCATCGTGCAACCCGGCAGTCAGCTTGGGTATTCAGCCTGTTTCTCTGCACTTAATGATGTAACACTTTGAAATACAGTGTCAGCACCATTAGGACATGATCTGTTAAAAGTTAGTGGATGTCTTTATATTGACCTCAGTGTGTTTTAACATCCAGTTTATCGGCAAGGAAACTATCTATAACCTCCTTATGGCAAACTTCTTGTTCCGTATTACTAACTTTTGTCCCACTTTTACGTCTCAATACGTACTTCATTTATGTTTGTGTCCATCTGTTGTTATGCTTCTTTTTTTCCCACTGTATTTCTGTTCCTTATGATTAAATGGGTTTATTCAAATGAGTGTCCATAGTGTTTTAAAATAACCTATTGAAGTTCAAGATCACGTATTCCTACTCTATTTTTCCACTCAACATCTTTCTCTTTAGAAGTCTCATTTCACATTTCTGCTTTCATGAGCATATACCTTCAAATTAGATAGGCACAATCACTAGGCCTTGCCACCTTAAAAAACAAAAAAAACCCAGGACCTACAACCCTAAAATCATGCTTAGTTTATTTCCACATCTATATTAAGTTTCTGTTAAGGGACTGGATTTTCTAACTAGTGTTCCTACTTGCAATCTCTTAAAAGATACTTTAATATTTCATAAGCCAATTTTGTATAATTGATACATACAGTAAATTAAATATTTATTTCTATTTTTCACTGGTTTAGTCGAATTTAACACCTGCTGCTAACACAATAAAAAACCAACCTGAAATAACAGAGAAACAAATAGCACCCTGTACATCCATTGATTTTACATAATATTTCCATGTTTTAAAATTGCATTCTCTCAAACCATTACCTTCAATACTGGAGCTTCACAGAGGCGAAGTTTTTTGCTATGAAGCCGTGTTATTTTGATGGCATGTTTGACTAGAACTATTCACTGTGCAACGATTTCTGAGTCTGAGGTGATATGAAACTTCAGAAGTTTTAACTCAAATTCTAACAAATTATTTAACATAGAAACAAGGTTTCATTCATGGGGAAAATTAACGCAACAGGGGTGCTTTCTCACCTCTCTGCATCAGTTGTTATAAATTGAAAGTATACCATTTAGATATTCCTTAATTAACATGCTTTGCAAAGATCTTGAATATCAGCAAAAGAAAAAAGCCATTCAGGCATTTAGGATAGTTTGTTAACAGAAGGTTGACCCCTCTCAACAGTATGTTATACTGTCAGTACCTGCCTACTTTCTGTAACCTATTTCACAACCAGTTTCAAAGATTGAAGCTTAAAGAATAGCCACTTTCTTACAGGTCAAGAAGCAGAAATCTGCAGATCAGGGTTCAAACCCTTCTCTGAGGGTGAGAAGGAGGTGGGTGGAAGGGGTGGAGGTCACCTCCAGTGACAAGTCCTGGGATTTACATATGGAAAAACAGAGGAGCTGACAGCCGCCAAAGGTGATGACAAGCTAGGAGTCACTCTGCTGTCTTGAACTATCCCTGTCTTCTGGCTTCCTGACCTAACTTGGTGTTCTTCTGGTGAGAGGTGCTTGGAAATAGTGCTGTTTCTTTTCGTAAATGGGGCTGGTGGAGGGAGAAAGTCAAGCAGTGTTGTGGATAATTCAAAATCAAATAAACAGGTACAGAGCTGACAGATGTCATCTGTTTTACACTGGTATTTCTTCTTTGACTTCAGTAGAGGCTGTATATTGCTATTTTCTGATTACAGTAGAACACCATTAATAGAATAAACCTTTCACAAAATTAGCAAACTGAGTTGCCAGGCATCCGGATATGACAAATATGAACGGCCCCAGGTAACTATCTCCCCTCAGATATGGCTGTATAGACTAGCGCACAGTTCAGTAAACACATAAACAAATGCATAACAAAATGTGGCATCACATGCTCGTCCGGGTTTCTACCTTAACAAACTGCAAACAAATGAGGTTTTACTGTATACACTCTAACTTTGTTCTCCCTTCACACTCTTTGTAGCTTTTTTTTCACCCCAACATCTGTGTTTCTTTCATGTATTACTTCTGTGCTCTATTTACATAGGGTTCTACACAGGGTTCTGTTACTCTTTTGACTTTACTGAAAAGACTTTTCGTTAGAGCCTGCCCTAGTGTTTCTTAACCACTTTCCATTCTTTCACTTCTGATTTCCTATACATACATTATTGAGTTCCAGACAGATTTTTAAGTCTCATTTTGCATTCCTTCAAGGTCTGCTTTACTCAAGCCCAATTTTTTTTTTTGTGTGTTACTACTCTTTGTATGGACTCTCATCAGTAATTCAAACCTGAGGATATTGTGATTGCATTGTTAGAACTTTTCAACTCCAAGCTTATCTATCATGCCTGCATTATTTCTAGTGATTAGCTGCAGTATCACTGTTAAGCTTGTAGGCAATTACACCATTTAAGGGAGCAGCCTTGTACTGCCTTACTGAACACGCAGCTATCTGTATTTTTATACTACTGGCTTTTATATTTCCCCCCACTCTGTACCAGAATAAATGAAGTCACCTGTTCCTGTACAGACGTCTTTTAGAGCAATTATATTTAAAGACTTTCCATATTGCCAAAAACATCTTTTGATCTAACTCCTAATCCAAAAACTTTTTTAGTCCATAATATCATTCAAAATTTTGAGACAGACCATGTCACCCCGACCTGCTCTGTATCTTGGTTTTCCACTGCGTGTTTTGTGCTCATTCCTTGCACTAAACTTTCAGTGGTGTTTACCAGAGCTCTGAACATGCAGAACAACCGCAGACTATGCAGAATGCAAGACATCTGCTGCAGCAAACAGACAGGAAAGTTATCAACTACTAATATAATTCCATACTGTTAATTACTGTCCTGATGAGCCTCTTTCAACAGCCAACTGCAACCACTTCTACATACTCAAGACAGTAACCAAGGCTATGTTCCTAAAATGAAATACAACACTGCATCTGCATGATGCAAAGTACTGAAGTAGTACAAACTCTGCAAGTTCAAATTTTTCTAAAAATTCTGAAGGAACGGGCAGATCTTTGGACAAATGAGGTATCATCTGCGTGCATGCAGACAGAAGAGAGCTGACATAAACATCGTTCTATGCACTCTCAGTAAACTGACAGAAATTCAGAAATGTGTTCATGCCCACGCTAGATCTAATCTGTACTGCCAGAAGATCACAGCCAAAGAAAATTGGGATTATTCTCTACCATTTGACAACACAGGTGGGAGAACTCTCTCTGCACTGTGCTTTGTTCTCTGAAGACAAGCAGTCAGACGCAAGAATATGCTGCATTTCAACATCTACCTTCCCCAGCCAGTGAGTGCAGCTCAGCCAAGCTGGAACAGCAAGCAATCCCCGTGACACCTTGGACTCGCTCTGACTCCTGCTTGGTTGGAGGGAGAGGAAACTGCCACCAGACCATGACCGAGAAAGCCTTAGTCACCAGTCATGCAGTAAGCCCTCTTCCTACACATTCAGAAGAGTAAGGACTTACTAGGTTGTCCCCAGCCCTAAACTGGACCTCCAGACCAGAGCTTAACATCATCTGTCACCTTGGAAAGCACTTGGAGCCAGTTCACATCCATAGAAAGGAGCTGCCAATTTCGACCCAGTCTGCTTTTAGAAGATGACAGCCACGCATTGCCCCTGATTTCTAATGGGCCTTTTACAGGGTAAAGTGTACCCTTTACAGATCCACTGTAAACTCAATACAGTTGGTGTTACTTCAGATGCGTAAAACAAGATCCAAATTGAAATCTTGTTTTATATGTGTTACCAAGCCTCCTCCCTTGGTCTGCCTTTCATCTGGAAATGCTCTGGGCTCTAATAACTGACTGACTTAGTATCAAATTACAGCTGAAGTTGTAGACACATAATTAAATCAAACTTTTCTTTAAACATAATACAACTCAGATGCTATTGAATGGACCCTCAACTTTTGGTTTGAGCATGGGATTTAAAGCCAGGAACTCACAACTGATCTCAGCTTGACTTTTGACTTGTCTGGTACAATCTTTGTCTCATACTTCACAGGGCGATTGTGAGATTTATTCTGCTAATATCTGTATGTGCTTTGAAGACATAAAGTGCTATCTAAGTGCCAAGTATTATTACTTATTCAGTAGTCTTGTTTCCTATCTTAGTAGGATTTGTGCAAAGCATGCCTAAATTTTCAGTCAAATTTTGCTGGTTTAGTGTCCTTTCTTCTCTTTCATTTTTAATGAAACATTTGCTTGGTAGAAGTTTTGGATCACAGAAGTCCACATCCAACAGTAGGAAATTCATCCCTTGCACTTAGACGGCTGCTAGGATGTTTACAGCCACACCACCTAACACTGCTCAAAACAAATCTTTGCAAGACAGTGCTCAAAACAACAACAGCTATTGGTACCTTAGAATTTGTCTTCCCATTATTCATACTAAAAGTGGATCTGCACCAATATTAATGACAGTATAAAAACCTTATTTAGAGCTGGGGTAAAAGCTTTGTGTAGCCAGGCATTATCCTGTGATGTTCCAAACCACATTTCTTGGACTCTCTCTTCTTTTAATCATTAAACTGTTATATCTTTTCTTAATTCAGGACTAGGCTTTTGTGCAGTGAGATGTTCTGGTCTTCAGGATTTTTGAGGAAACCTCTTTATGCAGTATTCCCATGTCCTGAGTTTTTTTTGCGGGAACCTTGTGGCACTGCTCTCTGCTTTTAGAGATAAAGACTGAATACTACAGCCCTCAACCAGTCTCTCTCTGAATCCAGGACAAGGCCAGCCTATTCGTGCCTTTAAGTTTTGGTAAGGTTTGCTGTGAAAATGGTAAGTGTGTATTAACTGGAACCACTCCTGTAAGGCAGGATGAAGCCTGGGAGGACTGATAGTGGGCTCTCCTGAAAACTGCAAGACACAGCTTTTCTTCACCGTTTGGCTACATTATTTCTGTTCACTTTGGAATGAAGAGTATCAAAGCATCTAAAAGAATTTCTGCTTCACATTTAATCTATTTTAATTTTCTTCTTCCAACCTGTCAGCATCAGAGACCTTATTGCGTCAGCCATCTTCTGGTACTTTTTGCAGGGTTTTTTGTGCTAGAGGCTTGAGATGTTAGTTTGTTTTAGCACTAACTCATTCCCTTTCTAAATTCAATTTTGACATGAGTCAGTATCTCAACTTACAAATTATTTGACTAACTGCTTAATGACCCGCAAAAAATTGTTTTAAACCCATACATTTAGTAGAGCTACAGAAGAACATACATCACACCTTCCTGATCTTTCCACAGGTACTCACTTAGATATATATAATGAAAACAAATATCTTTCATATTTCACTGCTGTGTTTCCCTTAGCTTCCCAGAGTGACGCAGAAGGAGCTGTACTGTCAAGACCAGCTTTCACAGTTAAAATGAGACAGATGAAGCTTCCACTTTTAAAGTACTTTTACTTAATCACTTCCTCCACCTCTCCCCCAGTCTGCGTATTTTAATTAATATGAATTCTTATACAGAACAACAAAGTTTCTGAATTAGCATGGTTAAAACATGATTTTCCAAAATAAAAACCTTATATATAACTGAAATATGCAATTAAGTCATCCACACCTTTACTGAAGCATTCCTTTCCCACTGCAAGTTCATCATTTTTCCCTTCCTTGTCTGGCTTCCTTGGCAGTTTCTGATGTTTGTGTCAAAAAATAAAAATTAAGAAATGGCCTACCTCTCGAAAGACAACTGTGTACAAGACCTGTTTTTTTCAAAGACACCATGATGAAGAAACATGGAGTAGTTCCCACTGGTATGAGGGAGTCAGGCACTCCCATTTGTGTTCCTTAGGACTGTTTATTCCAAGAGGCTACAAAGACACAGATTTGAGTGTCTCCTGTAAAAATGTAGGCGACTTACACAAGTATACAGCAGCTGGTGAAAACCACTAATTAGTTTGCTCTACTTATGGTCTGGAAGCTGTCTGGTAGAGTCAAAGATGCAGTCAGTTTCCCTTGAGAAGCTCATGTACTCAAACCACAATCAAGAGTTCAATAAGCTCAAGAAATGGCAGTGGACATTATAAACCAATGACCAAAAGTTCCCTGATTCAGTGCTGAGATTTTCTCTTGGTCAGCTTTCTGAAAACAATGTGCTCCTTTGGTGGTGACACAGAGCCACTGATGTGCAATCCTAGCTGCCATTATGTCCTCCTTAGCACTGCAAGAATTATTCTTGTCAGGTGCGTCACTGTCCTTCAAGGGCTGTCAGCCTCTTTCACTCAGAAACAGGTTCTCAAACATTCCAGAAGAATTTTTAGTGTGTCAGTCAAGTCTGTAAAGGTGTGGTTAGAAGAATTTAAGAGAACTGGGTGCCTGCTCCCATTCTGATGTCTTTCTCCTTATGTACTGTGCTAGAGAAGGAAGAAAAAGTAGTTCTGGTACTTCGGAGGTACTATTTCAGACACAGGAGAAGCCCAGAGCCACTGCTTCAAATAAAGGCAAATTATTATCACACCTCACTGTGAAGCAACACTTTTTCCCCAAGTTCTTGCAGGTGCAAGCATTAACATCTTGCACACAGGCATGTTGTATAAAGCACCGTTTCTACAGCTGGCCTCTACCTCCAGTGCACTGCTGGGATCTGTACATCTCCCTGGGCTCAGCCTCACTCACTGGTGTGTAGTGAATGGCTTCCGCTGAGTCCTGCAAGGGCTGTGATTCAGAGTAGAGATGTTTGCCTACAGAAGTAGCCTATGCACTCTGCTTTGAATATAAAAGTGCATGGGCATACCACCCCAGCCTGAGCACGTCCCTTAGGGTTCTTTTAAAATCCCAGCCAATGCAGAGGTGCCCATTTTTTGACCTTTTACCATCTCTTTTCAAGTCTGTGCAACTGGCCTCATGTCCAGCGGCTGAACCCCCACCTGCTGGCTGAATCAGACTAAATGTAACAAGCTGTGGTTCCCAGCGTACACCAGTAATTCCTCAAGTGAGCACAAGGAAGACTGCATAGAAATTTTGGAAAGTTATTTGAGAGAGGAGACATCTGGGTTGTATCCCCTGCTCAGTTAATTGCTTTGTGCAAAGCAGAGCAACTTTATCGGGAGGGACTGAGATCCTTAATGCTGTTGTAACACATTGTAAAATTGAGCCTTGTGTGGGAGAAGAACCTCAGTCAGAGAGATCAAGCTCCAGACATCCCAGGCAACCTTTTAACCACGGAGCTAGTGATAAATCAGCACTGCGTTACTCTCTCAGCCTTCTGAGTCTCAGAAATGAGACACATGGGAAATACATACATTTTATATGTATGTTACGACACATCTAGTGGCTCTGTGCTTCAGAACCTAGGTGAATGTGTGCATACCTAGCAATGGCAATGTAAACATCTGTAAGGCTAGGATTTTGTGCTCCCTACATGCTAGGCTTACATCATGCACTGCGAAGTGAAAACAGTTTAAGGACTGTACGCAGTTTCCTCAGTTGCACTGCTACAGTTGCATGCAAAGCAAGGCTGTAAACCAGATTGTTGAGGTGGTGACCACTTAAAAAAAAAAACAAAACCAAAAAAACCCCCAAAAACCCAAAAACCAGTGCCAACCAATCAAAAAAAACCCCACAACAAACTAGTTACCCCTTTTCTGGGGTAATTTTGACAAGCACTTCTTAACAGCATGCCTGAAGGAGCAGCAAAATTTGGTGTAAAGGACAGGAGCAATTAGCCAGCAGCAGCAAAGACTTCTAAAGCCATTTTTGCAGTTGAATCCACTATATGTGGATGTGTATGTGGATTGGATGTATATGGATGTAATGCGTAACTCATTTCCCCATATGAAACTACTCACTGGAGTCAAGTTTATCACAGGTGTTGCTTTTTTATCTTCAGATAAAAGTTGCCAGGGCCTGCCATATCCACAAGATCATCCATTTTTCTTTCTTTCTTTTAAATCACGGCACCAGTTGAAAAAATAAATGGATACTAAAGCTAGAATTTAAACATACTGTGCCAAATTACTTTCTCCCCAAAATGCTATAAATACGCAGATCAAACAAAATTCAACTGGAATTCGAGTTTCTCAGCAGTTCTGACAAGTCAGGGTCTGAAAACCTGGCCCTCAATACATGTACGTAGGGCACCAATAAATTATTTTTGCACCTACCCACAAAGAAAAAACAAGAGACTGAAATAAGGACATTACTGCACATAGTCAGATGGATAAGTATCTTGTAAAATGAATAACTATGCAAGGAAAATCATTAACTATAGAGCCATCTGCTGTATTTCAAAAAAACTACACCAGCAAAAAATCTGAAAATGCTAAAATGCTTTACAACCTGAATTTTCACTACTCCATGTTACAAAAAGTGATCATAATGATTAGTACATCAGTTTAAATGACAGAAAATGTGTATTTCTTACATCTCTTCTAATTAAAAGCAATATTTACTGGCATAATACTGATCCTCTGTATCTAATGATACTAACTGACATTGTAGCTGAGCATGTAAAAAACCTGAAATGCTTCCCATTCCATTTGAAGTAGATAAGCATAGTGTTGTATAAGGAGACAATGAGGTCAGCAGTAAGTTGAATATTTATTTAAATACTGACAAGACACTTGGATGATTTTTTTTCTTGCTCTAAAATAAGAAGAAATTCCAGGTCTGAAGAGCTTACACTAGAAAAAAAAAAATCAACACAAAAATGACGGAAAGTTTAGAAGACAGACTAACCCAAGTGGTTCTTAGTATATCTCTACACTTCTCTCTATCAATATACTTGAAGAGCCCTCTTTCAAGCACGGTGGAAGAAGCAGGTGTCTAGAACAGAGTTCAAAGAACATAGCCTTATCAGCCAATTCCTGATTTTGCATCTTAAAGATGGCATTAAAACACAGCCCTAAAATCCTGGTTAAACTAGGGAAAATTGTACCAGCGCAGGCCCAAAGCGGTAGAGAGAATATACTGCTGTAAATCTGGGCTCAAATTCAGTCTGCAATGGCTATAGCTATGCAAAAAAGTAATACCTACAGACTATACGCAGCCCCTAAAAACTCTATCCTGCTCATTGGAATGTGTTTCTTAGCTGAAAGGTTCAGGATAAAAGACAGACAGACTCCTAAACATCAGTTTTCAAAGCCAGGGAAGACCAAACACCCTTTGAAGCACTAATTAATTACCAGTAGTGAGGGCTACTGCTTTTGAGTGTGCCAGTTAAAACCAGTTATAATCGAGCCCATCCCAGCACGTGCTGGAGTGCGTGGTATTCTTCCCCTTGCCGCATGCGCAGTCCAGTACAGTTGGTTTCCCGAATCACACTCTCATAGAGGTGGTTAGAAGAAGTGATCGCAAACCAGAAATGAGAGCTGTCAGCATGAATCTTCCCAGGAAAATTCCCCCTGCATTTAAAATACGCTTATGAGCCACCTACCTGCACCACATCTGTAGCTCACCACAATTGCCTGGATAATATGCGTATCTGCCCCAAATGTATGCATCCTTATTAAATATACCAAGGATCAGACGTTCGACAACAAATATTTGTTCCTACAAGTTTTGTCATTTAGCAGTTAAATAACACGTAAATGTTATTTAACATTTTGTGCAGTTTTTGTAGGTTATACAAAACAAGTGACACTGCATTACTACACCTGCAACTTCAGTAATTGCTGCATAATAGTTTTTGCCCACTATCAGCAAAACTAAATTTTCGCGACTAGAATTTGTTAAGCTTCATAGATAACATAGCAAAGACATTCTTAGCTTAAAAAGAAAAACACATATATTTACCTGCCATCATAGCTATCATACTGGCTTTGTAGACATTAGCAAGGGACCCCAGTTCACCTGTTGCCAAGATCGTTTTCATATGAGCTTCTCCACAGGCCTCACGGCACCGACGGATCTCCTCGTAGAGACCTGTGGATAAAAGCATGTGAAAATGATCAAAGTTGCCTGAGAGACATTTTCAAGTATGGCTGTAATTTCCACTTCTGGATTAATTTCCAATCTTATAATTAGTCATAGCACTCAAGAACTTAAGTTTTGTAAGTTCAATAAATTACATGACTGGAGGTAATTAACAATGCCACACAGTTTCAGACTTAACTTAATGGCTATTAATGTCGGTTCTCTCAAAACTAAGAATGTGCACAGTATGCCAAACACTCATGAATACATCAGGAGTAAAAAATGCTATGATAGTCAAGATTGATTTTAAAACAGCTTTTTCAGCAATAAATATGATAGTACATTGAATCAGTACTCAGGGAGTTATGTTTTCCTGTCCACGTCACATCATCACCCTCTCTGTCCCCTTCAGCCACATTTGCCAAAGGGCTCAGCCTAAAAGACACCAAAGGTGTGACCAAATTGTCTAATTACAAACACCAGTGCCACCTGAGATGCCATGACATATCCCCCTTTGCTTCCAGCTGCTACTCCTGGCAGCTCCACATGTCCCTTCGGTCTCCTACTGTTCTCCCTAGTACCATGGGACCATCTCGGGAAGCCTGATTATGGAGCTAGATGCCTGTGTTTAGGCATCTGAATCCCACTTTAAGCTTCTTGAAACTAAGAATTTCCTGAAAAAGTCAATGCGGTCTGCTAACATCCCTGGTGAGTGAAGACCAAGGCCTGGGATCACACCCCAAGGACCACCAAATCCGTACGGGTCTGTGTTTACAAACTACCTCAAGTAGTTACATTGCCCACGAGGTTACCGAGGACTTGGACCATCCTGTGCCGTGACCTCAAAAGGCCCCAGCAAGGGTGAAGGAAGCACTGCAGCAGCAGGGCCAGCAGGACAACATCTGCCTAGCATGCTGTGGAGCTACAGCTCCAAGGGCAGAGCTGGACCCTTGCTTCTGATGCCCACGCTCGCTGAGGAAGCTGGCTGGTGTTCAGGAAGGAGGTTTGTCATGAGCCACTGTTATATACACAAGCACTGCCACTCGCACTGACACAGACAGCAGGACTGACTTATATAAAGCCTTTTAGATCGGAGATAAAGCAGACCATTATCTCTGTATCTTCACACCACTTGGAAAACAAAAAGCAAACCCTGCCCTGGAGTTGCTCCTCCCTCCCCACAGAGAGCTCCACCGCCTTTGGATGGCCTCTTACTATCAGTCTGTCTTCTGACCTTCAGCTCTCCTTAGCTCTCATCTCCAAGCAGTCAGCACGTCCCTGAGACAAACCAGCACACATCCCACCTGCTCACCGCTTCTCAGTGAACTGCCACTCAACCAGCCGGCCACCAGCTGCAGCCATGGAGAAGCAGGGACAGAGAGGACAGGCCAGCGTTTGGCTGCTCACGGGTATTGTTCAGAGCAGACCACCCCCTCACAAACTCCTGCTTTCAGATCTACAAAGTGTCATGGCTAGAGGCATGATTAACTTTCTAACAGTTTTATCTTTTCACAGACTCAGTAAGGACTGGAAGAAATTTGGACATAACCGACTGCGTTTTTTAAAAAAGGCTAGAACTTGCAGACTGGGTCAGGTAATGCAACACAGGGAAACCCCCCCACCCTTTTTTTTGGTAAGATCCAGCAGTGCTCCCACAAAATTTTAAACATAGGGAGATTAAAATAGCTAGAAATTATCAAAACATAGTTGTTAGAAGCTGACCACCTGGGCATGATTAAGACTCATCCAGTGTTGATGGTGGGGAGAAAAACAGCTCTTACAGCGTACAGTAACCACTTGTGGGATTGGAATACAGGAAAAAAAAAAGACACAAAATAAGCAAGCAGGATCCTTTGCAAAAGAGTCCTTTTCACAAATTGTATTCAATCTTCAAACACATAATTGAAAAGTTTGTTTATGGAAGGCTAAAATACAGCTTTTAACAAATCTTTCTTGCTAAAAAAGCCCAGGATATGGCTATGGAGACTAAATTTTTTCACCAATACTAGCTTTCTTTTCTCCTCAGTCCTGAAGCAAGACCTGGAAACATACAGTAGGGTTTGCCAGCTGCCGTACAGCTAGACCCCCCTTCCACCCACAATGCTGCCACATCCTATTGATGCCCTCGGCACAGCAGGCAGCCGGGGCTGGGATCACTGGGGTGGTCCTCTGCGACACACTACACACATTAGTAGACAACTGGCTAATGCACTTAGAAAGTCCCTTTATAGACACCAGGCTTCACCTTGTTTCTTACTGTGTAACAAAGGTGTGAATTAATCAGTACTAGCATGCAGTCTAACATGTTTTATTGATCAATTGACGATACTCCAGAAACCTACATCAAATTGAGACTCAAAAAGGAAATACAAAGAACCTGTGCTATTTTCTTGTGTATTTGATACCACTGCTCACGTTAGATCCAAATGCAGTCTCTTTTTGTGGAGTGACTCTTTCCTGACGCTTTTGGAAAGCGAGAGAAAGCAGCTTTCATGTCCTTCTAGTTTCGCTAACAGGAAGAAAAGACTTGAGTTTTCTCTACCTTTAAGATATGCCACCAAAAATGTCAAAATAAAATCAACAAAATGTACATTTAGGCTGGATTCCATGAAAAGAAATTACATCCTCACAGCTGTTGTTCACTGGAGTTAGTACTCCAGCAACAGCATCTTCCCTATTGTTGGAAGGTACTTTTATATGCAATTAGTGCCAAGATCATTTGAACAGTCTCACTACCTGACAGCACGCATCAACCCACAGGCAGGAACAACTGAGGATCTTCAGTCATCCATGTCTATCAGGTTAGCTGAGGTGGTGCAGAAGTGGGCATACGTTAATGGCGCAGGTGCGTAGGTAATAAATACTGCTCTTTATTCAGAGACCAACTATTGCAGAAAATAGCTGGCATTCATAGGACATTCTCAGCCCTACAGTAAAAACACAAATAGAAATGCAACTACCTCTGGGACAGAGAAAATTAACCAGAGCGTCCCAGTCCCAGTACAAGCAGGGACTGCTTTGACACAGAACATGTGCAAAAACTCCTTTCAAAAATAAAAAAGAGGTATCAATACTCATTCAGATTTAAATCAAGACACAAGTAACTTGATTATCCTGAAACTTCCTGGCAAATGCCTAAGTATGGGTGGAGTTAATCACACTTGAAAAGGCACTCAGTGTTTCAAGGGGTCCTGGGCTGCTTCTGGGACAGTCTGTGCTGCCAAAAAGTCCATCACTTAACTACTCAGTTCTGTCAAGCCAACCAGTAGCAGGAGCGGAGCTGGACACTGTGGTTCTGGGAGTATCTGCAACCTGTGCAGAACACCAGTAATTGACACAGCAGATAGAGCTTCTCTGGTTAGCAGTAGTGGCAGGAAGCTTTTGGGAAAAACCTCTATCACAGAAAACCCTGCAGGCATATTTCCAGCTGTGAGCTAAGACCACCGTGAAGAGGTTGCAAGAGATTCTCCTTCTGACTGCTAAAAACAGGGAAAAGACAATCAAGAGCTCTCAAAGCAAATGGCCAATACCATGTAGCATCTTGAACACAGCACCAACACACCAACACCATCCATTCGAAAAGAAGTCTCAAGCCAGGAAAAAGTAGTAAACAAGCAAACAAAAAAGCAAAACCCAAAGCAAGCCAACTTATATAGAATATATTTGGAGCCAGATGCTTACTGATACAGTCTGTAGTAGCTCCACTGACTTAGCTGTTAAACGGATGTGACATAAGAACTCTTCTACTTTGCACCCACTTACTTAAGATACCTTTCTGCTTTCATGAACTTTAGATCTGCTTTTATTGGATGCATTTATTAAAGTAAGAAAAATTCAGATTTTATAGGAATGAAAAAAAGACTTTCATAGCTGTGGTTTTAATTCCACTGTTATAAAAGATAAGTGTTGGAAGGTGGCTTTTTCTGTAGTTTTCCTAAAAGTCTAACTATTTAGTACAAACATTACATTGATTTTTTGCAGCTATTAAATGTACCACAGAAAACGTGCCTCCCCCTAACACATCTCTCAAGCAAACATCCCTGACAATTACTGCTGGATATAATCTGCCCTAGATCGTCTAGATGGCCTTTTGCTTTCGTCTAATACATTTGTCCTAAAAATCACTTAATAAAGGAATTCATTTCTTGCACAGGAAATGAAAATATTAAGGAGAAAAAACCCACAGCTTAAATTTTTATAAAACAGCTCTTCTCTAAAAATGTGGTGCTAAAAACACTTTTTTTTGTGTGTGTGTGTTAAATTCAGCTTATTTGCTGTTTTTATCTAGTCAGTCACATTGACTGATGTTAAGGGTAGAAACTGAGACGAGGAGGGAAGATGTTTTAATTTCTGTTAGACCAAAAGATCAAGGTAATCATGATGGGAAACTGGAAAATGAGCTGGAATCCCTTCTGTCTTGCACATTAATGGCAGGTTTGTTAACAAAATGACAAGCGCAAGGCTATCAGCACAACACGACTGTTTCAGTTCTGCTCTCAGCCACATATGTGCAACTCCAGGCTCCAGTGATTCACGTGAAACTGAAAACAGAGCCTGGCTTCAGGCCTCTGAGCTGCTGCTGACAATATAAGAAAGAAATTGTGCAACTAGACTTTGAGGTCCCAAGTCAGCTTGCACATCTAGAAAATGGTAAATCCAATTATAATATTTCCGAACAACATATGGAGTCTTTTCCAAGTCTTTGGAGTGTGGAGTGCATTTTCCTTGCCCTGTTCATAAGGTATGTACTACAAAAGGGGGCCCCAATCCCTGAACAAAACCTCTAAACTCACAGCTGAATAATTATTAAGAAGAATTGAAAGGCAGCTTTCATAACAAGGTTATACCTAATGTATTTCATGGATGCACCTGTGTTAAAACTTCTTAGAGTATACTTCTCTTTTCTTGTAGGAAACTTCAACTGACATAGAGCAAAGGATAGGTTATCAAGACCTCTGAAGCCACTGACACTGTGGTACGTCCAGGTGTTTGCTAAAAGCTGTGGAACTAGAAGTAACATTATAGTACCCCAGGCAGCTTCAGAAGGCACAGCAAGTCCAACATAGTGATAACAGGGAGAAAAAAAAAATTTAAAAATCCAGTTTCTTGCAACAATTTTTTGGTCAACTTCACCACTCTTTCCAAACAGGCTCCACATTCTGGGCTTAAAGACACTAAATTGTTATTTTTAAGCTTAATACATACTTTGTCAAGTGATACAAGACAATGGTTGAGTAAACTATTGTAAAGTAATATTGTTCTAAAAGATAATAGGTTGTAAAAGGTATACAAGTTCATAAACTTAAATCT
Source organism: Fregata magnificens (assembly GCA_013389945.1). NCBI lineage: Eukaryota > Metazoa > Chordata > Aves > Suliformes > Fregatidae > Fregata > Fregata magnificens. The sequence goes on from WAAD01037421.1 coordinate 174,636, forward strand.
CATTTAATGTTACTTTCCAAGCTAAATTAACTGTCCAATAAAGCTGCTTTCATGTTCAGCACTATTAAAAAGCTCTTAACAATTACTTTGTAAAGATCTAGAAAATATATTCTGAGTGTCATAAAGAGTTCCAACAATATTTAAGAACTGCTTTAAAATAACTTGACATAATTGGACATACACTAAAATATTTAATAACCGAACAAGCCTTTGAAACAAATCACAAAGCAACGCTATTCTATCACGGTGACCCCAATTATTGTGCAGACTAGAAGAACAGCTAAAAATATATGAACAGTAAGATAAAGCACTCTACCACATACGTATTTTTGTCAATAACTCCTGAAGTTGTGAAGACAGGCAGCATGCGAAAATAACGATAAAAATATACTAGTGTTATAAGCATAAGCAGAGGTTCTGTCATAACTGCAAGGCAGCTCTAGATGAAGTACCTTGAACGCAGGCATAGTTACTGCACTAGACTTTTTCAATTTCATGTAGGAATCCAGCCTAAAAAAGACTTCTGCATCCCTTCTAGCTTCCTTAAATGTACTTTATACGTTGTTGTCTGTCATATCTAATCATTAGATAGAGGTGGAAAGCTGCACGTTCACACAGGTAACATACATCTATTGAAAGCTAAACACGAAGTCAGAACACTAGATTTTCACCAAAATATTCAGACCACCTACTGAAGTAATTTTTTTGGATGGGCAAGTTAAATATTAGAATTTTTCACCCTGTAGCACCATTATCTAGATGGCAAGTAAATTCTGTTCCTGAGGTAGCTTTTTTCAAGACCGTGTAAATATGTGCCATACACAGATTCACGTTCATAAACAAACTTTCAGAAAACATTTGGAAATAATTTCAGTTCTGCCCTCAGTAAAAGAAATTTAAATTAACCATTGCCAAAAAAAGGATGGCTTTAAACCTTGTCACAACTTCGGCTGTGGATAAAAGAATATGCATACCAAATCAAAAGTCATCCCTAATTTACTTATTTAGTAAACTGACAGATATATACTACATCCATCATTGCTATGTCTGTGTATTGCTCCTGTGTAATTTATGACCACAGAAAACAATTTGTTTCCCATACAGAAAAACCTAGCAATGTACGTCTGGTTTATTTCAATCACTGATATAAACTTTCTCTCTGAATTTAGCCCTGTATTTCTCCTCTGACTTCTCCTTCGCGTAATCCTGGGCAATATAACCTCGAGCCTGCATTTGCAACTGCCTGCATTCACTAACTTTCTGATCTCTTGCACTTAACTTGCAACTTGCACTTAACAGCAATTTGTACCTTGAAGTCTGAAGCATGGTAACAATGATTATGTCAGAAATTGCTACAAGACAGACTTTTTCAGACACAATTGCAAGTTGCTGCTCAAGTCCGGTTTAGTGGTCTTTTTTTAGTCTTGGTGACAGATCACTGACTCAGCTCATTTTGTATCCGAGACCTATATGTGTTCCCAGCAGAGCGCAGCTCTGGGAGGAGGTACCTGCTTTGTAGACCATAGTGTAGACCCTAACAAAGATACAGCATAGGAAGGTGTGTGTATACTCTAGCTGCTAGCTGGTACAGAATTTGACCATCATTCTGTCTATTTTAAACCACTCAATCACCCAGCCTCCATATTCTAGCAATTTCTGGGGCTATACCTGAACTTAAAATAGCCACTCTGAAAGAAACGAATGTCCGCGACAATGCCCATCCTCAAGAAGTCAAACATTTGTAAAGCTGCATGTACTTAAGAGCAAAAGAATGGAGATGGTAAATATTACAAAAGAGGCCAACATGTTAGAGCAAGTGAAAACCAGGAGGATATCAGTCCTGAAGACACAGATGCAGAAACTTGGGTTTTGGCTCAATTCTAACTGCTAATTGAAGTAAGACCAAAATCAGAAAATATGATCTGTTACCATGATGATTGTATTTCCTTAACCAAACTCAGGTATCAGGGGTCCTTTATAAAGTCTTCCAAGCAAACAGGCTATTACGGCAATGCATTATACAACTAAACAGAAAATTCATTCCAGGACAATGATGTGTTTACCTTCACATGGAGATTAGTTATAGGAGCATTGTCAGCACTTAAGGCAAACCATCCACAGTACATTAAGGAGGCAATTAGAGCAAAAACCATCTTCAGCATTATTGTTCTTACTAATTAGTAGTAGTCTACAGGCACAAGAACATCAATAATAATATGAACAGTCAATTTGTACCCTCAACTTTCAGGGAAAAGAAAACAACTAAAATGCATATTTTTGGCAAGAATTGAAACATGTATATTTAACAAGGTATCATCTACATTAGCAGCCCCTTGGGGGTTTTAACAAAGCTGTTCAAATAATTAGACCATAGGCATTCACTTCCATTCCACTTGCTATTTTTTTAATCCTGTACACAAAATCCTCTAAAGGCACAGCAGGAATAGACCCGAATTTTCAAAACACAAAGTCATTCTGAATACCCAACCTGCCAGAACTTGTACCAGCATTCTTTTAAAAAGAAATCTGACCATTAGTCATAAATTAGTTAATAGTTTTCATTTAGTTCAGTGCCCTAGATTATCAGCAACTCTTAGGGGAGGGACCAAATTCTTCAAGGACTGATGTGGAGACTGGGGGAAGAGACAAAGACAGAGCTTGCACGTGCAGGCTTAGGTTCCTCGCTGAAGGGTGGGTACTTACCTTCCCACTGGCCAGTCAGCACCAGACTCCTGCTAATGACAATGTCAATCTCTCTGGCACCATACTCCACAGCTAGCTTTATTTCAGCCAGTTTGGTTTCTAGAGGAGTTTGTCCAGATGGAAACCCAGCAGCCACTAGTAAGAAGGAGGATGCAGGTAGAGGGAAGAAAATGTTTTATAAATTGACCATAAAATTGCAAATACCTCTAATACACCAAAGAATTTGAAAGTTACTCCTTTTTTTATCCCTGCCACAACTAAAAAAATCTAAAGGCACCTCATCCTACCCTCTCTTCATCCACAAGAAGCATTTGCTCTTCCCTCAAGAACCAACGTCCAGCAAGATACCAAGTGCATCTTGCAAAAAGGTCTCTTTCACATGCCTTAACTTTTTCCAAAGCAGCATACATAAGAAAGCACAATATCTATTGCCTCCAGCAGAACTGTGCAAACAAGGAGTGAACTCATATATGAAGCAATACATACATTTTTCATTCTCCCCAATTCTTTTAAGCAGTATTTCAAGTTAAATCCCAGTAATATGTTTAACAGCTAAAACACAATACAGCAAAAATTGCTTTCAATGAGGTCTACTTAAGATTACCTTTATGATGCTTAAGTACAAAGCCCAAAGGTAACATTGGAAATGGAAGGAATAATGACAAAGAGGATCTCTGACAGACATCTTTCTCTCTGACATATAAATGCATTTAGTATGTATTTTTCCCTACATGACAATGAACCAACAATAACAACAACAACAAAAAAAAAAACAAAACCAGAAAACATGGATCTTAGCATTAAACACCTGATCTAACTTCAAAGCTAGCCCCTGGTTTGAGCAGGAGGTTGGACCAGATGACATCCAGAGCTCCCTTCCAACCTGCATAATTCTTTGATTCTACTTCTTGCTTATTGTAGATTCAGGACTTGTCTATTGTGTGTGGTGACTGGAGAAGACCTGCCACTATCAGATCTGAGAGTACAAGTCCTGAACCTGTGAGCTGCTCAGCAGGCAATAACCCTTGCCTCTGCACACAGCTTCACTGAATTCAGCTTGTAGGATTATACTTAAAAGCCAAACAACTGATAGGGAAAAAAAAAAAACTTGTATTAGAACTCCTAAAATCTCATATTGCAGTTTTATTATTACTATTATCTACTTAGTGTCTACTGATACTTTATCCTGCACACTATTGCAATTTCTTCTATTTGGGTGAGGGAAATGCTGATAGATCTCAAGGACCTCTTTGAAGACCTTCCAGCAAAACAGACTTGGCATTGCTGATAAGCTTGAAGTTGAAAGAAAACAAAAGATTATACCAGAAGCAAATCCTCCCCTCCATTCCCTTCCTTCCACCCAGTACCTTTTTACCTTACTCTCTGAAACAAAAGCAAGTCCAAACTTCTGGATTTTTCTACTCATTTTATAGCATCAAAATATTTAATTGGATATTTTAGAATAAAACGTACCTGAAGCTACTGGTATGTTACAACCAGCAGCCTTTAGGGCATTAACAGCATCGGTCACTCTTGTGGGATATACACAAACCGCTCCGACAGTAATACCTGCAAAAGCCACACTTCACTTTTTCATATGTACAGATTTCCACCTTCTCTAGTGCAATCCATATTATGAGCATGTGTGCATTGTTTGCACCTCCCACTTCTGCATTCTCACAAGGATTTTAAGCACCTACACTAGGCATATCTGTTTTATTGTTCAAGCACTTCAGGTGATTCTCCATACTGTTACCTCCCTCATGTTCCTTCACCTGACCTTGGGAGCAAGTTTGCATTAGCAGGAATTAAAATGCCAAGACTTTTATCGACAGATTCACTGTTTAATGCCAATATGTACAGTTAAGACATGCTTTGTCAGCAAATTACCGCAAGAGAAACCGCACTGCCAAGCTCTGTCCTTACTTGTTGAGCCAAACTGAGCCCAGCAGCAACTGAGCAGTCTTTATGTTAATGCAGTCCTACTGCATTTCTGGTTAAAATGCTATTCTCTCAAAGTCTCAGATAATTGACCTTATATTTAATACTTCAACTGTCTGAAGAGTTCATAAATCCAAGTTTTAAAAAAAAGACTAATTTTGATATTTTATGTGTATTGCTTAAAACCAGGGGCCTGATTCCCCTTTGGCTTTACATCATATGACTTCAATCAGTGGACCAACGCCCATGTAAAACTGAAATATTTCAATAGTAAAAGCATGCCCCAAATGTCACTAAGATTTTGTTTTTGATAGATCATCATCAGAAGGCCAACATGACAGGACAAAAGTCAAATGCTATTCACCGACACATCAGTGATTACATCCTGAAAAATTCAGAAGAGCTTCTCAGATATATAGCGGTTTTATTGATAGTTCTATTGACAGTCTCAATTTGCTCTGAAGCTGATTTGTGTTCAGTCTTGGGTGTAATATGGGGACCTCAGATGGAGCCTGCTTGAGTAATATCAATGAAAGTTTTACTACTAGTTCTTAAGGGCTGTCTTCTGCCTCTTCAACTCTGTTGACTTAGCTGGGAACCCTGTGTGTGCGTGTGTGCATACGTGATATGCACGCAACCGCATACACTCACTACAGGACTGATTCCTTAAAGTAGACTGGGCTGCAAAGATGTCCTCTATCTTAACTACTGAAACAAGCAGGTAACAGATAAAGTTTTCCGAAGTAAAAATAACATGCTTAGGACTGTGGAATGCATCTTTTCTGACAGGCAAAGTGGCAGGCTCGGTAGTCACATACAGCAACAGCAGCTAAGCATGAAATCCAAAGGAGTCACATGAACACTCCCCCCTTCTCCAACTTAGTAAGGACATCAGCAGGGTCACAGAATACTCAGTTTCACCTTAGTGCACTGTTATTAAAAAACATACACTGAGGTTACACACTTGTAGCTTCCCTATCAAATTTGCACATCAGGTATCATAACTTAGTGTTGCCCTGAGTCCATGCTTCACTTTGGTTGCCAAACTGATAATGGATTTTTTTCTCCTTGTATTCTTATATTAACCCCAAGGAATAGGTATTTTGCACTTAGACAAAGTTACTAACTTAACAAAGACAAACTTAAGACAGTTGCTTTGAATAAGATCATATAGGACGAACGGCAAACAGGATGGGCACACAGGGCATGGCGCGGCAGTTTGCACGGCAGTTCGTGTGGAAGGGTGCGCAAGGAGGGCGCTGCACCCCGCTTGTAGGTCCACAGCCCAGGGAAGTGCTCTAGGTCTCTGCCAAAATGGTGGGCGCTCGCCTCAGAGCTAAAACCAGTGTTCCTATTGAGCAAGCCCCAGAGATGTCTGATGCATCCACGCAGACGGACCTGGTAAGGAAGGAGGGTTCAGTACAGGCGGTAGGTTGCAGCGAGTGCCCAGACCCTTCTCCTGGTGAAAAGGTAAGTACCTGCACAAGGTGTGCATGGGTTGATTACCTGTTGCGTCAGGTGCCTGAGTTACGGGAAACAGTTAAAAGGCTACGCAGTATTAATTGAGCCAAGGCAGAGACAGATAAGTGGTTTCAAAACCACATTCCTGTAGCAGACACCACTGAGAACCTTGGACCCCGGTGACCCACAAAAGCAGGGCTCTGCTTCAGTCTCCACCCTCCAGCATCACTACCAACAACAGATATGAAGCTTTAACAGCTGTAGACACTCATGAGCAAGGTCTGCAAGGTGCAACTGTACCAGCAGCACAGAGCGGATACCATAAAAAGAAGAGACGAGTGCTCATAGTGGGTCACTCTGTTAAAAGGTGCTGAGGCGCCCATCTGCCGACCTGACAGGGAGTCATAAGAGGTCTGCTCCCTTCCGGGAGTTAAGATCTGAGACATCGCTGACAGGGTGCCACAACTTGTCAAGCGCACAGATTACTATCCACTGTTACTCTTCCGTGTGGGCAGAAATGATGCTATAAGCCAGAGCCTGGGCAGAACCAAGGAAGATTATAAAGCCCTGGGGGAACAAGTGAAAAATATTGCTGCCCAAGTCATCTTCTCCTCCATTTTACCAGTTGGAGAAAAATGGGCAGCCAGAAATAGGCAAATAATGCAAATTAACTCTTGGCTACGAGGCTGGTGCTGTCGCAAGGGTTTTGGCTTTTATGACAATGGGGCATTCCTCAGCAACCGTAGCCTGTTAGGGAGAGATGGAATCCACCTGTCTAGAAGGGGCAAGGGAATCTTTGGCAACACACTGGCCAACCTGGTGAGGCGGGCTTTAAGCTGAAGGACTTGGGGGGCAGGGTCCAAAGTGGCAATGCTAATGCCATCACATCCAACGGGGAAACAAGCCATGCCAACCGGAGCAGCAACAAAGGTGCCTTAGCTGCCTCATGAGATGACAATCAGAAGACCAACCACCTCAAGGGCGTGTATGGCTATAGTGGATCCTCGTGCACACCTCCAGGGAAACCTGCGTGCTCAGTTACCTCTCTGAAATGCCTGTACACCAACACATGCAGCATGGGGAATAAACAGGAGGAATGAGAGATCTGTGTGCAGGTGCAGGGCGATGATCTCATTGCAATTACTGAGACATGGCGGGATAGCTCCCATGACTGGACTGCTGCCATGGATGGCTACATACTTTTTACGAAAGACACGGCAGCAAGGCAAGGTGGGGGAGTTGTTCTTTATGTGAGGGAGCAAC
>WAAD01037423.1:1684-96092 GCA_013389945.1 Fregata magnificens
CAGTGGTATTATGCCAGAGATGAGAGAGGCTTTCCTGTGGTGCTGATTAGTCAGATCTTATACTGTCTCAGGTGAGGTATATTTGGGATTCTGCTATCTGGGGACCTCACAACTGATACTTCAGTACAGCGAGGGGTGAAGGAGAGTGAGAGGTCATGTGAGACAGCATGGAGGAGAATTAGCTGCAGGGAGTCGAAAGAATAGAGGATTCAACAGAAACACTTTAGGGCAAGGATAAGTGAAAACATAAGATAGTAGCCATTGGGTGGAAGTACCCTTCCTGCTGCTTATGTTGACTTGAGGCTTCTCCTTTCAGAGCTAGCATTGGTTCCAGGTGTTCAATTGGGGACACCAGTTTCATCATTTCCTTCTTAATGTCAGCTTTGTTCAGCACTACTACTTTAGTGATGAAACATTTCTTTTGATCAATATAAAATGTGATACGCTTCAGTTTTCTTTTGGACTTAGCTTTTGTATGAAATGGCACGTCACTAAAACTATTACAATTTGTAAAGACCTCTTTTGGAGAATGCTGTATAACTGGTCATCACTTAATTTGCCAGCTTCCCTTTAGAAAGATAGGAAGATTAGAATTATTTGATGCATTTTTGTCACACAGCTTCTTGTGAAGTGATACTTCAGCTTTCTAAAAGGATTTTACTACCTGGCTATTTTTGATTGGCTGAGGAGAATAGAATAGGGTAGTGATTTGACAAGTCTATTTTTTAAACTATGTTCCCTGAAAACAAAGCTAGTGCTCTCCACTTAGGGATTGGGAAAGTGCTGTTCAGAGGCTCCCTGACACACCAGAAACTTAGAAGCTCTGTTTTAAAGGAGGGCCACAGGTGACTTGGTGTTCAGGTCAGGGTGCTGAGTGAAGAACATGTCCACACCTCTCCAGAGACACCTAATTAACATGGAGCAGGTTGTAGCTGGCTGCCACCTTTGTTACAGTCAAGGCTTCAAGGATTGCAGCCACATGCTGCTCTGCTTACAGTGCACAGTCCATGCCAGGGTTTCCAGACTGTATGGATGCACGGAGGTTAGCAGAATATCCTTTGCAGAACCATGGGGAATGCAGTTAAGCCATACGTTTTCCAGTCTGTTTCACCTAAGGATATGAAAGCAGTTCTCAAGAGAATGTTTTTGTTGTACTGAGGAAAAGGGGAAAGTGAGGAACAAACTGACTTTTCCTAGAGTGTGTTAATGGAAGCATTTGAGCTAAAACTCTTGTTCCCAAGTCTTCTGAACAATCACTGAATGCAGATTTAGTTAGTATTATTTTGTTTTAGCTGAAGGATGGTGTTCTATGTATACCTTTTCCCACCCTGTTAGAGCTTCTTTGATCATGCTCTTTGGCACAGCTGAATCTAGGCATCTGTGCATGCAAGTTGTGAGCCTTGCAGTAAGTATGTCAGAAAAGCCCAAGAGCGGTGCTGTCATTTGATGGTGGAAGTTAGTCTGGCCTGACACACTTAATGCCTGTGTCAGAAATGTCTATATTCAGCTGTTTACCAAACAGGAGACTTAGGGTATAGCTGTATTTTGAGTCTCATTGCTTGTATCTTTCTACAAGATGTATTAAGCGGAAGAAAGATACCTACATAAGAAAACCTATGTGACGGATCTAAATGTAGAATTGGAGGGTGAACAAATTTATACAGAATTTTTCCATGCTATGTATTTTTAATGCATTGTCCAGTCTATTGTAGCCTTCAGATTTTCCAGGTGCTACTGTTATTTAAGTCTAATAGAGCTCAGTAAAACTTTCACCCTGACAGTCTGAATTTACTGAACTCTCTCATCTTATTTTTGGTACTACTTGCTGTTTCTGTCATTGTGAAAAAAGCTCCTGTATTGCCTAATGGGGAGCAGATTTTTTTGTTCTAATTTGAAGTGCCTGTTTTATAAAACTCATCTTTAATTTCCTCAGTCAACTTGATATGGGACTGTGTGCAAAGTAACATCATAGAATTGGATTACTCTAGTGCCAAAGACAGTTTTTGCTGGAAAGCAATGGTCCAAAACTAGTTGTAGCTGCATTCATTTGGAATTCTTCTGTGCAACCTGCTAAAACTGATATTCACACGCATCTCTGGAGCTTTAGGGGACAGAAAGAGTGTTACCTTTGTTTGCTTGTCTTTCATTGCTCAGTTCACTTAAGTAGCTTTTGCTTCTGAGAAACCAAAGAAATTTAAATGAAGGATTTAAACCTACACTTTATAGAACATGCAGAATTTATACCATGTAGCCACTATGGAGAAATCTGCAGACCCTTTTTGATTCTGAGTTGCAAATGTCAAAGCTTACTCTAAGACTGATAAAACCTGGTTAAAAACTGCACATTGGAATTTGTTAGTTCATTCATCAGCCTTACGAATTAACATTGCTAATAACAGCTTGCCTGGAGCTTCATAGGATCTAGCAGATTTCTAGAAAATGCACAGTCTGAGGCATTGCTAAATAATAAAGTCTAGAGTTTAAATCCCTATTACAACTAAAATTCACTGCAAGTCAGCCCTATCATGGCTGCTTGTTTGCCAGTAAATAGGCAGGTGGCTAAAAGTTTGTGCAGTGAGAGCTGGCTGCCCCCCAGAAGAATGGTTTAAAAGAAATAATATGTTTTCTCCAGTGTGTATACAGAATGAAGCGGGACCATAGGGTGGAAGGGTCCTCTCATATACAGCAAGCTTATAGAATGGAGTATGTTTAAATAAGTACTTGCCCACCCTCATTTACAAAAGGTTTGTAGAGGAAACAGGTCTTTAGCATGCATGTTACTGCTTTCCACCAACACATCTGAGGTGCTCATATTATACTTACTTTATCAGGACGCAGGCAAAAAGCATGGCAGTAAGAAAACCTTTGCCAATATTGAAAGTTATTTACTTAAAGATGTCCCATGAGAGGTATCTGGCACATCTGTGTTCAAACAAAATGTTTTTAAATTATGGAAACGTGATTGGGAGACAGGCATTTCTGATGTTGGTTTGTAGGAAAAAAAAAAATCAGTGTTGCAGACACTGATGAAAATTGTTATAGAGCAGACAGCTGCTGGGTGATTTTGATAAAAGAATTTATTGTGGTTGCTGTGACTTCAAGTATGCCTCTGAAAGACTGGTTCTGAGTATTTGATTCTTGTCACTCCCTAAAGTCTAACCCAAATTTTATTTTGTTCTTGTTAAAATTTAAGTCATGTAGGAATTGGAAGTATATTTTTCATATGGGTACTTTTATTGCACTACCTTTCCTTCCTGAATCTAATAATACTTTGGTTTTTTTTAAGCTACCTCTTTATGTTGAGCTCTTTTGTCAATTTTGTATTTAACTGGTTTTTAGGAAACTATAAAATACTTCATTTTTTTATTTATGTGGGAATCCATGATTTAAAGACCATAAGTCCTCCTTCTGTTTGAAGTTTTTCCTTAAAGGCCTTTTAAATTTAGTTAAGACTTAAACTTTTGAAGGAGCAGAATAATTACACTCTTAGAACATGGGTTCTCCTGTGTGTACTGTTTGCTTTTGGAAGGGCCAGAAAGCCCTTAATTTTACACTAGCCCCAGTTGAGGACATGACTTTTCAGGGGCAATAAAAAGTTTTGAGTTGAGGAGTTTTAATCAATTTAATTTATTGCTAATTAAAGAGCTTTTAGTTACTGGTTTTGGTATTGAAAGAAAAAATAAATAAAACACTTGGGGAAAACACTGCTGCTTTCTTCCCTCTCCCCCCATGCCATCCCCCACCTCGTAGTAGTCTCCAGTTCCTTGGCTGCATGTTATGCTCAGTCCCTTCAGCTAGGCAACAGGCAGCACAGGAGATTGGGATCAGTGTGTTGTGCTTGCTGTTCTTTCACTGCTCCTTGTTTCTTACTCAGCTGGTCTTGTGTCAGTTTCTTCACCAGCCACAGTCCCTTTAGAGTTGTAGCTCCTTCTGAGTCTACTCTCAGCCTCTGCTCAGGCTATGATTTTTTCCTTTGGCATTTATCCTGCTCAGCTGTCTCCTTTCTGCTCCTCTTGTGCTGGCATGGTCTTACCCTTTTTTTCCTCCTACTGCTATAGCACTGTAATCTCTTTTTCTTGGCATTTACTGCCCTTTCTTAAACATGCTTTTGCAGAAATGCCAGAAACTCCTCTGACAGTGTTGGAGTGCAGTGGGTCAGTGCCCACTGTGCACAAGAGGCGATGGACACTAACTGAAACACGGAAGGATCTATCTGAACATAGGGAAGCACTATTTTACTGTGAGGGTGACCGAGCACTGGCACAGGTTGCCCAGAGAGGTTGTGGAGTCTCCATGCATGGAGATATTCAAAAGCTATCTGGACATAGTCCTAGGCAGCCTGCTTTAGTAGGTGGCCCTGCTTGAGCAGGGGGGTTGGACCAGATGACCTCCAGAGGTCCCTTCCAACCTCAGCCGTTCTGTGATTTCTGTGCTGCCTGTTGCTGAGCTGGCTGGGACCAGCACAGAGCAGTCCCTGGCCTCTTCCCACACAAGACACCCTGCAGCCCCCTCACTTCAAAAACCCTGACAGTTATGCTCAATGCATGACTGTACAGGGTTTTCTTGCAAATTAGGTCCTTACGGTTTGGGCTGACAGTTTTTGAGTGGTAGCTGGCACTGTATTCCCTTTCTGTGTTACTGTTGTCCTAGGTCAAGTAAATGAAACTCCTAAGGATATAATCAGACATTTATAGCCAAGTTCTGTGTCTAGTTACATTTGCATCCCAGCTGATTTCAGAAGACAGAACTTAGATCTCCACTTGACCAGAGGAGCAGCCAAAGGGGTAAACTACTTTCTTTCTGCTCAACCTTTCATCATCATGAAAACAAACCTTTGTATAGTCTCTATATCCTGTAGACTTTGTATTGTTTCCTCATGCCAGTTTAATTTGAATGAACAATCAAAAGTCCTTGCCAGCTGAGAGTTGAGTAACAGGAAAGTGGGAATAGGGGGGAATAGATTCACTGCTTCAAACAAAAATAAAGTTGTATATAGTTGGTGTGTGTATTCTTAAATATTTAATTTGGATTACTTGCATACTGAGTGTTATGAGCCTTCCTATGTTAAAATAAGGACTGATATATTTCAGAAGTACTTTCTCTTCTTCAAATGTATTAGTGTGCTGTTGTTAACTCAGTTGTGCTGCTGTAAAGTCTGTTTTTAGAATACTTTGATCTGAGAAGTCACAACTAAAGACAGCATAAGCTTTTCCACAATAGACCTTTTATGGTGGTATATTCATGTTCTGTGAACAGCTGTTGGATCCATCTTTTTAAGATGTTCTTTGCCATAGGTGAGGGTCCATAACAAATGTTGAAATATTCAGAATAATTGCACTTATCTATTCTGTTTTCTTAATATATTTCCTATGCATACTGCCTTACCTGTATGTACTCTACTTCATTGGAGGTACCGAAAGGTAAATATCAGGTTCTTAATTTATAAAATGTAAATGAGTTTTTAAAATAATTCTGTAATACTACATATTTTCCAGTGATATCTGTCTTCTAAGAGAGGGTGATGGTGGTAAGCCCAGGTGAATTTAGTAAAAAGTTAATATTGGTGGTCTTTACATTCTCACCTAATTTCTGAATGATTTTGATCATTTGAAATATATTTTTTCTTTTAAGATTTTTTTTTGTAGAGGCTAACCTATGTTAGTAAGCCAACTTTTAGGTGATTTGTAACTGCTCTGATACTGCCTCTGACTCATACAGTTCATATAATGTCTTTGTAACTTATTTTGTGCCTTTTCTTCCCCTGACACAAAATCTCTCAATAAAAACAAGCTCTTTTGCAACACTGCAAACCTATTTTATTGTACTGATTTTTTTTTTACTTGCTTTTTGTTTTGATTTCTGGAGGGGGCTGAAGATCTCATAATAGAATAGATATTTATAATGGACTCTGCAGAAGAAAATTGACAAGGTGGAAGGCAGGTCATTTTGGAATGGCAGTGCTACAAAGCGCCTGGGAAACTGGGACTGTCAGTACTAATCAATATATTCCACCATATCTATCACAAAACATTTCTAACAAAGACCAGCACCAGCGGAATGTGAGAATCAATTTACTACTGGCTTCAGTTGTGCTGATTGATGTTGAAAGACTGGAAACACTTTGGGGGGTTTAGCATAGCAAAATATCTGTGGTGGTGTTACTACCATTTGTACTGGGGGAGTTCCCATGCACATTAGTTGGCACTTAGCACCCCTTCTTTAAAGTGCTATGCAAATGCACAAAACCACAGTCCCTGTCCCCAGGGCTTTTGCCTAAATATCTTGGCAGGGAATGGCAGAATTTGAACATTTGTCTTCATTACCTGGAAATGAGGTGATAAATAGCTTGGCTGCATTTCCTGTCCCCTGTCCAGTGATAAAGAAAATATTGTCTGAATCTGGGGAAAAAAGTGACTGTGGGAAATAGGGATCAATGGTCTATTTTAAACTGCTGGGTACCAGAGCTTTCATACCTCTGTATATGTTTAAAAAAAAAAAAAAATTAAAGATTCTCCTTGAATAGCTAGTCCCTTGAGCAGATGCCAAAGCACTTCATCTATCAGTATTTTAGAGTGTACATACTGAAGACAACAGGTGGTCTACATGATAGATAATGTTACCAGACCTTGTGTTATGCTGCATTTTACTCTTCCTCAACATGGAGCTAAGAACAATAATACAGCCAGACTCCCTATTCACGCTTCCTGGGCACAGACCACTGCAAAAGTCATTGTTTGCTCTTGTATTGCTTATTGCAAAAGAAAAGTGCAACCATCTTAAGTATCTTTTCTGATTAATCTGTCATATATGCTTTCTAGAATCTCCTGAAACTTTAAACAAGGTATTTTGAAGTCTTTTGAACTGCAAGTGTTTTCATCAGCAGCCTTTCTGGAATGAGTAATTAGAATATATGAAGCATACACCAGCATCCGAAATAACTTGTATTGTTCATCCCTTGATCTAAAGTTACCAGACAATGGCCATCTTTTGTTCTTGTTATTTCTGATTCTTGTGAGCCTTACTCTTATTTCTGGTACTTGAGATACTTAAGATTTTACTTTAGTTTTCACTTTTTGCTGCTGTTTCACCATGGAGGTGATGATTGAAGGCTCAGGTTTTCAGATGTGTCTAGTTATGTGCTCAGCATAGTTCCACCCATAGCCATTCAGATTTGTTGTTCCCTCCTCTCTAATATGTTTCAACTACATGCTGCAGGGAACTACTGGCCTGAAAGACTTTGTTGGTTGTCATCTGCATGAGGATAAGGAGTGCTTCTGTGAGCAGCCACTGGGTGTGGCAGTATGATCTGCCATACCCAAGGGCTGGTTTGTATTGACGCACCTTTCTTTTGAAACTGGGTTAACTTGGGCTGCTCTTAAATGCAGCTTTGCTTGCCTATGCTTTGTCTGGGAACTGGCTGTATCTTGCTGTAGCTGGAGCCTGTTTGACTACCAAGCCATTGCATTGTACTCTTTGTTGGGCCAAGATAAGGAAAAACAGGGTGAGAGACCAAGAATGGGGGAAGGGGCCACAAATTACATATGGGAAGGACTGTGGTTCATGTGGCTGTGAGATTTTTGTTTGTTTCTTTAGTCAGTGTAGCTCTAATCTTTGCTTTGTTGTGGTGCTTCTGCTGTCAGTAATTTTTCACACTGACAAGAGGAAGACACCTCTGGAAGTCATCAAACAGAAGGTGTGGAACTAAAGTGCCATCCCTTGAATGCAGGGACACTGAGAAATGTGCTTGTCCCTTGCCAATAACAGCCAGTACTGGTGTTGAGATGGCAGTAGTAAGTGTTCCCTACCAGCTGCCAAACAGCTATCAGGCAAAATTACTCCGTTCTTCCAAACTGCACCAGGCTCAAATTTAACTAAAGTTACCTTACTTCTACTGGACTCAAACTATTACCAAGCAGTGCGCTTCTGAGAGAGGTTCACCTGTGCCTCTTCCAGCATTGTCATCTTGCATGTTGTTGGTTACGCAGAGGCAAGACAAATACTTGTGGTCAAATTCTCTCTGTCTTGGTGAATAAAGATCTCTAATCCTGATATATTACTTATTTAAGAGCACCTTCAATGAACAATCCTTGCTGCGGGGAGGCAGGGGGAACCTCAACTTATTGATCAAACTTGGTAACAGCAGGTAGTATAATGTCACACTTGGAAAAGTGGTTCTTGGGAGACTTATTCTTGCCATTTCTTTTTCTAGCAAAGATGACAAAGATGCAACTGATCAGATTTACCTCCGTCTTGGGGAGGGAGGAGATAATATGCACCAGAAAAATTGTAGCATTCCTTTTGATCTCACTTTCCCTTCCACACTTCTGCTACCGAAAGGTAGCTAAGATATGACAACCCTGCAATCTGTTCTGCAGCTAAAAGTGGGCAATTTTGTTAATTTCTCTGCACTTTGTATAATCCATGTAGTAGCTTGACAAAACTACAATGGGGAATATTGTGAGGACTCATTGAAGGGAAGGCTGACTGATCCATGTAGATGGGATTACTTGGAAGTTTGCAAGTTCAGAAACAATTAAAAATCTAGTTCAGCTTTCTTTTGATTCAGCTATGATTTGAGCCATGGACCTGATCCAAAAGCTGGAGTGCTCTAATATGGGGATTTTTTATTTATTACCTTTTTAGGATTGTTGTTAGCTCTCAGGTGCTGCATCTTGCAGTATGAGACTCCTGATCCCTAACCTGTCTTCCAGCTGTTCTGCTTACCAGCCATGCCAGGACAAGGTGATGCCTTTGCTAATGTCATGACGGAGCTGTCCGCTTGGGTGTGCTTAATACAACCAGAGAAACAAGCATAAGCAGCATGCAGGCACTTTGTGCAAGTAAGAACTGCTGATAAAGGAAGTTGTTCAGTGTAGGGTAATTCCTCTCTTGATCAACTCCTGCTTCTTTCAAGAGCTCCTGCAAAGCTTTGTCACCTCGCAAAGCTATTAGTAGCACTTGGGTGTGGTAGAAATCCTCTACCTTATTTTGGATGGTGGGTGCACCACATAGTAGAGACTACGTCTGCACAAGTCCTAGACTGACTGACTGAGAGTTTCTCCCTCTTCCCCAAATATGAGGTGCTAACTTCCAAACTCTGGGCTCAAGTAAAAGTAGAAGCTGTTAGATGAAGTATTCTGTCTACAGTTACATCAAGGAGCCAAATGCAGGTCAGTGCAGAACTCCCTTGTGCGACAGGAGGGCGGCAGGGCTCCATCCTTCAGCATGCCTGTACTGCCCTTTTGTGAAGATCTGCCCTGCCAGCTTGAGCCTGCAATGCCACATTTGGGGTTTTTTTTATGGTTCTGGTTTCCTGCTCCGCAGTCCCCCTTGTTTTTCTGTAGTAGTAGAAGTGGCTACTTCACATACTGTTTTTTTCCCTCTGATTTTAAAGCTGCATCAAGGCATCTCACCAGCTGTGTTGCATATCCTGACCCACGGATACATTTGCAGTGGGTACCAGATAGCCACCCTGCTGTATATTGGTTCTTAAATAGCAGTGGGAGTCTTGCACTTGCACAGGCCCTGTTCTGTTTGGGTGAAGCTCTCTTTCTGGTTTGATATTCACTTTGACATGTTTGACTAAAGGAAGTGGAGAAAAATCCTCTCAAGCCTCTGCAAGCCAAGTCAAGGCATACATTACCAATGCAGTGATTAGGACAGAACCTTTGAATACTACAGCTGAAATTGGCACCAGCTCTGGGTAAGTCATTTTTTCTCACCAAAGTTTGTTGCTTTCTTGAACCCTCCACCCCCGCTCCCATCTATAAAATGGAGCCAGTGTGAGTTTGCCAGATCACAGGTTATGTTCAATTAGTGCTTATAATGATGATGCTGGGCAGGGTGCAGCTCTCTTAAAGTTGGCATGAAGATGTCATAGAGAAACTGAAAATTCCTAGGAAATTAATTTTTAATGCTTTGATCCTTGCGTGGTACATAGGGAGGGTGAGCTTCTGGGGTGGCGTGGTTTCAGAAACAGTATACACAAGGGCAGGAGAAAGCAGTGCTTGCAGTGACCTTTTCTCAGGGATATTGGTTTGTTTGAATTGAGGGTCTATTATCTTCTCTAAAATTTTGAATTACAGCTGGGGCCATTTGGTCTTTTTCTCTGCTAGCCTTTGCTTTGTTAGAGAGCAGTGAATGGAGTAGAAGTTCACTCAGATGAGATCTTTGTTGTCCCTGATAGCAGGAACTGGACCAAATGACCCTGTGCTCCTATGAATGCTGTTCCACTTCCTCTTCCCTCCTGACCCAAATTCAGGATGGTGGAGAAGCAGGCCTGCCCTCTCCTACCAGACGACTGGTAGCTTTATTTGCCTTGTTTCCCCTCCTAAATATATATATATACACCCACATACACGCATGTATGTATCTGCCTGCCCTCCTCTTCTTCCATGAAAGCTCAAGGAGGAAAGAGGTGGCTTGCTCCTTCATGCACTAACCTGGCCAAGCAACTTGTTCTGCATATTCCTAGGGCTTTTATTCTAGGATTGTTTCTCCTCCCCCACTCCTGCTTTCAGTGCCCTGAATCTGCATTTAACTAGTTCTAGCCCTAAATATCTACCCTGTGTCCTATCACTGCCTGGGGCAGATGCAGTGCAAATGATTGACCCTCTCCCTTTGGCAATTTGGTTTTGACTGCACAAAACAGCCAATAAAGTGGAAAGGGCTGGACAGTTGATTACGGGGATTAGTTTGAAACTGTATAGTTTTATGGTCTAAGATGGAAGAGGAAGTGTTTGCTTGAAGAATGCAATTGCATTCCTCCTCCTTTCTCCTGCTGCCTGCTCTTGACGATGACAAGTTTTTAGAAGTTGCCGACTAAAAGAATAGCATAAATATTTGCCAGACACAGTTTGGACTGGAGGCTGTTAGCTCATTTTCCAGTGACTGAAATTGGAGTGTGTAGCAATGCAGGTCATGATCTGATCTGTCTAGAAATTCTCTGCAAAGACTTGATTGAAGGCTCTGTTGAGATTCTTTCTCAGACAAGGCTGGTTCTCACCAGTTTGTCTGCTGAATCTCTTTATCTGCTTTGTGGTACATATATCGTACTTCTAATAAAGAGTGTCTCTTTTCTCACTTCTGCTGGTGCTGTCATTCTCATCTGCACAGTAATTGTTCCCTCATGGCAATTGTTTTCCTCAGGGCCCTTGCACTATAGAGTCTCAATGATTCTCTCCTCCCCTCCTTTCTTCCCACCCAAAGCATGCAGTTGTCTGCCCCTTTCCCTGTGCTTTTCTTTTGAGACACTTCTACAGGTATACTGACAAGATCTTCCTTTATCCTGGTTGCTTCTTCAGCTTCTTTCCGTCCTCTCCTCAATGCCATGTTAGCCTCGGAACACAACACAGTGTTCAAGTTGACATATCCTAGGGATCACCTATTAGTTGTAAGTTTGATAGCTATTACCTGTGTGTGTGAGGTGACACAAGCTGAGAAGTTTGATCAGACAGCTTTTACAGTAGATTGGCCATACTGCCAACCAGGATTGTACAAAACCACAGCTGCTTTGATGTGGTTCAAGCTCTTGCGGAGTGTGGCTGTGCAGCCCTCTTCACTCTGTTTTGGTTTTTTGGGCACTCAGAAATAGCTCCCAAGGACCAGGCTCTTTGGGTCTGGAGACCTTTCTCAACTGCTGGCTGAAGCTGACCTGTTTGTTCTGCAATAATTATATTTTCATCAAGAGAAAGCAATAGCTGTCATTGGCCTGTCAGATATGAGACGTAGTTTCTGCTTCTGGCTCCAATGAACACTTGTACATTTTTTAGTAGTCAGTCACTGGATGAAGCACAAAAACAGGGATGCCAGTCTGAGTCCTCTCTCTCCCAAGTGAGTTTGTGTTGGAGTGACTATTCTCACTTAGCACTGGTGATTTATTCAATTTGCTTCAAACTGCCATAGACTCAAGCAATAAGTTCTGAATCGGGTCAATTTGGACACAATAGCAAAGTGTAAAAATAATACAAGCTAATGTTGTTTGTGCTCTGAAGGGCAGCCACAGGAAAAATACCAGCTCCTGGAAATGCTGTGGTCCAGTCTGATTTAGCCCCTCATATAGACGGAGCATCATTGCAAGTGTGCTCCTTGTTTTGGCTCTTGTGAATTTCGGCTGTGGTCTGTCTGTCCCAGTTATTGTGCCTCTAGATTTAAAGTCTTTTTCTTGACAGCTGAAAATAATCAGTCTACCAAGAGCTGAGCAAACCTATGCTGAGATCAAAAATGAGACAGCTTTTTCTCACCTGCCAAGACTTCCAGTGCTAAATGTTTTTCCAGTTGCACTGTGCTCTGCCAAACATCGTATTTTCTCCAGACGCTGTTCTTCTAACCACGTGTTTAAATCAGTGAGAGCTTCTTGGTATTAAGTATTTCCTTTTTGGCATCCAGGCCATTTACCTAGGTATATAAATAAAAGTGCTGGAAGGCTCCTGTTTTTATGAATGTTGGTTACAGATAGTTTTTTCAAGATGGTGGGACATCCTGATTGAAACAATAGATCAGTGGTTGTAGTTTAGTGATGGATAAAACATAGTGATAGAGGAAAAATATCCTTTGCAGACGCTTGGAAATGATCTAATGAAATATTTTATCTTTAAATCATGATGCACTGAACTTGTACTATTTCAGTGAACGTCCAGAGGACAATACATGGATTTAGAACTCAAAATGACAGTTTTGCTGCCCAACATCTCAGTCAAGTCCCCTGGGAACCTCGGAGCTGATGTAGCCAGGGCTCCCAGATTCCTGCCTCCCTGACACCCTCTGAGCTGACCGTTATGAACTTGGAAATTTCCAGAATCTCTGAACAGCTCACCACACTGGGTGCCAGTGATCTTGGCAATACTGGAAGCCCTGCTATATGATTTATGTTTGCTACCCAGTGGCTTGCTTCTTAACAACAGCTGCAAAACTGACTGGATTCTTGTGAATTTGCTAGTTGAAGCTGGTCAGTGGTGGGGTAGCAGCATCATAATCTCAGCATTTTTCAGAATTTCCTGCATCCTCAGCTAGTGATAATGGAGTGATCACTTTCTTTGGAAATGCTACGCTGCAGCCTGAAAAGATTCAAGTTGTAAATAATTTTGGATTTCTAAACTCTTCCCAGGTTGAGAGAACTTGTTTCTAGCGAAAGCTATTTGCCGCCTTCTGACACGTCCAGTCTGGCCACAAATGGAAAAAAGATATCCGGTTTGATAAACCACTGGACATGATCCAATGCTATGCTTAGTTTGGAAGGGATATAAACCTTTAACTAACTTGATATGAAGTGCAGGCCCAAGGCTAATGTGAGAATGTGTGGCAGTGAGAACAAGCAGCATAGGCATTTGGAGCATTTTGGAGCCTGCCAAGTATTGATCAGTGAGGGGTGGGAGTGAGTGAAGAAGCATTTCAATTTGGCATCCATATGTGATTCTGATGCTGTCACAGTGGATTAGCAGTGCTTTCTTTTCCCTGTAGTCCATCCCAGGCTTTTGTCATTGAAGCACCCCCTTTGCCTGTATCCTCTTGCTAAAAGACAAAGTGAAAAAAACTGAACAAATTCACAGAACTTGTGCCCCCAAAAAAGCCTGATTATGTTATGCTAGTATCTTCTGAATGGAGACTCTGAACAGTACTGAACCATCACTGCTAAAGACTGTGCAGCATAAATGTTATAGGGGATTCAAGCTACAATTACTCATTTTGTACAGTCACTTAATCCACTAATGGGGAGAAATGGGGCAACAGTTTAAGAAGGCAAGAGAACTGTCAGAGATTATTAAATCTACTGTGATGATTTGTTTTTGGTAGTCTCTCTTGACCCAAGTATATGCTTCAGCTAATGCAACAGACTTAATGCCTCTGGTAATTAGAGCAAGAAGTGATGGGTCATCATTAGCAACTGCAAATTAAGGGTTGTATTTCATCTGGAAGGCAGCATCTTCAACTGGGCTTATTTGTTGCCACTGCAGATCATCTGAGAGTCACAAGTGGTTCACTGGACTGACTCATTTGTGTGATTTAGTAGAGGCTTTTTAATACATGCTTACTGTTCCATACGAGTAGTTTTTCTAAATAGTTGCCAAGCAGAAAATGCTACAATATTGGACTTCCCCATACAGTTAATACTACTGCTCTTATTTACATGATGTTGGTGACTTTTTAATTGTTGTTGTACAGATCAGATCATTTTCAATTGTAGGTTTGAAATATATTTTTCACATCTGTGAAACTGAAGAGTAAAGAAAGGAAAGCCAGGCAAGCATGGAAAGCATCAGTAATTGACAGCTCCAGAAGATACAAGAGCTAATCCAATACCATTCAAGATATATATTCACGGAATACTTTTATGTGGGTTTCACAGATCCACAATCATATTCAGTTCTGGATATTGCCAAAGGAATGAATGAAGATGATATATCGTAGATTCAGTATTTTTGCAGATGCTAGGAGATCCCTAAATCCTCTTAGAAGAATACTCATAAGCAAATGAAGACGCAGGTACAAAGGAAATTAGCCACAAACTGAACTCCATTATAAGGTGCTATGAGGTGGGCACTGAAATAAAACAAATGGGGGGATGTAATATAGCTGAATCATTTCATATGAACTTATGCAGATCAGCAGGCAGGGAACTATGACTTGAGAAGACCAAGATATTGAAGTGTGTCTTGGAAATGCTTGAGAACAGCTGGATAAAGCAATGGATGCTCATCAAGCAGAATTTGGGGAACTGTCTGTGGTCAGCTAGCTATGTAAGTGATGCTGATAACCTCCTGAGGGACACAAAAGAGGGAAGGAAGGTTGCAGTGCCCTCAGCAAAAACTGTCTGAGAGTAAGCCTCCCTCTTAGAAATATGCCCGGACCTCACTGGGGGCTTAAGCCTCTTTCAAAAATCGAGAGAAAAAAAAGGGATTCAGAGGTGTCAGAAAGGTAGCCATTCTCAGGGCAGATGGGAATCTCCTTAGAAACAAGTATACTTGGGGAATTTACTTCGTTAAATTAACAAAGCTCAAAAGCTCTTTACAGGGCTCAGACCCATGATATCTGGTGGATTGTGAGCTAACTAGAACTGAAGGGGCCTTTTCTGTTTGTGTCTTCATGTCGTTGCCTGGCTTCAGCAGGGTGCTTTGTTTCTCCATGAAGCAGTTGTGAGCTTTTCCCGTCCATTCAGTCCATGGCTGGCTCGGCCATCAGGCTGACAGTTGGGAGAGCTGGGTGGGAACACATGGCCATGGCTAATACTCTGTAAAGACATATTTCTGTGGCAGGCCATGGCCTCCCCTGCTCAGGGAGTGTTAGCAGTGTGTAAGCCACTCAAAAAGCAACAGCTAGCAAACATTCTCCTTCAAGGAACAAAATATGCCTGGTCCTGGAGAAAGGAGGAGAGTCTAAGTGACAAGAGGGGTGTTCTTTCCTTCTGTGCTTCTCGAAGAGTGAGGAACAAGAAACAGCCTTTCTTCACTCCCTCTTGCTGGTGTGCCTGGGGCATTAAGTTGTAGATTCAGAGGAAGTGTTTCTCAGGAGATTGTGTTTATTAGCCTTTGGAGCTTGGGTCCCTCTCCAGTTTTCTCCATTTGTAATCTTACTGTCTTATACGAGCACTGTCAGGATAGATGCTGCCTGAGAAGGACCAACCAGGAGCGTGGGTTTGCTTTTGTAGTTTTGGTAGTTAATTGGAGAAGAAAAAAAAGGCAAGCTAGAAATCCTGAACGTTGAATGGGGTGAGCTGCAAAAGGCATGACTACTGGCTGAAGATAGATGAAGGTTTCGCTACAACAACACTGCATCGGTTCAGCAGATCTTACTGGAGGAGCCTGGATTCTTTTTACTTTCAGTCTATGTCCTCTTTTATCTTTGCAGACGTTTCTCTCTTTGCACTCCCCTTTCTCTGTATTCTTCCCTTCTGATGCAGGTTTTTCCCACAGTAACATTCCCTCCTCACATGTGGCCATCTGCCTCTACTTTTCTCCTGTGTTCTGTGCTATCTGGTCCTCATGTAACAAATGAGAGTCCTTGTGATGTCTGTTTTCCTCAGTGAGGTCAAGACTGGCTGCTGTCTCCCATACCACCATGCTGCTTTTCCCTTTGCAGAAGGGCCTATTGCTACTCTAGCCTGTACTGTATTTTGCTGGTGGTGTAAGGACCTGTATCAGTTGCAGTATTTTCTGTCAGTCGAACAGCACTCTTCTCATCCTATAAGTAGCATAATAAAATCCATAGGCACTCGGTGCAAGTTGTCCATCTGCTATGATCTCCTGCATCTGATTCTTGTAACTGCTCTTCTTTCTTTCTTTGGGTTCATTGAAGTCCAAGGAAATTATGAAGCAGCAAATTCTTACAGCTGGAGCAAGGAGTTTTTGGAGTTGAGAAAAACCTGTGTTTGAGGTTACATTTGATACTGGATTTCTTGTTGCTTTTGCCTCAGCCATCTCCCCTTGTACCTCCTTAACAGTGATGGTACGGGAGAGTTATTTATTCTCTCCAGATGGCAGGAACAGGCAGGAACTGTTGCTCAGATCCTTGGACTTTAGCATAAACTTGGACTTGAACTTAAATATGCTTGAATGTAAAACAAAAAGACAGTCCTTGTCCAAGACTCTATGCCACCTTCCCTCGCTATGAGGAGGGGGAGCCGGGGACATCCAGACCCTCTTGGAGAAGTGCTTCCCAATACAAAAAGGGTTATAAACATAAGGTGTGTTATTGTATACAAGAAAAATGACCAAAACCACATTCTTCATCTGTCTGCCAGCACCTGTGACTCTGGACAGCTGTTGTGAGGAGAGACCTTACAGGTGCAAGAAAGTGAGACCCTTAATCTCCCCTTGCTTCCTAATACACATATGAGGTTCTGGGTATTAAAGTAATGTATGGCAGTGTTAAGGAAGTTGTCTTCTGTATGTACAGCTAGCTGCCTGAGGGGGCACAAGGGGAGTGAATGTTTTAGGGACACACTTTTAATGGAATCTGCCCATTTAAAAGGCTCTCCTCCCTTGCACGATCTTGGNGACTTAATCCCATCCAGCCTGCCCCTAGGAGTCCTTCCTAACCTATCGTTCCACTGACCTTGTTTCAGATCCTGCCTTTTGTCTGGCTTCCCCAGCAGAGCTTGCATACACTGAAAGATCACCAGTAAGTCTTGAAATGAGCAAGGATAAGGTATGGTTGCCTAAAAATTGGGAGGCTCATCTTTTTCAGTGCCCAACTCGCATGGAAGCTGGTTGGGGAAGTAAATGCCTACATGTCTTTGTGAAGGAGACCCCAAGTCCCACAGCAAAAAGGTGAAGGCAGATGCCTGGGAGGCACAGAGAAAGGTTTGATTTGTAGATTCTGGGGAATCAGATGTCCTGCAGGCATTGGTACTCCATTCATGTACTTAGCATTTGACTGTTAAGGAACATCATGAAGGATAACTAGCAACAACAGTGCCTGCCCTGAGGTAGCACCCAGTCCCTACCCAAGTGCTGCCTTTTGCCAGCTACTGTAGAAGTAATAAATCAGTTAAGGGATGTCAAAGTTCAGTTTCCAGGAGGAAATAATGATTTTACTCAAAAGTGGAGTGTGCCTTCCTTAATAAGGGACACTTAGCAGCATGAGATCTCATCTCTATACTCTGTCACTCCCTTCCACGTGCTGATGTACCCTTTTTTCTAAAAGCCACCAACCCTCACTGGATCAATGAGGCCTGATCAATTGTTTTTCCTTCTGAATTATCCATATGGGGTTGTTAGCTGAGCTGCTAGCAGAAAATGAGAGACAGCTTTCTGTCTGTTTACTGTAAAGAAAGCAAAGCAAACTACAGGAGGGGACAGGCTGCAGGATATTTACTGTCAATACAGCCGGAGAGAGAGGAGATATAAGGAGAGGGGAGGAGAGGGGAGCAGAGGCTGCAGACTGCAACCCAAATGAATGATCTGAGTGTAAAAATACCCATGCAGTTTCAGAGGGAAAGTGGGTGGATTGAAGTCAACAAGGGATAGCTGTGAGTTTTTAACAAACAGTTTAGTGAAGCAGGGAAGTACTTGTGGCACACAGAATAATAATGCTGTGCACGAGCATACTGAATCTGCAGTGCAATCTGAAAGGCACTTCGAGATCTGCCGTGAGACAGAGCAGTAGCTGGGATATTTTTGCGTGTGCCTGCATGCAAGACCCACCATTTAAAAGTAACAAGATGAATAATAACGATTGAACTTAGAAAATAATAATTGGAGCTAGTTTTCCGAAGCAGCTGGATGTCACCATTGTAACTTAAACCAGAAAATAATTTTTTAAAAATAGGCATACTTCCTTGCGTCTCTCTCTTCTTCTGCATCCACAGAGGAATTAGGTGATCTGAGCTTCACAGGGCAAGAAGGCTCTGAGCAGCTCGCTATGAGTGTCCCTCTACTTCCAGAGGCAGGTGAACGAGTGAAGAGTGAATTCACACTTTAGAGAGCAGCGAAGACCATCTTGCCATGAAACCATTCACAGATGAAGATGTAGAAATCTACATCCAGAGCAAGGTAAGGCTTTATCTGTCCAGATTTTCTGTCTCCCACACTAGGTGTTGATTCTGAAGGGTGCCAAACTTGACAGTTAGTTGCTTGCCTGCTGTCTTCATTTCTGAGACAAGACTGGGTGAAGTTTCATGACAACTGTATTTCTAATGAGATTTCTAGGTTTCTGTTGCAGAATGTTATCAGGGATCTGAGCTGGTAGCCTAATTTTTCAAGGTCCTCGTCCTCTTCTTCAGATGTCCTGAATTTTTGTTCCCAATCTGGAATTGCAGATGTGATACTAGCTATAATTGCCAGCATTTAATCTAAGGAATTGTCCAGTGGTCTTGGCTTGACAGAAACAAGACAAAAACCATACCAGGGGTTGCCTCAAGAAAGATGTATGTAGGAACTAGAGAGAGAGACAAATATTGTTAGAATTCACCCATCGGTCTGTCACCTCAGCTAAGGATACTTCTCTATATACCATGATTAAAATAACATGCCTTATTAGCACATGCAGGCTGGAACCATGTGTTCTATTTTTATGAGATATTCCAGCACTCTATTTTTCTTTTCCCATTATGCAATGAAGTAAAACAGAATAAAATCATCAATGAAACAATACTGTTTAATAGAAGTAACTCTGTGAGCCATAACCTTTTTGAAAGCTGATGTGTTTCATCACAGTACTTGGCTAGTTTCTATTTTATAGTCTGCTTTCCCCAACAAAATGCAAGACACCAAAGCAAAAAATCATTTCAAAATGGCAAACTGTAAGGCTTTCTTTTCTGTAAAGGATGAAATATTCTAGTACCATGAAGGGGTACCTGGCAAGAAAGGTTTGTTTTCTCTATGGAAATCTTTTGATGACAAGTAGGTGTATTTCTGTGAGAACTTTCATTTTCAGCCATGCAGTGTTGTGCACCGGAAAATCACTCGATCAGAATCTGTTCAGTGAGCTATAATAGCGAACACTTCTCTGAAGATTTATAAAGTGGAGCTACAAAGGAGGGAACAGAGGGAAGCCATGTACAGAAAGATGCTCATATGACTGCCATAAGTACAGGGAACAGAAGCAGAATGTAGTTAAGTGAGGCTCAGTTGCCAATATTTTAGGTTCTACTGAAAGTCTGTTTTCTAGCAGTCCTCCAGCTCTGATGGATTCCTAGTTTCTGCATGCTCCTGAGTCTCCTGCCCAAGTGAGGCTGCCTAGCCTTCAGGCAGCCACAATTCTGCTGGTAAAATGCAGCCTGTTTTTGAAAATAGGTCGACCACCTGGTGCAATGAATCTCTATGATACCAAAGATTTCTTCCTTAAGCCCTTCAGCAAAGGAAAAACTCAAGTGCATGTGGAGTGGATGTGACTGGGTAAATAAGAACGAACCTAAATGTTCTTAATGATCCCCAGTAAATCTCAGTCCTGTTTCCTTCCTCCATAATAAAACCTTAATTGACCTTGTTCTGGTTTTGTGCATTTGTTTTGGCATGATTTCCAAAGTTAAGACCTGGTAAGGGGAATGCCAGTAGGTGGTAGAAGTGGCTGTCCAACAAAGAGCTTATTCTGTCTCTTCTCACATGTCCATGCTGGTGCTAAAGACTTGTTAGATAAATGCCTTGGCGCTTCAGAAGCTGCATTCCGTCACTCATGTTCTGTCTTCTGATTTTTTATGCCTTCCCTTCTGTAGGAAGGTTATATCTTCCAATGGCATGATTAGGGAGCTAATTGTGGTTAGCAAGTTAGCACCATCTGTCACATGCCCTTTGTTCTTTTATCCCTGCCCCAGTGATGAGTACATGTAGAAAGAGGTGTTTAGTGATACCTCCCTTAATAGGTTTTTTGAGAGTCTATACTCTGTTAAAGATTTCATGACAAGTGCTATAGCCTAGCCAGTAGGTGATGAAGGCACAATTAAATGTGGCCAGGCTGGGTTAGATGGATTCTCTCAGGATACTGGAGATGGCAGAAAGTGTTTCCAGCAGGTGCCCCTTAGAGAGAATGTAGCATAAGCAATGCATACAGGGGCACTCTTAGACCTCTGTTTGAGCTGACCCACAGTGATTGTATACTTTAAACAGAAAAAGTCTGCTTTTTGTGTCTCAAAACTCTTACAGGTAGACAACTTTCTCTACCACTCATGCCATTTGCTTGTTGGAGAAACCATTAGGTGTCTTGTTGAGCAAGTGAAGTTTATTGGACTGCTCTGAGGAGTTCTTCTGGATGAGCAAAAACATGGTGGAGAAAGTAACTATAGCTACAGATGGAGAAGTGCCATAAATGAAAGCTGAGATGAGGAGGTGAAAATGAACATGGGCTAAAATTTCTCAGTATAAATTTTCTTAAAAAAAAAAAGTACATGTAAGCTAGCTAAAACTGGTCTCAGAGAACAAGGATGAATTGGAATGAGGAGGAGGGTGAATTACTAGGGAAATTAAAGGGTATTATATAAACCTAAGGGACTATGTGTTGTTAACATAGCAAAGAATCAGAATGTCAAGGGTAGATGAGAGCCCAGTGAAGGGAATATGCTACTGCTGTCTGATATATTTTCCACTTGCAAAAACTATCCAGGCTTAGTAAAAATACTGTTAACTTTGTCGGCTGGACGGGAGGTATTCAAACTCTGCACATCTTCAAGCTCAGTGTTTAGTCAATTGCTCTTAGTTAATTGATCTAGGCAAGCACTAGTCCTTTTTAGTCTATTGTATGGTCCGTTGTTGTGAAGAAGTGCAACTATTTGTCACCTCCCAGGGCTTGAGGACACATTTCAACACACTTGAGTGTTTTGTCTGACAGTTCAGCATTTGACATAAAGGTGTCCAAATGGACTTTTAATGAAGTGCTTGTCAGTGGTATTTTCTGAAAGGGAGAATGGTGTTGCTTAGATGCTGAAGCAGATGCTAAGCAAGCAGGACACAGGAGTTTTAGAACAGAATCACAGAATGGTTTGGGTTGGAAGGCACCTTTAAAGATCACCTAGTCTAACCCCCGTGCCATGGGCAGGGACATATTTCACTAGATCAGATTGCTCAAACCTCCATCCAATCTGACTTTGAACACTTCCAGGGATGGGGCGTCCACAACATCTCTGGGCAACCTGTTCCAGTGTCTCACCACCCTCACTGTAAAAAATTTCTTCCTTATGCTTTTGCGTCCTTTTGCTTTGGTCTTTGATAATAACAAAAGACTGTGGCAATTATGGTTGATCATTCACTGCAGCCAAGCAGTTACTGATCTAAACACTCTTGTTTCATGCCTGCAAATAGCCCAACTGGGGTTTTAGTTCTAGATTCAGGTGGGTTTTCATTTTCTGATCTAGTCCTTTCAAACCTCTCATCTGTTTTTTAATGTTGTTCTTGCCTCCAAACAGTGAGATTTAGTAGAACATGATGAGGAAAAAGAAAAAACAAGAAGAAATTAAAGCAAGAATTTCAACCAAATGAGATAAAGCATTAGTATGCAAAAAAGCACAGTAAATGGTCTTCATCTCTCACCCTGCATAGGTAATTCTGGATGAATAAGTAATGAGGAATATTTTCATGAACGTCATTAACAGTAGCTGAATCTCCTCCTCACTTTGGTAAATGTGTAAGGATTTGGGAAATATTTAAATGTCCTTTACTAACATGGTTCCTCCATGTTCCTCCTGTTGAATCTTCTTGTTCAGATTTTGACCATCCCCTTATGCTCTCTTCATTTTTAGTAGTATGTGAAGGTTCAGGTTCATCTGCATTTTTCTGCGTTGTCCAAACTTAATCTCAGTCCTTCCAACACTCAGACCTTCCATTGAAATAATTTTTAATAAATAATTATGCTACTACTGCTTGAATTGAAGGACTATCCGTCAAGTCACACAAACACCTAATCCCCAGTGGGACTACCTGTGGAAAGATACCTTCTTACCATCTAGGAATGGACTTTCATCTGTACTTCAGATATGAAGACAGTGTAGATACTTTCAACATATTATGTAGGCATCTAAATGCTAATGCATAGGGTATCTGTAATTCTTGAAGTCTTGTCAGCCCTTCGAATTAAACATATCCTGGCTCTGAGAATGGCAAGTATATGCAGGGGAATAGGTGGGTATTCTGTATCAAAATGGGTAAAGAATGAGACTGTAGCTGGTTGATAGCAAATTTATCCATGAAATGAACTCCTTCCCTTCCATCCAGTGGTATTGGCATGGAAATATCAATTAGCGCTCAGCAGTCTTGAGTATTGGCCCTTTGGTGTTCAGAAGCAAGAGCTCTGCTTCATGGTAAGTTGATTGTAACGTACAGGGAATGATAAGTTTTATTCCTAGTGCAGCACAGGCACAAATGTTTCAGGATGCTTTAAGTCAATTGTCTGTTTTCCACTGGAGACAAAGACTGCAGTTACCTGTAATATGAAGCGTCTTTCTTGGAACTGACAGGTGGAACAGCGACATTATTTGGTTTCCAGAGCAGTGGAGGAGGTGCAGAAAATCATCCAGCAACTGACTGTGGAAATCAGCTATAAGGCCACGCGATTCCAGGCTATCTCCAACTCTGGCATTCACAATGAGAATATTAAGGTATGAACAAGACCTCTAGTATACTCTCTGGCAGCTTGTAGGCAGTCAGTAAGTGATTTCTCCATTGTATAAGCGTCTATATGGACAGGTACCTCACCCAAAACACCACAGACTATGCGTTGACACTTCACTGTGGAAGTTCTAGTGACTGACTGGATCATAAGGTCCTACTCGTGGACATCTTACAACTAGAAGAGCATCAGAGAGGGCCGAGTAAATCAGGCAGAGCCTCTTTTTACAGTTGCTGCTTTTTATGAAGAGACTCTATTGCCAGAGCTGTCAATCTGCAAGCAGAAGCCAAAGCTCTTTTGGAGACAGAAAGAAAAACTTGTACAGCAGTAACATAAGAATAAAAAAATGCTCATGCCTTCAAGAGCTATGACTCATATTTTTCACAGGTGGAAAACCTGTTAACTCACTAAAAAAAGAAAAAAAAAATCAGAAATCCTTCTTCCGCTATGAACATTAGAAAGCTCCTTCAGAAAAATATGTTTTTTCTTGGTCACAGATTGGAACTTGTTTTTTACTGGGAAGAAATATGCTTATTGGTGGGAGAAGTTAAATGCATCCCCATTTTAGACCATCAAATACCAATATAATAATGTTCTATCCCAGCTGTGATAGGAAAAGACTGGTTATTTCCTGTGACTACTTAACACAAGAATAACTAGTGTAAGGATATAAGAAACAATCATAGCAATGGCAACTTCAGATGAAAATGCTCTTTTTTTTATCTGAAGTAGTTTACATGCTCTAGCTATGTCAACCCTTACACTAAAAGGCAGCCAGTTATGGGTCAAAACACACCAAACGTGTAAAAGCATGAGGCAACTTTTGCAGCTGTCTAGGATTGAAAGGGGAGAACTCTGTGTGTATCAAGCTGCTGAAAGGATACGTAGGTGGAGGCAGAATATAATAATCCAGTCTGAAATGTGGCTATCGCTCTGGAGACAAAAACATTCAGATTTATATCTTTTCTGGAATTTCGCGTATCCCAAGGCATGTGGCCTTGCCAGTAGGAATGACCACAGTGACGTAAAATGGTGCCACATCCTGGTCCATGTATTCCTTAGTGCCATAGTCTGCCATCCACCTCTCATGCTGGAACAAACCTGCTTGGCTAATGAAGTCTGACAAGACCAGGGTCAGGGTGAAATTGCTGTTCTGGAGAACAAAGAAGAACAAAACCAAGGCAATATATTCTGAGCAGTAATTTGGTATTATGGTAGGCTGATCTGAACAACCTCTGCTTAAAGGGAATCCCCAAAATTTACTTTCTTAAAGTAGCAGATTTGTTATTCATACTTAACTGAACACAGTGCTATAAATCTGTGATAGTCACACTAGGAGGGCCTGGGTAACTGTCCTGTAGGCATGGGGCAGCAAAGAATGGGTTAATAATAATTTTTTTTTTTTGGCTTGGGCTGTTCTGCTTCCAAAAATAGAATCTTTAATATCGC
This sequence comes from Fregata magnificens, assembly GCA_013389945.1. Lineage (NCBI taxonomy): Eukaryota > Metazoa > Chordata > Aves > Suliformes > Fregatidae > Fregata > Fregata magnificens. The sequence goes on from WAAD01037423.1 coordinate 26,165, forward strand.
TGCTGACATAGCTCAACATAGAGGAGACCTGTGTCAAGAGAAAGCCAGTGTATTAACTATTCTGTGTTTAATTTTGCAACATCGTTTTTTCCTGTCAATTAAATTTACAGGAACTTTTCAGAACTTTCAGCTTCTGATTAAAAGGACTTAATTTAACATGGTGAGGTATCTAGATTTGTTGAGAAGCTACAAGCCTCCTTCTAAATATGCAGGGCTGGGTGGGGAATATAGAAGAAAAGTCTTTAGCTATTCAATGTCTTTCTGTAAGCTAGGGGGCAAAAAGTCAAAATCTTTAATAAAAAATTCAGAAGAAAATTCAGATGGACAAAATGGAATATTTTATTTTTACAGCTTTTAAGTGTTTGTTTTTAGTTGTGGCCCACCATTTTTGCAGCTGTCACCTGTGCAGGGCTGATGCAAAGGCTGTGGAGGCTTCAGTAAGGCATAATGAGCAGGTTAGCATCCAGAGTAATTACTAGTACAGCACTGCACAACAGCATTGCGAAGTGTTTAACTCTGTAATCACGGGTTGGGGGGTGGGGGGAAGGATGATTTTCCTTTAACGAATAGGCTTGAAGGAAGCTTGCAGCCTTGCTCTGTGAATGAATGACCTGGCACGTGGTTTCTCTCTGTTCTGTGTATTTCTGTTTTTCCTTTCTGCTTCTCTCAGGATCAGCCAGCTTTACTGGCCAAGTGGTCAGCTATGCTTCAAGGGAAGCGCCCATACCACCCATCCATCCAGGTACAAAGCCTTCCTGCTACCTGGTGCCTGCCGGTCCGTTTGCCTGCATCCTCCTCGCCTGCCCTCTTCTCCAGACAACTTCATCCGCCTAACCAATCCTCCCATGACTATTTCATCCTCTCCGCAAGAGACTTCTTTTTTGCTCAAAGTGTAAATATTTTATTTGTAACCTAATGCTTCTGTCTCCCTGGGATATCCTGGCCAGGATCACAAGAATGAGGCTGTATTTAATTTGCCCAGCATACTGCAGGCAGGTTTTTAATATAGCAGAATTGGCCATAAGTTACACACCCCAGAATTTGAGGCTCTTGTTCAAGCCTGTGACTTGCTGGGGCCCATCGTCTGCATATGGCGCGTAAGACCACTGTGTGACAGAGCATAGGTGTGGGACTGGGATTTGTTTAGGCCAAGAGGATACCATCTGCCCAGCTTTACAGTGCCATCCCCAGCCTTGTGATTTCTGGTGTTTCCTGGTAAGCCCCAGCTGGAGGAGCCTTGTGACTTGTATTTGAAGGCACTCGCATAACACCTGCAGCTCTTCCCTTTAAAATCTGTTGGGTGCCAGTGTACAAGTCAGCATCTTGGTATGGGAAGGAATGGTTGTTTATCTGCAAATGTGGCCGAGGCAGTGCGATGAGCAGTAACTGCACGACAGCCATTGTATGTTTTCCTTATGGAGCCTAGCACTTCATTCCTGAGCTGCTCACAGGATTTCTCAGCCCCACCAAACCTGACTTGTGCAGGTCAGCTTGGTCTGCAATGTCATCCTTCCAGTATCCTCCTGCCTTTAGGTGGTTTATATTTGACAAAAGAAGGGCTTTCTGGTGTTTCCTTTGCCATTTCTGTGCTTCTTGCTGGCCATCTTTTGTATTTCAAATCTCTTGCCAGGGAGCAGAGAAGACCAGCTGCTCCTGTGGGAGAGGGAGCCAGGAGGTGACAATGACAACACAGCAATGCCTGCCCCAGGGTCCCCGAGCAAGGCAGACCTAGGGAGGGCAGCTGGGGTCAGCAGAGAATCTGGATCATCAGGCAAGTCTCTGCTGATAAGGCAGGTCTGAGGTCAAGCCAGGAGCACTCACTGGGGTCAGGATCAGGCCCAATGACAGTAACCAGGGTCAGATGCAGTCTGTTGATTGCCAGGCAAGTCCATAGTGGCACTGGTAGGTCTGAGGTCAGGCTGGGAAGGCAGTCTGCAGGTGGGACAACAAGGTCTATGGTTAGGCGGAGACATAGCTGTCACACAGCTGGAGACCAGCACACCTATGACATAGCCTGGCGCTGAGCTGAAATGGGGGTCCCAGGCCCCATGGGCAGAAGGTGAGGGTAGAAGCCCCAGAAAGGCTGCTCAGGGCCATCAAAGCCTGTTAGTGCCCTCAGGACCCTGGCTCCTCTGCAGTAATATTTTAAATCAGCTGAGCTACCAGGAAGGCCACCAGAATGTTTTGGATTATTACAGGAGAGTGACAAGGGCATTTCATTCACCTCGAGGTAACCACTTTGCAGCAACAGCTGTCACTTCACATCCTGCTTGTGCAGCAGCTTTACCTTATTAATCCCAATGTAGGTTAGGCTTAGTAACAAGTGGAGTTGAAAAGCTTCTGAGTCAACATGGTAAAAGTCTAAAGGAGTTTGAATGCCCTCTCTGAATACTGGAGCCATGATCGCCAAATGCTTCCAAACTAGTGTTTGGAGATGTCTGGCTATGCCCTGGGCCAGTGTGAGGTTTCACGGTATTTGTGTCACCTTATTTACTCTTTGCAAATACTGGTTCAGCGCTGGTTTTATTGGACAATGGTCATTCCCACAGTGAGGCAAATTAATTGGCTTGCAAACAAGCCTCTTTGAGGGTTTGTTGTCCATTGGTTACTGTTTCCATCCTTATACTGTTTCGGCTTCTGCTCAGCAGGAGATGCAGGTTCATACAGTATAGCTGGCCAAGACCTGGGTTTATTTCTGAGTGCCACTGCCTGTGTAGGCTCAGGCATATCACTTGCCTCACGTCTCTGTCTTAAAGGACAGTCATGCAGAGTGAAACACTTGTAAAATGAATGGGCCATAGCCTTAATTTACTAATGTCTGTGGTGGACTTTGAAAAAGATCAGAAAAGTGCACTTTTTGCCATAGTTATTACTACTATTGAACTCTAGGCTTATCTCTAGTAACAATTCTGAGGTAATAACTTGCACTATTTTGTTTCCCTTTGCTGGATCTCAAAACATGCTCTCTGATGTTTTCCTGCTCCTTGGAAGCTGCTAGTTATACCTCATACAATTGCAGACTAGAAATAACAAGGAATGGGGGAAACCATGGCAGGTGTGGTAGCAAATCAGTCGGTGTGCTCTTGTCTTCTATGGGCCGTGGCTGTCACATCAGGCTCCTCCTAAAACAATTTCCTTTTAGTTTGTATACCTCCAAAGTAACCTTCAGACAGGCATGGAACAGGTCCTTGGCTGTAACCAATTGCTCCCATCACACCATGGCTTTTCCTTCTCTCCAAAGCCCCCAGTTTTACCTATTACTTTCCTTAACCCTCTTTTCCTTACTTCAGGCTCGTGGATCTGCCCTTGTCTCCTCTCTCAATCTCTCTGCACTCTCCTAGGTCTTAGCACCCAGCCAATTCCTCATCACAGTCCCTCTGCGCGGCCTGACCGGGTACAGGGAATGCCAGGTACGGCACTGGCGTTATTACACCGTGCATGGAGCCAAGCTCCTCTCCTCCGTGCGGGACCCTGAGGAACTGCATCAATGGCTAGAGGTGGAGCAGTTCTCAAAAAGCCTTCCGCAGTGGCATGAAACGGATGTGAACATCGAAGGTGATCTGGTTCCAGCCAAAGTCCTTGTCGTCTTCCAGGAGCTGGTGGAGAAGTCGATTATCTCCTGTAACCTCTCCAGTGAGTTTAGTGGAGACAGGTATAAGGGGGAACTGGCTGTCTTCTGCAGCTGATAGAGGGGAAACCAACACACGCACAAAGTGTTTGGTTGACATGATCAGAAGTTAAAAAGCAACAAGCCCCTCCAAAATCAGGGAGCCTTTAGCCCATTTCAGTGATGCGTGTAGACCTGCACTGAGGATAGAATTAAGTAGTTCTTGGCCTCTTCATACCCAAGATGTTGCTCCTTTCTTAGTAATATGGGTAGGGTCTCCAGCAACATCACCCTCACAGTTCAGTCAAGATGCAACACAGATTTTCAGAACATTTAGGAATTTGTTTGGGAAAAATCTTTTTTTTTTTTTCTACTACAGCAGCCGCAATATATCTGGACTAGCAAGGAAGATATTATAGGAAAATTGGATACAGGGAAGGTGTATAAGTTGGAGGAGAAAGTGCTTGAAGATGTTTATAGCGCAGATAATGCTCTGGGGAAACCTTAGCTGCCCATAGCTTTCCAGCGTGGGGTGGTGGGAACTAAGTAGAAGGAGTTCTACTTAAGTAAAGTCTGTTGGACAAGTGCTCTTTTCCCCAGCGCCCAGGCTACTCCAGTACTGTTCGGCAGAACTGGACTCAGGAAGTTTGCTTTCAGTAGAGGCGCTGATCCCTCTGTGAGCAATCCAAAGTGCCTGTTTATTTCTTGTGGCTATTTATACTGGAAGTGCTGATCACTGACAGAATGCAATCAGTGGTGCATGCAACATGCCTTCATAGCTGCAACATCTGTAGCAAGATGCTGCCTGAACAGTGATCCTCATGCTTAATTCTTAGCATCCTAGAGGCGTGTTATAGACTTTTAGCATGTTATAGCTAATGAACACTTGGCTTGGTCCAAGCTAAATTACCTATGTCCATCTTTTCACATTAAGATACTGTGACATGATCAAATCCAGGCTCAGGCACCTCTTCTCATAGCATGTTTCCAGGATGACTTTACTCAGCAGCAGCCTGATATGGGTCTTCTATACTCGAGAGAAATAGAAGCCATTTCCACTCATCTGATTGCACTCTGAATTTTAGTCACAGGAGAAAACAAATTGAAGTCAAGCTCAGCTAGGTCATTGCATTCTTCCAGGAAATATTTATCATAGAAATGGCAAAGTTGATGGGAATGACATTTCACCATTGAAAAGACCAGATGAAATGGGCTTGCATCTGAGGCTTTACTTACGTGAAAGTCATTGTGTTGACGTGAAAACCTGCCATTGTGTCTAGCAGCAGTACATCAAGTTGTTGAGCCAGGAGAGGTACTTCCAAAGGACCCAGGGAGTGATGTTTGGGCTGATGATTCTGATGCCTTTTTTTGTAAGGCCAGCTGGGAGGAGACTGACACAGAGGAGATGAGCTAAGATAAAGTCAGGAGGAGTAATTACCATTTTTGTTTGTTTCTGTGAAGAATGAACTTCCTTCATCCCACAGTACAACTAAAGTTACAGAAAAATTTTCCTGATTTCATTGCTTCCCTGTTTTTTAATTCTTTGAGCACCAGCAAAACCAGTTTTTGAGGTGTCTCACTTTTCATTGGTGGAAAAATAGGTAGCACGATTGCAATGCTTTTGAAAATACTGTGAATGTATTTACATGCTGACACAGTGGTTGCTCTAATGCTTTTCAGCTGCTAGGGATCCCTGCTGAGGGCTTGGGAGCAGTACAGTTGCTGTTTTGGTGCCAGGCTTGGCTCAGCAGGGAAATAACATGCAGATTTTACTGAGGGTTATAAAGTTCTGGTTGGGACCGACTTCACTGTTTGCAGAGTAATTCACCCCTGTGCTTACTGGAGGAGATGCTAAATTACCATTGGGAGTAGGCAGATATTTCCTCTGTGAGGGCAGATGATGTTCATCACTGTCCCTTCAAGTCTGTTTTGTGGGCTCCTTGTGGAATTGCTCCTTAGCCCATGCCAGTCAAAATGAGGTGGGTTAACACACTGCTATTTAACCTGCTTATGGTAATCTGCTCCACCTTTTACTTCAGTAGGTTAGAGCATGATCGTGCAATTGGCTGAAATGGCAAAGTTGAAGGGACAGTGGTCCTGCCAGAGTGACAGGGAAAGCTGGGGTCAGAAACTTCTTCCATGAACACAGCTGGACCAACAGGAAACATCTCACTAAGTTCATTAGTTGCAGCTTTCATTCCTTTCTGCTCTCTTAGCGCATGTTGTTCCTGGAGATGAGCCACTCTTCTTTCACCGAGGAAACTTCTTTCCTCCAAATCACCATGGAACTAACTTTTTTGACACTCAGCAGTCCCATTGAGGCAAGCAGCTAGCCCTTTTCGTATGACTGCTCTGCACAACAGGTCATAAATTCTGGCATTGTCTTCTGGGCAAATGCATCTCCAGAAACAAAACTTATGGATACCCCACAAACCATTCTGAATGAGCAGCAAGGGTAGGTCATTTGGTCTAATCACGGGTTCTCTGAAAGAGTAAGGAGATCTTTAGATATGAAGTGTTCATCTGGTCCCCTCTAATCTGTAGTGATCTCCTTGTTGTACTGTACCATTAGAAATGTTAGGTTGTACCAGTTGTCTATCTGTATTTTTAAGAAGCTGGTCCTAGGGTTTAAGAGGACCCACAGAGGAAAACAAAAGCAAGGTAATTGAGTGTAAAATTGAGAACTTAGTTGTTCCTTCATCTTCTTCCTGTTGTCATTCCCCAGGGTAGATTAAGATGATAACTTTTTTCTTGTATTCTGCTTATGGCACTGAAGAGAAAGTGGTAAAGCAGAACAATGGAACTGCAAGGCCCTAGAGAGCCCTTTGCTTGGCTTGTGGAAAAGGACCTTTTCCTCTTTATTATCTTCTCTTGCTGTTCCTTCACAGGTAAAGTGACAGTGCTGGAGAGCTTCAGCTCAGTGGTCCGGGTGGCTGTGGAGACGTCAGAATCCCAGGTCGAGGTGGAGCTGGTCCCTGCTGTGGAGATTCCAACTTGCTGGCCTGAGAAAGCCCGGTGGCCTCGTTGCCTTAAGCGTTGGCCTTCTCAGGAAAAAGTACAGTGCATCAAGGTGAACAGTGTAAAAAGCACTATTAACTCTGTGCCAGAATTTACCTCACAGGTGTCTGACAGTGCTGACAGTGGTTTCCCAACGGAAGGACTGCATGGCAGGCAACAGCATGGTTGGAAGGTGTATTCTGTAGAGAAGCAATATTTCAAAGTATTCTGTCAGATTTTATTGGGATTTCCACCGTCCCCCCCCGGTGGTGAATTCTGTAGAAGAAAAACTGAGTTAACTGTTTATTGCATGAGTCTCTCGCACACAGCTCTGCCTGTGTAGCTCAGTGCTGACATGCATCATTCTTGCTGTTGTGCTCTGCCTCATGTAAGCCTTCTGCAAATGGGCTGCTATCTTGCAGTTTTCCCTCCAGCCTAATCCCATCTTTCCCTACAAAGCTCATGGCTGGATCTGGCACTCCAGGTCAGCCCCAACTGCCATGTTCCTGCAGGTCCAGTTACGCCTTCCAGTCCTGCTGCCCTCTCATGCACAACCTGCTGCTCCATGGCAAAGTGTCTGCAGAGTTGTGCCTCTGCTTTATTAGCACTGCTGGTACTGCACCTGGTGCCTCTAGAGCTGGATCTCCTGGGAGTAATTGATGTCAGCACATGAGGAAACTAAACAAATTGCACAGTCATTTGACTAGGAATTAGTATGGGAGCACGACCCATGTTTGCTGCCTCTGCTAACCCTGTTTAGAATACACTTTGAGAGATGTCACACATCCTTTTTGTAACATCTCTCTGCGTTGCTTAGAGAAGTTTGCTTCTGATCTGGTGTCATGCTTCCCCTTTTGTCCGTAGTCGCTTGGTTTCGACCTTTTGGCCCGCTCCAGTTATCACTGGCAGCTGAGCTTCTCCCGTGCTGAGCATATACTCATGGAAGGACTTGATGAAGACGGTGGTTGTCGCATGAAGTGCTTCAGGGTCATGAGGCAGATGAAGGAAGATGTCTGGTGTGCTGGAAATAAGCCTGTCATCACAGCTTACCACCTTCAGGTAGGCATCACCATGATACCAAGATATGGTCTCAGTATCTGTTGCAGGGGTTTCCATCCACTAATGTCAAAATATTATGGTGTAAATCACTGTAGCATCTATGTAAATTCTAAGGTAACTGTCAAAACTGCAGTACCACTTCATTGCTTTACAGTGGCAAGAAGTTCAGTAAATATATGTTCCAAACTTCAACAAGAAACTAAAGCCTGTAGGAACGTTATGATTGCAGCAACATAAATAATGTTAGAGTTGAGGCTCCTGCTCTGTTTTGACTTCACATAGGCATAGTAATACTACCTTTAATTGCATGGTTACCTCCTGCTTTTTGACTAATCCCAGCCATCCATATCCATTTATCTGTCTGGAGGAAAATTGTGCATTTGTCTTTGTGGAAGTGCACCAAACAAAATTCTCTTAGGTGAGCATTATTTCATGAATGAGGTGCAAACTGACAGTTCTGGTGTTGTTTCACCTGGGGTGGGAGGGGAAGAAAGAGGAAAAGGGGGTGGTAGCACCCTCCCTGCACATACTTCAGGGTTCAAGATGGCTTCAAACAACATTTGTGAAGAAGAGACAGAAGGCTCTGCTATGACACTGTCCCCACATCTGACAGCTGCAGACACTGATGGACCACAGGCAGCACCATTTATCAGACAGTAGAGCAATCCTGTTTTCTGGACCTCCATTCTCCTGGAGCTGCCAGGGAGGGGCTGCTGTTCTCCTATCTTGAAGCCTCAAGTCACCAGGCTTCCACAGTAGTTACTGATCTTTTGGTGTCCAAAACCAGATGCAATGCCAAGATTTCTCCTAAAGAAAAAGTTGCAACCATCAAATGCTGTTACAGTCACGGGACTAATCTAAGTCAAGATAGAGTTAATCTTTTTTAACTTTAACTCTTTTGTTGATGAGGCTGGTTATAGCTTAGCAGAATGCAAGACTTCTCAGTGCCTATAAGAACAACCTGGTGGAAAAACTGTCATAGGTAGGAGAAAGTGGAAAAGCATTTAAGCATTAGTAATGATCTCTTTCTCTGGCTGAAGGAGAAGAGGTACAGGAAGTGCTGTTGCATGGACTCTTGATAAAAAGCTCTTCAGAAGCTCTTCAGTTCCTTACTGTAAGCGTACTTCAGGCTTTTACTGCAAGAGAGGATTGGTTTACCAGACAGAAGGAATGCTTCAACATTACTTAGATTTAAAAAAAAAAAAAGAGAGAGAGAAACAGTCAGTGCATAAACCAGCAGTTGAGCAGAGACTTAGTGTTAGGCACATTATCAGGCTTCCCCTGTCAGAGGTATCCAACAATCATTATTAAACAAGACTCCACATGAAAAAGGCCCTCTATGACAGAGAAAATCCTTCCCCCAGAAGTTGTGAAAGCCTTAGAGGACTGAGTAAGCGCACTCATTATGCTTACCTCCATAGGAATGAAGTTCAAGATCAGGAAGTCTGAAAGACCTAGGTACATTTTGAAAGCCAACTCTATGCCTCTGGTAGACAGCTGGCAGTTAGGGATGGTTCAGTAAATGCTGGGGATAGATCACCTGTTTGTCACCTGACTGGAAGAGCAGTGCTATTTTCCTTGCCTCCAGAAACTTCATTGCAACTGCTGCCCATGGATCTTGTTGAAGTAGTTTTAGTGTGATGAAAGGTAACTGCTCTGCAAGTCTCCAAGGAGCAGCTCTCACAGAATTACAGCTTGAATTCCTCACTACATCTTTTGTTCCCTGGCAACATTAAAAAAAAGGCTTTATGGTTATTGTAGCTGTGAACAAAAAATTGTTCATATCTGAAAAGCTGTCTGAGAAGAAATTTGTCAGCAATACAACTATTGCAAGGCCTACTGGAGGAAAAAACCAAACCGGGCAATCCAGAAGTGTGGCTTATTTTTATGAAATTCTACCTCTGAAGAAACAGAGGAGTTGAAGGCTGTAGTTTGGCCATGTCTCACAGCATCTGTGGGTCTCTCTGGGTTGCTGAATCTGCAAAATAAAATTGGGATTCAGAGGACAATAAGGAACTTAGCAGAATTATTGAACCCAAGATGGGTGACTTCATACTTTAAAAACTGATTTCAGGTTGACCAAGGCAGTCAATATGGCTTTTTTGGTACAGTAAGTGTAAGTACCTCGAGAAAATTTTTCTCAGTCACAGGAAAGTCTGAAAAATGCAACATGGGCAGCGTAAAAATAATACTATATAAGAGCAATAATCATATGCATCTTGTTATTTTAACTATGGATTTCTAGAATGTAAAATCACATAAAATAAACTTGGGGGAATAGAACGTAGCACATGCTGTAAGTATCACGTGTCAGAAAAAAACAGGCTGCACTTGACCAGAAAGCATGCCCTGCACCTGCAATAGTTGCTTGGAATCTCAGTCTGTGTGGGATACAGATCTATGCACATCTTCAGCACAAATACAGCTGAAGCTAACAAATAATTATGTTAATCTGATTATTCTTCTCTCCCTCCTTGCACCTACTGGCTTCTACACTTGTATAATAGGCCATTTTCTACAGCCTAAAATGCCTGGCATTTCTGTAGAGGCTCCTGCTAGAGGATGGCAAATAGGCTAAGATTATTTCAGCAAGACCATTTTCCTTGGGCTCCTGGCCCAGTCAATGGAGAGGGGCTCCGCTGGGGAGAGATCCTAACCAGGCACATCAGAGTTGCTCTGCCTGATCCCCGGAGGAGGCTTTAGTTGCGATCCCTCTGTCACAGAAATGTTAACACAGGGAGATAGCAGTGCGAGTCTCTGATTTCCAAGGCTGTCAGCCATTTACCAGCACTAAAACTGCCTTAGTAAGCTGTGTGAGCCCTCGACAGAACCTCTAACACCTCTTCTCTCCCATCTGCTTCTTACAGACAGTGCTATTCTGGACGTGTGAAAAATACCCACGCACCAAGGATTGGCGCTGCTTCCCCGAAGCCTTTCTGAGGCTGGTGCAGAAGCTGCACAAGTGTGTAAGCCAGCACTTCCTCAAGCATTACTTTGTCAAGAACACCAATCTGCTCAAATATGCCAACACCAGTGACCTGGACCTGGTAGCCAGCAAGCTCATGGTCTTCTTGGAGAACCCTGTCTTCTGCCTGGATTAAGGCAAGAAAAGGCCTCCTCACCCCAAACCTGAGCCGATCCCCCACGTCCTCTCCCCACCTGTGGTTATTCTTTGTGTCCTTCCAGTAGATGTTGCAGCTGGCTTTATAAGACAGTTGGCACATGCAGTGTGAAAGAGAAGTGTCAAGCTGGCAGCAGTGGGTGGTGAAAACTGATGGGAGGTATCGCTTGATGCCCAGCTGATCTAATTTGCTTTCAACAGCCTGCCTGGAAGCTACAGCCAGTGAAACCCAACTTTCTGTGTCAGTCAGAGCAGGCAACTGCCTTGTTCTCTGTAGTCTTGTGGCGCTTAAGCAGAAGGACGGTGCAAAGAAGTCTCGCTCTGCTGCCTACCGGCTGTGTAACCTAGCATGTGTATTGTTGCTGCCTCCCCCTTTCTCACAAGGACAGTGGGTTTAATTCTCTGCTTACCTCACAGGCCAGCTCTGCAGAAGAGCAGAGGAACATTTCTGAAGTGTACTGAAGCTGGAAGCTTTCTCAGAGGCACTGTGATGCCTCCATCTCCAATTAAATGGGATCCTGCTCCAGTACGAAGATAACCACGCTGTTGTATAGCTCAAGGGAAGGAAGAGGAGGAATGGTGGTTTTTGCCGCCTCCTCGTTTTTCTCTCCTTCACTTCCATTTTTCTCCCAGTTGCTTCAAATATGTTTTCGTGTTTGCCTTTGCCAGTTGTGTTAGTGCCATACAACCAGGGGGCTTTGCCAGAGCAGATTTCACTCCCACCCCTGGCTCCATCCAGCAGGCTGGAGGAGGAGCAGGTCTTTCCCTAGTTGTTAGCACCCATGTATTTTTGGGTGGTATACAGAAGGAGAATATTTTTCAAAGGCTGTTGGGTCCAAAGCCCCCAGTGCTTTTAATATTATGGATGTTTAAAAAGAAAATCAGTTTTAGTGTTTCAAAAGAACAGAGTTCTAGAATGAGTATAAAGAATGTTGGTTTTAATGTTATTAAATCACTGAAACTAAACCAAAGTGGGCTGCTTTTTTTCCTTACACCTGCGCAGGAAAGTAAATAAGTATCTCCTTTGCCAAGGGAGGTGACAGAGATAGGATTTGCAGCTCATACTCCAGGGAGCTGCTGCAGTGGATGGCCTGCAAGATGACCATCCATGGCAGAGCATCTCCCCCTTGTGTCAAATTGTGGTCTAACCATGCATCTTTAGCACAGCCCCTGCTTTCTGGCTTGATTTTGTATGCGGGAGTATGTTCACAAGTCCATGGGGCCTGATGGGATTCACCCCAGAGTACTGAAGGACCTAGCAGATGTTACAGCAGGACCCCTCTCAATCATCTACCAAAGGTCTTGGCAGGCTGGGGAGGTCCCTGCTGACTGGAAGCTAGCCAATTGTTGTGGTTTAACCCCAGCCAGCAACTAAGCACCACACAGCTGCTGGCTCACACCCCCGACCCCCGTGGTGGGATGGGGGAGAGAACCAGAAGGGTAAAAGTGAGAAAACTCGTGGGTTGAGATAAAGACAGTTTAATAGCTAAAGCAAAAGCCATGCACGCAAGCAAAGCAAAACAAGGAATTCATTCACTACTTCCCATTGGCAGGCACGTGTTCAGCCATCTCCAGGATAGCAGGGCTCCATCATGCGTAACGGTTACTTGGGAAGACAAAATGCCATCACTTCGAATGTCCCCCCCTTCCTCCTTCTTCCCTCAGCTTTATATACTGAGCATGATGTCATATGGTATGGAATATCTCTTTGGTCAGCTGGGGTCAGCTGTCCTGGCTGTGTCCCCTCCCAGCTTCTTGTGCACCTGGCAGAGCATGGGAAGCTGAAAAAGTGCTTGACTAGCGTACGCACTACTTAGCAACAGCTAAAACATCTCCGCATTATCAACACTGTTTTTAGCATAAATCCAAAATACTGCCCCGTACTAGCTACTATGAAGAAAATTAACTCTATCCCAGCCAAAATCAGCACACCAATGTTATTCCAATCTACAAAAGGGGTGTGAGGGAAGAACCCAGGGAACTACAGACCTGTTAGTCTAACCTCAGTTCCTGGAAAAATTACAGAGAAGATTATNATGGAATGAAATTTAACAAGTCCAAATGCTGGATTCTGCACCTGGGATAAAGTACTGGTAGGCACAAGTATAAACTGGGAGAGGAGGACTGGAGAGCAGCCCTGCAGAAAGGGGTCTGGGGGTGCTGGTCGACAGCAGGCTCAATGTGAGTCAGCAGCGTGCCCCTGGCAGCCAAGAGGGCAAACCGCATCCTGGGGTGCATCAAACACAGCATAACCAGAGGGTCAAAAGAGGTGATTATCCTGCTGTATTCAGCGTTGGTGCGGCCTCACCTTGAGTGCTGTGTGCAGTTCTGGGCCCCACAATTTAAGAAGGGTGTGAAGGTCCTTGAATGCCTTCGGAGGAGGGCAACAGAGCTGGTGAAAGGGGTGGAAGGCATGTCCTGTGAGGAGTGGCTGAGGACTTTGGGCTTGTCTAGTTTGAAGAAAAGGAGGCTGAGGGGCGATCTTGTTGCTCTGTACAGCTTCCTGAGGAGGGGAAGTGGAGAGGGAGGTGCTGATCTCCCTGGTATCCAGTGCTAGGACGCGTGGGAGTAGTTCAAAGCTGTGCCAGGGGAGGTTTAGATTGGACATGAGGAAGCATTTCTTTACCGAGAGAGTGGTCAAACACTGAACAGGCTTCCTAGAGAGGTGGTCGATGCCCCAAGCCTGTCAGTGTTTAAGAGGCATTTGGACAATGCCCTTAATAACATGCTTTAACTTGGTCAGCCCTGAAGTGGTCAGGCAGTTGGACTAGATGATTGTTGTAGGTCCCTTCCAACTGAAATAGTCTATTCTATTCACTTCCTTATCCTTCACCCAAGTATAGGAGGAGGCTTTCTTCTACAGTTAATTCTTGAGCAGAGAAGATACAGATCAGGCTGGATCCCAACTTCATGGTCAGTCTTGCACTGGTCTCCTGCATCAGATCCCACTGTGTGCAGACCTGACCCTACCATGAAACCGGCACCCTCTTTGCTCAGGACCTGGGAATACCCTCCAAGTCATCTTTCTACATGGGTAACCACATTGTGTGGAACTGTTTTGAACAGGTAACTTCTTTTGTAAAACTTTGTTCGCCAGGCTCGTTTCTAAATGGGGCACAAGTGGCAGTTTCATGATGACACCCCCCTGTTAAAGCATGGCTTTCCTGTTTCCGGCAAGCAGACCTGTTTTGGTAAAGAGCAAAGAGATGCCAATCTGCCAAGTAGAGTCAGGCAGCTGTGACTATGAAGTAATGACTCCGGTTTTGTCTTGGTTTTGTCTTGTGGTTGAAGGGCTAGCTTCTGAAGTTGGAAGGCAAATGCAGTTTGAAAGGACAGTGGAAAATGTTCAGGCTCTTAATCCCAAGTCTGATATTTTAGGGCCCTGATGCATGATCCATTTAGGATTTAGTTGTGGCTGTTGAAGAATTTATCTCCCTTTGTAGCCAGGAGGAAAAGTGTTTCAGTGGTGATATCTTAACTTAGCTGCAGCTGTGTATCAGAGTCCTCAGTTGCTGCGGTTCACAGCCTGCTATGAACTGAAATCGTGGGCATGCACCGTGTGCTGCAGAGCCATGAGGTGGAAGGTACTGCTGCTGTGCTCGGGCGGCAGCCTCTCACAGCCAGGAATGAATCAGCAAAGCCAGTAAGTAAGCACAGGATGTTGGACTCCTGCTTTGAGCCAAGTCTGATCAATTTTTTCCTCTCTTTTCTTGTTGATACACAGGCAAATGCATCAGCTAGCATATGCTGCCGCAGGAAATATCATTGTGACCATATAAAACTAAAGATCTGCCCTGGAAGGTACGTTGCTACTGACCACAACAACTGACCACAGGAAGCATCCCTAGCTTTTTCTGCAGAACAGCAAGACATGATACAGCTGCCCACTAGCAAAGGGTGAGGGAAAAGGGTTTGAAGGAAGAACTTTCATGTTCATTGAAGTGGTTGAATACAAGAAATTATTCCATCTCAGAGATCGGTGCGGGGTATACTAAATACCATCTTATATCATCTAGTGCAGGTCTGGTTGGGGGTGTGTGGGTTTTTTGCGAGGCAGATTTTTTGTGGTGGTGGGAGAGTTGTGCAGGAGATCTCTGATAAAAAAACCTTGCCAAAGGTACTTTGTTGCATTTCTTATCACAGTAAACTTTCTGCAAATAGCTTTTCACTTACACATCCAGCCTGATTGCAAAATCATGCCCTTACCCCAAGGTTTTCCCTCCAAAAAATAGGATGTCACATTGTGTTTTGGCTACAGAATAAATTTTACGTTTCGTATTTTTAATTTTTCTTTTAAAAAAGTGAATATCTTGGCAAATACAGACTTTCCTGAAGTACGTTAAATTTAATCAAAAGCTCTATCTTTGTTCAGAGCATCTGGAAGGAATGACCATTCGTTCTCCCTCTCTTTTTAATTGCTTTCATGAGTATTTGCTCTATCAGGGAAGGAAGGAGAATTCTTGACTTTTATCATTACTTTATGGTTGGCTTTGACTTTTTGCTTACCTCTCAGTTTTGTTTTATCTCTTTAACTCAATTATTGTCTTTAAAACAAGAAGGGGCAAACAGTGGCCGAAAGGGAACTGTCTTGCATGCATGTGAAGCACAGCACTCAAGAACAACAGACATTCCCAAAGCATTCACATAAGCAAAAGAGGGAGAAATTAAAATGAGTATTTGTGATGAGACATGAGGTGCAATGAGTGTTTACAGAAATCCTCTATTCAGGAGACGTGAAACAGCAGCTATGAGAGAATTTCAGCTGACTCACGGCTGAGCTCTTGGCCACCATTGCCTTTGCACAAGGTGATGGCACGCAGGCTGAGTGCTAACTGAGGGTGTTTTTCAAGGTACCCTCAGCTTGTTGCTAGCTGCTGGCTGGGCAGGAGAGGTGTGTGTGATCCTCACTGTCCTGTCATGTGCTGGAGCCTTAAACTGGGACTAGGGATGCTTTCTGAGGTGGCTCATGGTGGGGCCTCCTTACAGCTCTGGGGCATTCTCAGCCCTCACCACAGACACCATTGCTCCATCTATCAGAAACTTCAATTTGAAATGTGTTCCTCTGTTACCATGTAAAACCCTACAAAACTCCTGATGTTCTAGTACTTTTACACTGTCTGCCTTTAAGTCGCTAGAGGGCAATATCTCTCTTAAACATGCACACCGATCCAGGATCCCGCTTGCTCTTAAAATCAGCATCTTGTTACTTATCATTGAACTGAGGCAATGAACTCGATTAATTTAATGCTAAATTCTATTGCCAAAAAGGAAAGAAGGAAAGAGACCATGGGAGAGCTTTCTAATAAATAGCAAGACTTGGGTAAAAAGTCTCTAAACTCCGGGAACCACTCCAAGAGCCAGATTATGGATTTATTGCTTTCTGCAGCAAAAGATGGGCTTGCAGTAATTCCCAACAGCCTTCTTTTGGGGAGAGCACCAACAAGCAAAGTGCAGGCAGGGTTCCGGGAAGGAGGGAACTTGCGGGAATAGCCACCACCCTGCACCGTCAGAGCACGTGTCCTGCCCTGTCTCCATGGGGTTGGGCCGTGGGCCCAGTGAGAAGGCAACGTGACCGTGACTCCCACATGTGCCTACCTCCCAAGCACCTCTGTGTCCCTCTTTTTCTCCTCCCACCCCCCCCCAAGAGATTTTACTCTGAACAGGTTTTCTGATGCCACCCCTTTGGCTCTAGTGGGAATGGTAATTTCTGAGTGGAGGTCATCTCTTCTTTATGTCACGGGACCCAGGTGTACACAGAGGCCATTACAGACCATCTACCCCCCTCTTGTGCTCCATCTTTAGTTTGGAGTGATGCCCAGCAATGAAGTTACAGCACCTTGCGAACTACATTCCCAGTGGGAGCAGCCTGGCTCCTCTGAGCAAAACTGGGGCATGGACAGTGATAGATGAGATACCAGGCTAATTCTGCCTTCACACTAAATGTTTCTCTCCCTATCAATGCTAGGATTGGGGTTTTAAAGATAAACGTCATACTAGTAGTAGTATTTCCCCCTAGAACTCTCATCCGAGGCCCTTGCAATGTCACATGAGACAGTGACACACCACCAATGTTCAAAACATGGTGAGATCCCACTTGTCCTATCAGGCCAACCTCTGTCACGTGTGCGTGCAACTCCCCAGCATCGCCATAGGATGTGTGTGGTGCCCTTGATCTCTTTGGTGTCTGACTTCTCTGGCTGGAGGAAGATGTGCAGTTTCAAAGAACATTAAACAGCTCCAGGTAGCAAATGTATTTTAGCCTTTGTGTTGCAGCACGAAGAAATGGAGAACGCTTTTCTCATGACACAGGTATTTGTCAGTTCTGCTCCAAGCAACACCTTTGATCTGAAAGAAAGGACAGAGGACAGAGCCTGGTTTTGAAGGCATCTCCTGGATGGGTGATGAGGAAGGCACAGACACTACCAGAGACCAGGCCTGTGGAGAGCGTAGAATGTATTTTCCACGGGAAAGATTCTCTAATTTACGCTTAGCATCCTCAGAAATTGAAATTACAAGGAAATGCATCAAGGAAAGAATTAATCAGATTTGAAAGGCTTTGTAGTAATTAGAAAAAAGAACGGCATCTTCTCAGGCTCCCCTGGATGGTGGTAATTACCAGCTGCACAACTGTAGTTTGTGCAACTTAAAGTTTTCTGGATTAAAAAGCTAAATATCTTCTTGTTTCCTTTCTTAGAGAAGCCACTCTTGGAATCAGGCAGCTACACAGGCCAACATCTCAGAGAAACGTGCATTGAGCCTTCTTCAGCCTGGCAGGGCACGACTTTACATGTGGGGTGGTCCAGAGCCTGATCCCAAGCCATGGCCCAGTTGCATCTGGCCTATCAGTTTTTGCTGTTTCCTTGGAGGACATGGGTATCTTTTGTTATCCAGCAACCCAAACAGCCAAACTCCTGCCGCAACTGCAGGCAGCCTTAGACCTATCTGCTTCTGCACCCCATCCCAGCAGCAAAGGCCAGGTCATAGCCTCTCTTCTGATGCTGATACTGTCACTGACACGGCTGGGGGGCCTGAGGGGCAAGGTTGCATGCGCTGTAACTCAAGGGGGCTGGGTAATGCTTTCCAGGGAAGGAGTTTTATTAATTCAAGAGAGCTTGTGGCAGTCCAGTTCCAAGCTAGTAATGAACCGAAAAGAATATGCAGCTCAGGGGAAATAAAAAAAAACCTCACAAAAAGAATTTTTAAGGAAATGAACATGAAGTGGTGAACTCCTGTGATCCCCTTTTAAAAGGGTAAGGTCACAGGGCTGGAAGGGACCTCATCAGCCACCAAACCCATCCACTGCTCTTTCTGGTCCTTTCTCCCAAAATGAGCCAAAGCTGTTTCAAAGGTAGTTAAATACTTTGCCACCCTGCTCCTCAGGCAGGCAGACTGTTTTCCAACCTAAACAATTCTACGATTCTATGATTTTCCAAGTGTAATTCATCTTAGCATGGATAACCAGGGTGGTTTGCAGCATTCCAGATGGGGTCTCATCAGTATCTCCTGTAACCACATGTGACATAGGTAGTACTAATCCATGCAGTACATCCCCTGTGCTGAAGAGGAAAGAACACCCAAGGGTCAAGTTCCCTTAAAAAATAACAGCAACTTCAAAAGAGGAGCAACTATCGTCAATGATTTCCTTTGGCAAGCCAGGTTAGGCTGCTTGAGAGGCTTGCCATGGTCCGGTTGTCTTGGAAGTGAACCGAGTTCCCAAGGCTGTGAGCCAACAGATTCATCATCTCCATGAGACTCGAACTCAAGCCAGAACCCATGAGACTGTTGCAGTGTGTTCCTCTCTGGCCTCCCCAGTCGACAGCTTTCTTTGGGCTGTATTCCTCCCCATTTCTTTCCCTCAAGTCAGTGGTAGACACTGTCCCTCCTTGTAACACAAGTCCAGCTTTTTACCACTAAGCTGAAGAGTTTGGCTGTTTTCTAGCTGTGTCATTAAAATACCATAGACTGGAGAGGCAACAGATCAGTGACCAGAGCTAATAGCAGCAAAAAGGATTAAATGAACAATAGGTCTTGAGCGTAATTTATGAATGCCATTAGCCGCTGAGAGGGAATTATGTTATGGCTGCAGTTCTGAGGGGGAAGGGTGGGTCTTATCTAGGCAGGAAGAAAAAAAAAATGTGTCTGCATTTGGATTAACAAACAATGATATCGATTTGCCATGTGATATGTCTCTGGCTTTTATGTTTAGATCAGATGTAATAACATCTGAACAAAGACAAACTGCATTTTCTGTATTTTGCATTCAGACCCCCATGGCCAGCAAACGTTGTGCTCATATCTCAGGGCTGCCAGTCATGCAGCATCTACCAGCCCTGCCTGGTAAAGCACAGTCCTCCATCAAAACTCTTGCAGAAAGGCAGGTTTTCTTCCTTTCCCAGGTGCGGTAGTCTCTAAGAGGCACAATGTTAGTTGCATGAGCATTTCTTTGTAGCCTGTGCACCATGTCCCAGGGATGGGACTGAGCAAGCAAAGCCTTTCTTTGCAGTATCTCCTCCGCCTTTTGTTTGATAGCCAACATGGTATCTCATTAAACTGCTTAGCTTGGCAGCTGGGGCCATTTGTTATAGTGTGATATGAAGGATCGTAATCAGATTAAACCTCAGGATCGTATTGTGGAGGGAGAGATTAGACTGGAGAATAAAGAGAAAGTTTAATTTTGTGTGACAGTGCAGAGTTGCCTCTACTTGGGGTGGCGAGGGGAGTAGAAAGCAATTGTGGAGGCTCGAGCTGGGGAGGATTTGTTTCGCTGGCTTCCTGCTCAGTTTTGAGCAGAAGGGTTTTAGCATCCACTTTGAAATACAGGGTAGCTCTGCAGCCACCAGCCCCTCACAGGGTTGGTTCACTCTGCTTTGCTTCCCAAATGAGGGCTTGAATAGAGGGCTCGCATGGGGAAGTAAAACCTAGGGGGTGTAAATGATGCCAGAAGCCAAAGCTGCATGTGTGCTGAAGTGTGGTACTTCTGGGAGGGGGATGCCCTTGGCACTAGCCACTTAATGCTCATTATCTCTGTGCTGGAGGCCCAGGTCCTTGAGCTGAACTGCTGTTCTCCAGCTCCTTCCCACTCCAGTGCATTTAGCACAGTGTCCTATGAGTCCTCCAGCAGTCTGGGGACAGGAGACACCCTCCAAAAGACAGCAGGAGCCCCACAGTGTGAATATACAGCTAGGAGGTCTTCTGTGAGCTCTTCTGAGCTGATTTGGCTAGTATTAAAAGTAGCAATAAGAGAAAAGTTGGCAGGTTGGGAAAGGCAGCATGCAGATGAATTTCTGGCATCTGCGCCACCAGGGAGAAATGTGATCATGGGTCAGAGCAGCTCCCGTCTCTGTCCTGAGCCCATTTAACAGGCAGGTCTCATGGAGAGAACACAGCTACCACCAAATTCAGAAACAGACCTCTGCAGCTCTCTCCATGGGCACTGCAATGAGCAGCAGGTATCCCAAACCCTGCCAACAGGATTTTTTAAAATGTTGGCTGCTATAGTGCAGCTCGGGAATTTCTGTCTTGTTTTTTCCCCTTGGTCAACGGACAGTTAAAGCCAAAGAGGGGGCAAAATCTGTAGAGAGAACTCCTTTGGCTCAGGGGAGCTCCAGGTTCAGAGGAGGTGCATGCACTCACATAATTACATGCACGTCCCATCGTCACCAGTGAAACCAGTGGGAACATACACCCACTTTCAAAAATGGTGGCTAGGCTGAGTCCTATCCCAAATGAAGTAAACAGCTGTCAAAAAAGTGGAGATAAAAATGGGTATATAAATTTTTTAAAACTGTACCTAAGACCATTGTAAGCTCTGTTCCCACACTCCGTTACTTGTCCTGGAGATACACTTAATGAATAATGTATTCTTTCATTGGCTTGATCTTTTGCTCAGATATTGTACCCTCTTCCTTCTTCTTTGTCTGCTCTCCATACCCTAGAAACTAAGTACTTTAGGGCAGGAGCCTGGCATAGAAAGAACTGCAGTTTCATTGTGCTTCCTGAAACGTAACACAATGAAAACCCCTAGCAAAACCTCAGAGTAAAGGAGAAGATCCTGATCTAAAAAGCTGGAAAGCCATCAGAGCCTTTGCGGCCCCACAGGATGACTTCTGGGGTGATGAGGAGGCACTTGGTGGGGAACCAGATGGATGAGAAACTTGCACCCTGCTCCACCTGAGTGCTACAGCCATGCAGATCACTAACAACGTCCCCTGGTTTGGGATGATGAAGTGCCAGCGTGCAGGGGATGGTGGTGCCAGATGCTCAGTATATGGCTTTGGGGAACTCGCATCCAACATTAACGACCAAAAAAAGACGGCAACAGACTGTCTTCCCCTCCTGGTGCCTGACAGAAACTGAGAAAGGGCACCCACACAACAGGAAAGCATAAATCTAGCCATGACACTCTTTAACCTTGCAGCAGGATGAGAGGACGCTCGCTGCTCCCCCTGGGCCAGCCGAAATCCTGGGCTGTCCCTGGGACCTCTGCACAGCATGTTGACTTTCGGCAAGCTCCTGGCCCCATGAGGAGCTGGGGAAGCTTGCTCCGGAGGCAGAGCCCTTTGGCAGCGCTTGGAGGCTTTTCTGCTCAGCCTACAGCAATGGTGGGAGTGGAGCAGGGGCAGAAATCCTGCTCTGGCTGGCTGAGCCTGCCTTGGGTGCAGTGGCGGTCTGAGCCAGTGCTGCACAGGGGTGAAAGCAGATATGTGCCCTCAGGAGCTCCTCCCTCTGTGGCACCACGCACTCCCGAAAGCATCCCTGCTGATGAAAGAGGTTGCTTTCAGCAAAGGTATCTCAGGTCTTGCTGAAGGTTTTAATAAGTGATGATGATCGTATGCAATATGGATACGATATACATTATATGGTGTATGTACTAATCCAGCCAGACCTAGGCTGTATTTTCCTCCAGCACTCTCTATAGGTACACAGGCAGCATGTACTAGGGGCAGAGCCCAAGCTCTCTCTGCCTGTGCACCCAGCTGGAACCGAAGGTGGCTGCCCCTGCAAGCACAGTGCAAAGCACACTGCTGAGAGGAGGAGACTGACCCCATCAAATGTTGTTCTCCTGTTGCCCTGGTGACTTTGTCAGATAAGGTAGCCTGTGCCCAGGCGCTGTCTGTTCTTGTATTAAAGGCTCTTAAAGGCAGTGATCCTGCTAAAGCCCGCACGCAGAGAGGCCCCGGTCTTTATTACGCCTCTTGGAGCTGCTGCAACACAAGAACTTATTTGAAAATGGCTTCAACTAGCTTCCACCAGGCAGTATTCCCTGAGAAAGGGGAATCTGAGGCACAGTAGTGAGACATCAGAGGTGGTAAAGTCAAACCCCATGATACACACAGACTTGGGGCCTATGAAAAGCGGACAGCAAGACGTAAAAATATGGGTACCAACCTTCTGGCAAATACAGTACTTCAAGAGTTATTAAAAAGACTCCAAAACAAGAGCAAAGACCTGAGATGATCACTGCTCTGCCTGCTGCATGTGCAACAGCTACATGGCAAGCTGGACTGACGGAGATTGGGATGTGAAGGGGGTTGGGAGGTGAGGGCAGTTGGGATGAGAAGGGGCTTGGGATGTGAAGGAGGTTGGGATGTGGAAGTGGCAGCAATCTCATCAGGCAGCCTGGGCAAAGCCATTAATGCGATCGCAGCATGGAGAAGCTGTAGCAACTGGTTGTTTTCATTTGCTAGGATTTAACGAGAGCAGAGTTTTTCCACGCAAAGTGGAGGACCACATCCCTGTTTTTGTTACAGTATTTAACTTTCCTCTTTTACTTAGTAAACCACAGCAAAGGCTACTCTTGGTGTTCTCAAATTGAATCTCTTTGAACCTTCAGCCTACAATCAAAACAAGAAAACAGAAAACAATGCTTCAAAAAATAGTCACTGTTTGCATCCAAAATATATGTAGTGTATGAAAAACATGCTAGCATCCAAACCCAGTGTCTGCTTACTGAGCTCTGCATAACACGTGGTTAGTGAACAGGAGGGCACTGGGGTCCGGGTGTGTTTTTCTGAACAGAAAATATCCCAAAAAACAAACAGAAATTTTGGCAACAGTAGTTAAAATACAACCTAAAGCAGTCTGGGAGAGCCCTAATACATTTCTGTTTTACCCTGTATCACGGGCACTGGAGGCATAGCTCTTTGAGAGGCTGGTCGGGCACCCACAAGCTTGCCGTGCTAAGCCTACACTGAAATTTCACACAAAACTCGGAGGCATGAACAGGCGCATCCATTTCTCAGTTCACAGAGAGACTGATCTGGTCTGTGACCAATAATAAAGGAAAACTATAATATGTGCCAAATTCTGTGGCCTAATAGACAGCAGCACTAATGTCTGCCCAGCAAGAGTCTTGTAACGCTGATAGCAGAGCTATGGGGGAACAATATAATGGTTCTTACAGTGGACAGCTGTTCAATCTAAATATCACTCTATAAAAAGCTGCGATTCAAACTTAGCTTTTATTGATTTTTTTTTTTCAGTGGTCTGCTCTTACGAGCTGGAAAAGCCCTATAACAAAACCCTGGTCAAATGAAATGCAGGTGATAGAGTCTCATTTGAAACACTTGTGGTGTAAGGCACATGGAAGTGCTTTGAAAGAAGATGACCATTAAAATCACCTGGTCTCCCTCTTTTTCTTCCTCCCATTTACCTTCAGTTTGTTGCCAGAACATCCCCAAAAGCATCCTCAGACCCTCTCCTTTCCCCTCCCCTCCCCGGCCTGGACAAGACATGAATGCACTGTAAGCATCAGCCCACCTGCAAAGACTGGGTAAGACTTGAACTGGATTTAGCAGGACTTTTAAGGTGAGGGAGCTGTAGTTTCTCCTTCCAAGCACAGCCATTTGGCACAGGTAGTACTCTGCATCATTTTGGGAGGGGGGAGGGAGGCGTGACTGTGGTGTTGCATATTCTAGGCTTCTCCTTACTTGTATCAGTGTGTGGGGTGAAAGGATGGCTGGTGGCTTGTCCAAGGTGATGCAGCAGAGGGTGGGAGGCAGACCTGGACCTAGCTCTCCCAGACCTCTGGTCTGACTCCTTAGCGTGTGCTGAGCTGAGAAAGTCACCTGTGACTCTATGGCTGCTCCCGTATGCAGAAAAGCTGCTGCTGCTCTTAGTGACGCTGTGTTGTTTTTATCTCTGTTGTTATTTGATACTCTTAATGGTATGGTTTCCTTTCTGTTTGTTTGTTCGTTTAAATCCTTCTTGGTGATTATAGAGCCATTTCTTGTCAAATCGCAGTGCCTTAGTCTGCAACACTTCTTGTGCCTTGAATGTAAAGAGCTTTCATTAGCTTCGATAGTTTCTGGCTGTAAATGCAAGATTGTCATGAGGAGAGCATTATGCATACTGCTGTCCTGGGCTCTGTTTAAAAGGTGGTCCTGCAGCAGGGCAGGAGTGACTGGAAAGATGGTATTTCTCAGACTGACCCAAAATAGCAGTATTTGCAGTAATTCTGTTTCTCTAGCCTGGGCAGGAAGCTATACAAGTATCTGGACCATTGTTACTATCTGCGCAGAAACACAGTGGCAGCATGTGAATGGATGCTATCACACTTACCTGCTGCATGAAGGCAATACTTCTCTGCCCCCTTTCTGCTACCTGATCTGGCTGGCTCAGGTGGGAGCCCTGCCTTGGGCTGCCTGTGTCTCAGCTCCACGAAAACACCGGGGGCCTAATGTTATATTTGGGGGCAGTTTCTGCACTGCAGCTGCATCTCCAGGTGGAGGGGGACCTCTCTGTATTTATTTTTCCCCCACCAGACTGATGCCCTGCCCCTGCTGCCAGCAGCTGGGTGCTCTGGTGTCCATCAGGGTGACAGTGGGTGTGCAGATCCCGCAGTTTGAGCTCTGCCCACAGCCTTCCAGGAAGAGTCCTCACTGCCGCTGCCTCCTCCGCCGCTCCCTGAGCATGGGGTCTGGTGTATATGAGCTGGGGAGGGGGCAGGTAGGTCATCCCTCTGGTGCCCTACACCCTGCACGTGCCCGCTCGTGTCCTCCAGAGTGCTGCGGTGCAGTCCCCCCACCTCTTCCCCTTGGAGAGCCTGAGCACTGGGAAGAAGGGGCTGGTGGGGCTCCAGGTTACCTCGGTTTTGTTGTCCCTTGTCCCTCATGTCTCTTTGGGGGTGGGGAAGAAGATGCTGTCAAGGGTCCTGCTCCACTTACTCCTACGTTCGCACACGCACATGCCCTTATCCGCTGCAAGCAGCCCCCGGCTCCCCAAACCTTGCGCCCACGGTCCTTGTACGAGCTCTTCCTTAGGCCACAGACCTGCACCGTGTTGCCTGAGGGAGGCTGGGATGAAGGGGCAACAGGATCAGGGGAGAAGCTTTCTGGCGCTGAAGTGGCTTTTCTGGAAGAGAGGCGTAGGTGGCGCACGGGGAGGGCTGCAGGCAGGCGCTGGGGGCTCTCGCAGTGGGGAGGCCCGTGAGGATGCTCCAAGAGATGCAGAGGGAGTCCTCTTCCCCCCTTGGGGCTGCCTGTACAGGGCACCCGGGGCGCCGGTTTGCGGGGAGAGCGGCGGCCGCTGGGGTGCACTGCAGCCCCGCCATCCGCCCTGCCGGGCAGGGGCTGGCTCCGGGCACCTGCCCTGGGGCTGCGGCCGCAGGCGGCCGGGTCCCGCAGCATCTTCCCTCCCTGCCTCTAGCAGCCATCAGGATGGCCGAGGGCTGCTTGAAAATAGCAGTCCGTGCACATGTAAACCTCCTTCTTTCCCCCCATAACCTCCTGTTCCCCCAAAACCTGGTGTGGGGAACGTGGTCTTCTGGAAAGCGTACCGTTCGGAATAAGCTCCACTCGTGGGGAGTGGCGGAAGGCCCCCGGGGCAAGTAGAGCTGATCCCCCGTACCACTACCCCTACTTTAAGCAGAGGGCTCCTGGATTCAGGGTAATCCAGCACCGGACCCATCCCCACCAGGGCAGTAGCATAACTGCCCAAAGTAAAACCTGCCCTCCCTGGGCAGAAGCCACAGCTGAGCATGTCTGCATCCCTGGCCTGAATTTGCCGTTGCAGTCAGGTGATGCAAAGAGTGTTGCTTCAGACTTGGGCAGCTCCACAAAAAAAAAAACTCCTGAAAAGCTTCTCATGCATTTTAATTTCATCTAAAGGTGCACGGGTTTTTTCCCTACCTGCTCTGATCCAAGCCTAAATTGTCCTCTGCGTTAGCTCTGCCAGCATGAGCAAGCAGGCTCTCCCTGGGCAGCAAACGCGCCTGTTGCCCTGTACCAGCTCCATTGCCCCGTGCCCTTCCTCAGCCCCAGCTTGGGCCAAGAACATCTTGTACCTGCTGGTGGGTGGTGCGTGTCAGCGCCTCCACTGCACTGTTATGTTCCTCAAGCCAACACCAAAAGTTGTCCTTTTTCTTTTTTTTTCTTTTTTTTTTTTTCCCCTTTTAAATGAGTGTGCTAGATTTATTGGGCAATGGAAACTTTCCATTCCAAATGACTCAAGTTACGCTGGAAACTGAAATATTTAAATATTTCTCAGCAGCCTTTTACACAGCTCCCTCCTGTTCCTTCTCTCCGGAAGAGCTTTTAAACCCACAAATGAGCTGGAGGGGCCACTCATTGCCCCCTGCCCCTCTCTCCTCCAGACCATGGTGCAGGCGCCAGGTTGCTGAGCACTGCAGCCCCCCTCGGTGGGAGTGAGGCGTCCTTAGCCAAGCGTGAGGTCCAGATGCAGCCAGGCACTTTGGATGCAATCGCTAGCCCTGACGCCAGACTTTCGGCTTACTAGCGCTGCGATGGTGGCGTGTGCCTCCTTAACAGCAGCGCTGTGCGCTGGTAATCGGATCCACTGGGTCCAAATTCCTTCCCACCCGCCCAGATACCAGCTCAGGGAGGCAGCTGGTGCTGTGCCAGACCGAAGGAAAGTCCACGCATGAGGGAGGGTAGCTGGTGTGGGAGCGACCCTGTGTTACTTAGCACAGTGCTTCTGCGCTCCCGCTCTGATCTGGGGCACCCCTGGCCTCCCCGATCCCACACAGCAGTCCAACAAAGTCGGGGTGATGCTGTGTGGAAACTGTAGGCAGTATCTTGGTATCTGCTTTGAGCCTCATCCATCTCAAAGAGCTTGTCTATAAATGGAGTTATTTCAGAGTACGGGAAAAGTACTCACTCTTTACTCCACACCTGGTGTTACTTAGAGTAATTAACATGCAAATGCTACTTGCATCCAAATTAATTGCTGAACAAGGGCATGCCCTGTGTCAGCAAGTCAGCCCAACCCTGGGTGATGGGACTTTTGAAGGCAGCGTTCCCCGGGACGGGCAGCCAAGGTACAAAGAGCAGTGGGCTGTTGGTGTGACTCCCTGCTGGCACTCAGCGCAGCTTGGCTCAGCCCTGGGATTGTGGCTGGGCTGCTGCTCCCCTGCAGTGTGCCCCATCAGCTATCCCCCTCCCTGCCATCAGCCCCAAGACCTGCAGCAGCCCCTGGGTGCAGCTGGGAAGGGGTGACCCTGGCAGGGATACCTCTCCTTCCTCATGCCCTTGCAGCAGAACGGCCAGCCCTGCCTGGTGTGCAAGGTGATGGGGTGTGGGAAATATGATATCAGGGGGGGCCTGGCCCCTACAGGTGCCCCCCACTCAAAGGAGTCACAGTAAAAAGCGTGCTTCCCTGCTGCAGCTGGCTACTGGCAAGGACATGGGTGCCTCTTGTGAGCATGCTGCTGGGCCCCTGGTACACGTCTCCTGTCCCACGAGGCAGATGTGTTCCCATGGCACAGCCAGGTGCTTCCAGCTGCAGGCACGGGGACCGCAGAGGATGTGTGGCTCTGTTGCAGCTAGCGAGGTGAGGATGGTCTGCGCAGCACCGGCAGCTGAGCGAGCTGCAGGGAGCCCAAAGCGTTTGGCCATCACTGGTGTGACCCAATGACTCATGTCACCCTGGTTTTCTGAAGAATAACAGGCATCGTCAGCAAGCCAGGGTGAGGCTGAGTCATTCTGGCCAGAGCGTGTATGCAAAGTGCAAGGGGCCATCTCGGATCTGTCCACAGCGGGAGCACTACCGTCGTCAAACCCCTATGGCCATGGGCTGGGTGGGACCAGGAGCAGGGGCTGGAGCCACGCTGCAGCAGTAACAGCATGGGATCAGCGTGCTGCCTGTTGCAGCGCGGCTGGAGACTTGGCTCTGAACGAGAGGTTAAAATAATCCCTCCCTCTCCTTCGGGGGGGTTGGATTTCCACTATGAGAAACATCAGCTTGGACAGGAGATTTCTCACTGAAGCGCTGCTTTGCTGCAGTTCTGCGGGGTGATGGAGAGAGCAAGTTGTTCCTATCCCCACCCCCCCCCCGAGCTTCTCAGCTCTAGCTCTGTGCATACCGTTTGCTGTCTTCCCCTTAGTCTGCACCCAGACCTTCTTCTGCATCCTGCTGGGGTTTTGTTTGTGTTACCTACAAAGAAACTTTTAAATCTGCGTAGTTCCCCTCTTGATAGTGATATTTTTTTAAAAAATAAAACCAACCCTTTTCAATTTGTACTGTTTTGTACATCCAACCTGTATCAACAATCACAATTATTTGTAAATCACTTATATGGTTTTTACATTAAATATTACTTCTCAAAGCCCTAAAGAGAAGATGAGAGACCTTGCTCTTCATCTTAAATGTGAGGGAAACCTCAAGATTTTTGTACAGGTGGATGCACTGGGCAGCACTGGCAAGGACTCACAGTTAGTAGTTACTTCAGTAAAGCTCCAGAGCTTGGAGCCACGTAACTGTGAAAAATACCACATTTTCATCTAAAAATAATAAAGTATCTTTCCAGGCCTGGGGGGTGGCGAGGGGGGGGAAGTGTCAAAAATGAGCCTACAAGCTTCACATTTCTTAAACTAAGCAGCAAATAAAAACCCTACAGATTCCTTTTAAAAAACAATCTTGGCTTTTTTTTTTCAGCCATCTTCATGACACTTGAAAGCCTCACATATGATTTTTTTTTTTTAATTACCTTCCTCCCCTTCCCCCCCACCCCTGAAAACTGAGGAGCCGGCAATAAAAAGGCAGCCATTAATCCACTCGTCAAGTGGTTCTGAAAATACAACCTGTGGCAACGTAGCTGAGATGGATGGTGGTGCCGGGCTGGCTGTGTACATAGGCAGGGAGCAGCCTTCTATATTTAAAAGGCTTATATGGTGGTTAGAGCAGAAAATAAGACAAGTGAGTCCGTTAATTAGGAATAGAAAGCCTCAGTTCCTGCAGCTCTGGTACGCATCACACTTTCCTCCAGCCCTTGGCTTCCTCTCCACCCTGGTTATTTCGTCTTTCTTGTTCATCTTATATTTGATTATGAGGTCTTGGAGCAAAGGCTTTCTTGTCCCAGCGCACCAGGGCAGTCAGCTGTACCGTCCTTTCCTACTCTTCAGGTCCCTAAAAGTGTTACTCGGTGATCCCCATAAGTGGCAATAGCTCCTGCAAGTGCTCAATGTTAGGCAAGATGCCTTTGACCTCAGGGTGCCATTTGACAGCAAAGGATCATGTGGTGCCAGTGTTAGCAACCAGAAGATGATGTTTCTTTGAGGTATCGACGTCCAAAATTTTCCTGTACCCAGTGTCATAGTGATGTTCTGCTTGAGCAGCCTTGAAAAAGCCAAAATATTTGACCTTCCAGATTTCATAATCAATGAGTTTTGTGACTTGTGGTTCCGTGTGGGACTAAAAGGAGTCATACCAAAATTTGGGAGAGCAAGCACTGCTGTGTTGTTTTTGGCCTGGTATTCGAAGCAGGAAGTGCCCGAGGTCTCAGGAAGCCAGTTTCCACATATCCAGCCTAATTTTGGCAAATTCAGGAGGCTTGGAAATGACAGCCAGCTCCTACATGACCTTAATCACGTGGAAGCGGGAGGGTGGGAAGAAGTCTTGTTCCAGCGTATTTGAGGGTTTCCTCATTGCTGACAAAGAGCGCAAGTTTTACAGAACAAATGCTGCACACATCTGTCCCAGCTGGTCACAGATGCTAAGCCTCAGGCTCTGCATGCGCTACCCACCTGGACCTCTGCTGCGTGCGAGTCTTGCAAGCACCATGCAAGGTGATGGCGTTTCCCCATGCCTCCATGTCAGGTATCGCTGGTTGGCCTCACCTAGTGCTCAGAAAGGCTTTTTCCTGGTAGGCTAGCAAGGCCTGTTTCCCTGCTCTGGTGAGACAGGGAAAGGCTGTTTTGGGCTCATCCAGCAAAAGCAAAGGCTGGATCGTGGATATTCTCAGAGAACAGGGTGGGAGGGGGTATGTTCCCATCACATGCTCACTGTAATGCTCCCAAAGGCTGCAATGGACTACAAAAACCAGTAATTCCCTGGGGCGATGATGATCTGTACCATACTCACTCTGGCTGCTTTGCGTTGCTCCACAGCTGAGAAACCATCCTGCAGCAATCAGGTGGTTTTCCATCAGAGGTCCATTACACTTAATACCAGCCATCTGTAAAGCTTTCTGCTCCACCTGCAGCTTAAGATATTTCTTCTCCTTAATAATTCAGTGCCTTTAGATATGCACAGTAAAGATTTGGCTCCTTTCAGTGGGGACTTTGCCTCCCAAGCAGCAAGCAGAGGTCTCTTGGTGTAGTGGTGCTGAGCTTTCTCTCTGGGATGGGCTTGCCTCGGCAAATGCCGGAGGCGGAAATGGAGCTTTCCCCTCGGCGCCGGAGAGCTGCCATGCCCACCTGAACCTCCCTGAAAAAGCTAATTTTAGCAAAGCTGTAGCCCTCCAGATTTGTTCTCCTGCTGCGATTGCTAGTGGAATCTGAAGTGGGGCATCCCGGCGCTTCCCAACAACAGCCTATGTGGGGCTGCCCCATCAGCGTGGGGCTGATGGGGCAGCCCCACACCCCTGGTGGCTTCCTATGCCTAGTGGTGCTGAGCTGATTTATCGTCCGTGGTTCCCTCTGTCCCGCGACTGCTCCCAGCTGTGCCAGCCCCCAGAGTGAAAGAGCCTGTTGTTCCCCAGGAGGGGTATAGTCTTGCCAGGTATATCATGCCCTCATTAAGGGAGGACTGCTTATCTCCTAACCTGAGGTGGAGATTGCAACGTGCCCTTGGTTGTGTCTCTGTCCAACTGTAAAAAGCAGCCGGGGCTGGAGTCTGGACGCGGGGAGCGTGGGGGTGCACACGCACACACGTGCGCGCGCTCCTTCCTTGCAGCTGGCCAAGGACTGGGTGACCTGCACACCCCCGGCACCAGCCTTCTGCCCTGAAACACGGTCATCTGAGGAAATTTAATTAGATAGCAAGAAACAAGCTGAAGGTATGGGGAGTTAAATGGGTGGTTAAGGGTGAGAAAAGTAGTGAGTTTTTTTTTTTTAGCCTTCCCCTGTGGTCAGTGAAGATGCCCTCTCTTGCTGCTGTACCTGAGAGCACTTGCAGCTGCAGGCGTCCCTCTCTTGACGTTTAGCCTTGGCTGCACTGATTTTTTTTTTTAATTTCTCTTAAATTAACTGTTAGTCATACGTGAGGAAAGGCCAGAAATGAGATGAAAACCCAAGCTGCCCACCAGCTGATGTGTTCAGTGCAAGCAGGAGCCTGGGACAGGGCTCCTGTCTGCTGGCGGGAGGAGAGCCAGGCACTGCTGCAAGGCCGTCCATGTGGCTTCGCTGCTTTTAGTGAATCCCCATGACCATCAGGAGTGCTGCAGGAGGGGGAGGAAAAAACCAACCACCCATAAATTAGCATGCCAGCTGAAGGAAAAAGGCCAAACACTGCTGCCCTCTGCGCCAGTGGACCTTACAGGCTGGTCTGCAGGCAGGCACCCCTGCGGGGAGGGTGGGATGTAGCAGCCAAGGACACAGATGTGCATCTTGAGGTACCCGAGCAGAGGAGCTGGCAACTCCTGGGTGAGCTGGCCCCAGCTGTGGGGGACAAGGGACACCTGGAAAGCCACGCAGGGAGGGTGGTGGCCGGCATGCACCAGGTCTGGGGCCGGCACCACCAGGGCTGAGCAGTGCCTGCCAGCACGGCCCCTCTGCCAGGCGTCACAGCCGGTCTCGCCAGCCCTCCCGCCTGCCCAGTGTACGGCCACGTTTGTGACTTCTGCTGCAGTAGTTTTCCATTGGGGAACGTGTGCAAGGCTGAGTGTTTTCCAGAAAGTGAGACAAATGTTGACATCTTCCAGGACCCCCCCTAGTCATTGGCTGGTACAGCTGACTCATTTTTATCTTGTTTTGAGGACTGTGCCTGCCTTTATACCTAATTCCTCTCTCCCCACCACTGCGTCTCACCCCGGCACAGCCACTGCCTTGCCTTCCTGCACACACAAACACCGCTGGCGTTGTCAGTGCCCCAGGGTGGCTCTGACCACTTGTGTGGCATGTGCCACGTGGGAGGCAAGAGCTAGCCTGCTCCATCCCTCCTCCCAGCTACATCTCCAGAAACCTTCCCAGTCCCTCCTCCCCCAAGGTTTCTCGCCTGGCCTCTCTGCATCCTCTAACTTGGCCCATCAGGGTCCTCTGCACTGCCCAAGCTGCCCACAGCTGCCACAGCTCCCCTGCCCTTTGCTAGCGCTTTTGGATGCTTAGTCCCGCCATGCCTTTGCTGCCACATCCTCCCTCCTCATCCTGCCCCCTGCCCCACCACGCCTGCGGGCAAGGTGAGGAAGCCTCCCACTGTGGGTGGCAATTCAGGTGGCGCGTAATGTGATGGCCAGCATCCTCATGTGGGGGACAAAGTTTTAACCAAGGCTTTGTGGAGGTATTTACAAGATAGGTCATGCAGTCCCAGCTGCCCTTTCTCTGTGAGGGAAGGATGTAATATTAATCCTATTTTAAATGGCCTTAATTGCTCACCCCACATTTTTCTGAAATTGGGGTATTTTTGCCTTGTGTCTGCCTTTTCCAACCCCCTGCAGCCCTCCCCCTGAGGCTGAGCTCTGGTGCGCGTCTGTGACCCCCACCCTTGACCCCCACTAGCCCCAGAGAGGCGCCAGCCTCGGGACACCCTGGCCCTTTATTGTCTCGGAGGGTGAACAAGAGCTGCAGTGCTTCTCCAGCTTGGTGGCTTGCAGCTCCACGGGCACCCAGTCATTATCTTAACAAGCAGGCTTATCTCAGGATCTTTTCCATGAGAGCAGTGTATAGGCAGCAAGGCTGTCCCCTAGGCGTTTTCTGATAGCCCTTTTGCTTGCATCCCTCCGTTTCAGCTCTCGGCTGGTCCAGCTGACTTATCCACACATGGCTTGGATGCACGTGTCTGTCCTGTTCAGCGTGATAAAAAGAGCTAGCGGAGGGAGACGTACAAATGCAAGCAGAGATGCAGGTAGGCACTGGAAGGCAGATGCAGGGAGAGGCACATGAGCGTAACCGAGCAGAAAAATACAGATGCACGTAGATGTGCATGTAGCCGCTAGGCAACCTGAACAATTAAGAGCAAGACATGCGCTGGGGCTAAAGGAGACACGCAAACCTCGGTGCACATGCAGGCAGGCACATGGGGACAGGACATCTGCAAATGGCTAGGAAGAGACAGACAGACGTAGCCAGGCAGAGAAATAGCAGGCAGGTAGAGGGACAAGGATGGGAAGAGTTGCAGAGGCACACGGTGAGGGAGAGCGGGCAGGAGCTGCTGCGCAGGCTGTGCACACAGGCGTGTGCCATGGCCTCTTTTCCCAAGGGAAGGGGTGAGCAGCTAGACGAGTCTGGCCTTCTCCCTCCTCGCTGGCCAGATCCAGACTGTAGACAGCAGCTGCTTTCAGCACCGGGACCCACCCGGAGCAGTCGTGCTCATTTATACAGAGTTTCCTGCCCTTGGCTGCCTTACAAAACCTTGCAGCGAAAATTACGGTGAAAGAAAGTTTTTGAATGTTGAATGCTGACCTGCACAAGCCCCAACCCGACGGCCCAGAAATGTGGGCTCATTAATGCCTCCTTGCATAATGTGGAGAGAAAGTAAAATCCTTACTCTGTCGGGAAATTTTGAGGCTGTCTCTCGGCTGGAGTACTTGCTTGGCAGCTCCAGCCTCTTGCTATAGACTCGACCTGACTAATCTTTTTCCTCTTGGCTCCTTGATCTGCCCAACCCATCTCCCCTCCCTCCCCCAAGAAGGAGAAGGATCAAGTCCCAGTCTCCAACAAGAAGGTTTATGGAGCCCCCTCGTAACCGGAACTCCAGACTGCATGAGAGCTGCGAATGGGGCTGTCCAGAGGAGCCCTGCCCAGAGCTCGCCTCGCACACCTCCTCCTCTTGCTGCTCTGGCTCTGCAGATGGGAAACCAAATCCCTGTTGCTTGCTCTGAGCCACCAAGGCCTGCTTGTGGTCACTTCCTGGAGACACTGGCTTTACTCCTTGGACCAGTGGACGGCTTTTGGCACGGGAGCCAAATCAGTGAATGGAAACATCCTCCCTGCAAGCTGCAGTGACATCCTGCTATTGTTGGCACCCTTGGCAGGTTTGTTCAGCTGCTTTGTACCAGTTGACATCTCCGGGCTTTCATCAGTGTGTCGGTATCGCCATAAGGCACATGGGCTTCCTGACCTAGTGCCCAAGGAAAGCCCTCTTCTCCTGTTTATGGTCAGGATGCGAAAGTAAAGGAAGTTGAAACGCTACTCAGGAATCCACTCCAGGCTTTAATCACTACTGTCACTGCTAGAAGACGTGGGGAATGTTGAAAAATAATCACCGTGCTGTGTAATAGGATGCAGATGTTCAGGTTGCAATCTATCCAGACACTGTGACCTCCTGGCTACTGGAAGACAAGCCCTAATCAAAACTCTGGAGCTGAAAAAAATTACTCCTACAAGCCTCCAAGAAATCGGGAAGAGCTTTGTGTATGGTTAGTAGACGCACAGTGGCTCCAGCCTGGACTTTGGTTGGGGCAGGACAGATCTCCCTGTCGACAGCACGGGAGAGCCGCAGTGGCCTCTCCTTGTGGCATCGCTGCCTTGGGGGACGGGAGTGAATCGCTGCCTGGTGCTGGCGTTCACCCCCAATCTCAGCCATAAACATGCACTGATGCTATTTAGGGGATACGGGGGAATCTGTTTGCATGCTGCTGGGGCATCACCAGTCGCAAATGAAAGGGTGGAGGTGACATTCCCACAGTGGCAGCTTCTTCCTCCCCCATGCCGCCCACCTCCGGGCACAGCATAGGGCAGCCCATGTCAACCATGGCTGGAGCTGGTTTGGAAAGGCCCCTGGCAAGACAAGAAAATTAAAATTATGAGTGTCTTGTAAACTGTAGGGTATTAAGGTACATACATGCACACGTGTACATACACATAGGCGTACACCCGCACCTCCCTGTGGAGAGGAGTGGGCTCCTTTCCATGTGTGGTGCCTGTGTTCATCCTGCGCTGCTCTTTCCTGTGCTGGAGCCAGCTGTCTGGAAGTTGGCAGGGCGGCCTTAGGAAGAACAGAGGAGGAAACTGCCTTCTCCTATGGACCGTTGTCGTCCTGCCATGCCCCTGGGAGGCAAAGTCGTGCAGACTCCTTTGGCCGCCGCAGTGACCCTTCCTGCAGCCACCAGGGAGCTGAGGTGGGAAGAGGAGGTGGGGACGGCACCTCCACCTGTCTTAGCTGTTCTCCTTCTCCTCCAGCTCTCAGCACTCCTGGCGGCGTCTTCGCCGGATGTCTCTGCTGGGGACTGCTGAGCTGCGGCGGGCAGGTGGGCAGGGAGGGCAGCACTGGTCTCCGAGGAGGAAGAGGAGGCAGAGAGATGGGCTTCCTTCTGCATCTTCCCGCAGTGCCCAAGCCTTGCTGAAGCTCCCAGTAACGACTGATGCACTGGCCAAAAACACCAGCCAAGCAGCACCGACACCCTCCTCTCCGTACACACATCGTCAGTGCAGACAGCTATGGCAAATCCAAAAATAGCAAGGTTAGATAAATACAGAGAAAAGAGTTTACAAATTTCCAAGAGGGTGACAAACAGCAGTGCTTGCTAAGGAGGGGAGCTTTTTTTAACCAGAAGGCTTTTTCTTTCTGCAGATTCTTTCCGCGCACAGAATAAAAGATAATTTACTTTTAAAGCAAAGTGACCTGAAACTTGAAGACTGTTTGACTGACAGGAAGTGATGCTGGGGGCTGCACTGCAGCAGAGAGAAAATTGGTGGCAAATACATGCCTGCAAGATGGAGAACAGCCTGAGCCTCAAGTTTTCTTTTTCACAGCTCCATCACTTTCTGCCTGTTGAAAGCCTGAGTGAGTAGCTATTTAGGAAACATATAGGAAAAGAAATATGTAATCTAACTGGAGCAGGGAACTGAGATGCCTGCTTTTTCTCCCAGCTCTGCTGAAAGCTTCCTGCATGAGCTGGATAAATCACCTTGCTTCGACATACCTGCATGGATACAGATCATGGTACCAACTTCACTGGAGTCAGTGAGGTACGTTCACCTGCCCTTGAAAGTCAGCAGCACCTGCAAAACCTTCACACACTGCAAACAGACTATTTTTTAAATCAGTATTTTTGGTCATATCTGATCCTCCTGCCGTACTTGATGAGAATGAGGGAACGCACAGCCTGCCGTTGCCTGCTGGGGATGCACCATCCTCTGCCGGTGCTGCCAGAAGGTGCAGGGGTGCAGCTGAGGTTGGAGCGAGGGGGGAGAGGGGCTGGACCCCATCCTCATTTTACTGACAAAGAGGCACTGGGTGCTCGCAAACACCCCGGTGGAGAAGCCAAAACTCCTTCCCAAGCCCCTGTGCTTTCGCTGGCGGGGGCGCTGGGACGGCCAGCTGCTGCACTGTGCACAGGGCAGCCCTGGGGACGATCGCCTGGCTGAGCTGCGACTTGGCTTTCAAACCAGACCGGGCACATTGGGTGTACCAGAGACCCTGCCGGTGCCCCTTTCTGAAAGGAGCATTGTTATTCCACGGAAATGACCTTTGGAGTCCAAATGTCTTTATTTAAAATGAAACAAAACCAACCCTAACCACTCTTTAAGCAAAAACAAATTAGCTGTTATTGCTGCACAGCTCTAAATATGCCGGGGTAATCTTCCATGCTTCTCTCTCTCAGAGGTTGGTCAATACATGGTGGTGACTTAACTCATCGCTACTGCCGCTCCCACGCAGGTGAGAATGGCAGGGAAACCAGCAGGTCTCCTCCCTTGCCTTGTATTTATTTTCCGCTCAGAAAAAAGATCTTAAAATGACCAGAAGAGGAGGAAAACAGTTGTGTTGGTTTCATGCTGCTGAGCAGGAAGCAAAAACCACTGCAAGTCTGAAGTGTATTATTTTATATTTAAAAAAACCAACTGTTGTCTCACTAGGGCTCTCCTCTTTCTTCTTTTCCTGCCATGAGTTTCTGGCTCTTTTCAAGCATCCCTCTTGCTGTCACTCCCGTGGAAGATCGTGGGAGCTCTGCTTCATTTGCCTCTTGGCTGGGCGGTGAAAATGAACTGTAAAATTTGGAAATCAGACGGTCTGTCTGTGGTGCTTGTTTGCTTTCTTTTTAGAGCGTCTAACTCTTTGCTTGGACCTTTATGTCCATAGAGAGTGAAGCACAAAGAGTTTCCCAGCCCAGCTTTGTGGCAGCAAAAAAGGTGTGTGCTCCTGTTCCTTCTCTGCCTCCCTCCCGTTGTACAGCCCTGGCCAAACATGGTTCATGTTAAAAGTTTGTGACCCTTGCACAGTATTTTTTGAGCCTTTCCAAGCCAAACCAAGAGACTTTATTTCCAAACAAACTTGAATTTTCCATTGGGGGCTGGATAATCATAGTGCAGAGGAGGACACTAAAACCAGAGCTTGTGCTTCAGAGTTGCATATGTCTGTAGCATCCCTCATCCAGGAAAATCCCAAAAGCCTGCCAAAGGGCGCATTGCCGGCCTCGAGAGGCAGGCGGTCAAACAACCCGCTTGCCTTGAGGACGTTGGCATTTGAGCAGCTATTTTGGGAGGCAGGAGGGGGCTGCCCAGGGCAGCCAGGAGAGGAGGGCTGACCTGAGGAGGGGGCTCTGGCGTGGCCCTGCAGCCACAACGGTGGGCACAAAGCACCGCCGGACACCTCGTCCCGGCGCTGGAGAGCAAAGCCTCCTGCACCTCAGAGGAAATCTCCGCAGGTACCGCCAGCACCTGCCCTCTGCGCTTTTGGCCCCCTCAGGGTGTGAGTTGAAGGGGGGGTGTGTAGAGGGGCACGGAACAGGCAGTGTGTTTCTGCACCAGCCCCTGCGCAAGCCTGCATCCATGGCAGAAAGAGACTTCCCAGCCCGGGCAGACATGCTGTCTCCTCTCTCTAATTGCAGCTTTGTGCAGGACTCGTGTGTCCCAGAGCAGGAGCTGGCTCCTTCCCCTCCATCGCATTGTCTCTTCCCATAGCCCGGCTCCCATGGGGCTCACAGCTTTTCCTCTCCGGTTCCCAGCCCAGCTCTGCCTTGCCAGATCTGTCTCACCCCTCACATCTCAGCGTTGTCT
The DNA here is from genome assembly GCA_013389945.1 of Fregata magnificens. NCBI lineage: Eukaryota > Metazoa > Chordata > Aves > Suliformes > Fregatidae > Fregata > Fregata magnificens. The sequence continues at coordinate 64,278 of WAAD01037423.1, forward strand.
CCTCTCCTTTCCCCCTCCTCTTTGTCTGGATTTTCCTTTTTTTAGCCCCCACCCTGGTGTCCTCCCTTACACCGTCTTTTGCGCGAAAGTCCAAAAAGCAGCGGGGCTGCACAGGGGAGATGCAAAGGTGGGCTGCCCACTCCAGAGGCTTGCCTCAATCCCCTTCACCTTGTCATCTGCGCTGCTGGGCCACAGAGGTCCCAACCGTGCCTGCCTGGTGGGGATGAGAAGCGCCTTGTGCGGTCCAGGAGCCCAGCCGGACAATAGCAGCACTGTGCTGGAGAAAGCGGCTCTGTCCAGCTGCCACCGCCCTCTGCATCCGCCAAGCACGTGGGAGGGGAAGGGTGTCCCTCCGCTGCCCTCCGCGCTGCTCGCTGGGCGAAATCAGGGAGAAGATGGAGAGATCAAAGCCTGAGACCAGCGTCACCCCGCTCGCCCGTGTACTGCGAAGGCTGGTGTTGCTTTGCAGGGACTACGGTGGCTCTGTGTTCACCAGGCACTGGCTGGGTCAGAGCTTGGACCTTCACTCTGCTACAGACTCCCCGGGGAACCTCGGGCAGGTCGCTTGGGCCATGCTGGTGCTTTGTGATCCCTGCAAGGCATTGAGGCTGCCCGGGCCAGCTGCACAGCTGGGTCCCTGCAGCTCCACACCTGAGGTACGGGCAAGGGAGACCAGGCACGGAGCCATGCTGGCGTGCCCCGGCCCCGGACCGACACTGTGCACAGGGCCATGAGATACACCAGTTCGGGGGTCTCTGAGGCAGCCCCATGCTTTCAGGGTCAGGGGATCCACAGACTCTCCCTGTGTCCTTTGCCCGGGTGGCAGTGGAGGGTAGAGCGGCACGGTTCCACTTCATGGGGGCCATCAGACAGACCTCTCCAGATCCTGGCTGCGCTTCTAACATCACTGCTGGGCTGGTATAAAAGGTGGCTTTCTCAGCCCTTTCCTTATCCATTAGTACCTCACAAAGCAATGAGTTACCATAAATGAGTGATTGCAGCATCAAAGCTGCCACTTGCAAAGCTGCGGTTGCACCCAACGCCCCTGAGGAGGGCAGGAGGAGGGAGCCTCCCGCTGCAAGCCTGGGAGGAGAGCTGCTAGTTGCAACGTGATGGCAGAGCTGGCTGCTTTGCTCCATGGCCTTGCAGCAGCCACGGGAGGGACAGGAATCGGGAGTGATATGGGGGCTTGGCCATATGTAAGCATTCCCAGCTGCGTGCCTCACCTACAGAAAGAAAAGGCAGCTCTTTCCAGGCTCACTGCTGCGTTGCCTGCCATTGTCACGCAGAAGAAATCACAACTTGCTTCCTTCTGAGCTGTCCCTAAAGTGTAGTTTGTGCTGAGGCAGAGGCAACCTTGAAAAGAGACTTTACCATCAGAGCTATAAACTCCCTTCGAACCTTGACTCAGAAAACGCTCAGATTTCTTTTCCTTCCTCTAAGGTTCCCAACGTAAAAAAAGTACAGAGCTCGCTGCTTCACAGCTCAGGGCTGTGACACGGTACAGGCATTTTGGACTCGCGAGGGTTGGTGCCGTGCTTTGTTAAGCTGGGGCCCTTCCTAAGCACTGGCCCTCTCGCTCTGGCTTGGCCAGGGAAGCAGTGGGTTGGTTTCATGGTGTCTGGGAGAAGATATGCTGTTTGGTTATTGTAGGGCAGCTCGAGATCCTGCAGACGGCTGACCTGTAGGTGCGGGTTTATTATTGCAGGCTTGCTCTCGAGCGTCACTGTGTGCCCACTTGTTTAGTGTGTGACGGTGATGGTCTGATGATGGCTGAATCACTGATACTCACCTGCCACATCTTCCTCTTTCCTTCCCACCTCCTGAAGGCCACCACAAGTGTCTTGAAGAAGGAGGAAACACAAAGGGCTCCGCAAGCCCACAGCAAGGAACGAAGGGTCTGTTTGGGTTTCCCTGCATGCCCCGACTCCTTCCATGCACATGTGAGCACATGCATGCCATGGGCAGCATTTCTATTAAAATGCCTCCTCTGCAAGCTTTCTTTTACCTTAGAGAAAGAGAACATCTCCTTTGCTTCAGTTCATGCCTTGAATTGAAACTGGGTCTTTCTGCTTCTCCCCTGCAGGTACTAGAAGACCAGGCTGCGAGTTAGGGACCAGGAGGAAGGGGGAGTCCCAGGTGTCCCATCCCGCCCCATCCCTGGGGCTGCGGTGGAGCCACCCCCTTGCAGCCGCAGGCGTGCAGGGAAGCTCGCTCACACAGGCCAGCCCAGCTCATACGGGGACATCCCAGGGCCAGTCCTTCCTACGTCCTCGTCAAACGGGTCCAAATCCAGTTGGCTTCCCAGCAGCAGAGCTAGGAAGGGCCTGAGCAACCATCAGGCTGCGAGCCAGTCACTTTGTGATTGTGCAATGCCTGCAAAGCTGGGTTCCTCAGCTGCAGCAAGCCCTCCATCTGGGACAAAAGCCCCAAAACAATGGCCCGGCTTCCCAGCGGTCGGTGACCCAAAGGATGCCGCGTGCTGAGGCAGTCAAGCACTCAAGGATTAATGACAGCTAGAGGAAGCCGCTCTCCAGCCGCACTGCCATGGGACTCGGCAATACAATAGCCTGAAGGAGAACGTGGGCTCCTCAGCTTTTTCTCAGGGCCTAGGTAAATAATCCCCTTCCACAGGAGCCGTATGGATTCCCATAAAGCTGAATAGCAAAAGCAGTTCCCAGGCTTATGGGTAATAATCGTTGTTTCCCAGGCCACGTAATTATTATTTTGACTGTCAGGAACCTGGGGGAGAGAGCGCAGACACAATATTTTCCCAATCAGCTCAGGGAAAGCTATTTAATTCCGCTTAAAAGGAGCCAGCTGTGAAACAGTAAGCACACCTCAACCGTCCAGAGAGGAGCAGGGCCGGTGCCCATGCCCGGTGCAGCACCCCATGCTGACAGGACTCCGGGCTAACGGCACGTGACGGAAACCACATCTCCACATCTCATGAATTTGTCTCCGGGTCTCAGATGCCACAAAAATGCTTTGGAAATTGCTTCAGGGCAGAGTGAAGCGGGGAGGGAGGAAAGAATGTGTTCAACCCGGCAGGGGAAAGCACGGCAGCTTCTGTGCAAGGGCTAGGAAGAAGCAGGGTGCAGGGCTTTCTGCAGCCAAGGCCCGAATATTTTGCATGGCTCACGCAGGAGAAAGCAGCTGATGGGTATTCATTCGCAGGTGAGCTGGCAGCATGGGAAGCCCGGTCTCTCCTAGCAGCTATGTGGAGCTGGCAGCTTGGGGCTCTGAGCAGGAAGAAAAGGAGGACAGGAATCCCTGCAGCTCCAACATCTGTAGATGGTGCATAACACCGGTTAGATCACATTTCTTGGTTACCAGCAAATTAATTTGCATGGCTGGAGAAAAACGATGCTGTGGGCAAAATCCTGCCTTTACAGGTCGGAGCAATTCCCCCAGCAGCAGGGGTGGGACCAGCCTCAAGGAGATGGGGCAGCTCGAGCCCATACAGTCCTACCGCACAGCAGTGCACATGCCGGCAAGCCCGTGCAAAGAAACAGGATACATGCCCTGCCGCTCACACGTGCCAGAGCCGGCCTGCCATAGCCAAACCCTGCCCTTGGGAGCAGCTGGGCTCTGGCTGGTGGAGGAGCCAGCTCCATGGCATGCTTGCCGGGGCGGTGCATGGTGAGGTTTGCAGGCTGCACATCGCCCAGCACCTTCCCCGCTCTGCCTGGGGGGCCTCCTGCATTTCCACACTCCCCCAACTGGGGTGGCATTGGGAGAGGGAAGACATGATACAATTCAGTGAACACGTGGCTGACTTGATACCTTTGGACACCAAACGGCAATGCTTGAAACGTGCAGGTTGAACAGCATTTGTGCAGGTCTCCTGTCTGGTGGCTTTTCGGACTCGGACAGGTCTGGCTTGCCTCATTTACTGGCAGTGCCATCACCTTGTTGTCCAGATCTGTCCACGGTTCATGGCAGAGATGGTTTGGGGGAGCAACAGCTGGGAGGGAGCCAGTCGCTCGAGTAGATTCGTCCATCTCCTCTCTCCCGGGCTCCTCCGGGGATGTGTCAGTGTTTGCCCCAGCAACCGGAGCCTCCCTCCTGTATCTCCTTTCCAAAAGGTTTTCACCTCCTGGATATTGTGTAACTGCTTTCCAGTGCCAGCACCAATTTTGGCTGCTCAGGTTACAGGAGGATTGCAAGAGCCATTTGAAATAAAGGAGCAGCATTTAAAGGGGCACGGCCGCAGCCCCAGAGGGTCTGCTTGTAGCAGCACAGCTGCAAAATCTGCCAGCTCAATGCAAAGACTGGTATGTGCTGGGCTTGCAGAGGAATCCACGTTCTTGGAGAGTTAAAGCAAGATCAGGAAAGGCTACTTTTCATAGGTTTGAGGTGCAGGCAACTGAGGCAGTGACTTGCCTGAGGTTACATGCAGCAGCAGGGTGTAAACACAGCCTCCTCCCCAGCATTAAGACCAATGTGCTTTTGGCTGCAGTCTGGTTCAACGCAGTTCGTGGTGACTGTTGTTCTCAGAGCCATGCTACGGAGGGAAGAAATGTTGGCTTTTCTGCTTTCAGGTCTGAGTAAAGGGTTCTCCAGCTGCAAGACTTTTCTTGCAAGCAAGCATACGATTGCTCCGAGGCTTGTGGGAGCTGGGATTCCCTCAGCCCCTGGCAGCTCTGCCAGCAAAGGGGGAGCCAAGTTCAGGGGTCTGCCTTGTGCCCATTGCCAGGACAGTAACATTGCCAGTCAAATGCAGAAAAATAAATGCCTTTTCACTGCATTCAGTTCTAGGGCAGATCAGTCGTCATGGGTCCTGTGGGTGAGATTCTGGCTCAAAAGGGAATCTTCTCCAAATAGACCTTCTCTGGAGACTTTCCTGGCATCGTGTCCTCAGCAAACCTTTCTCTGTGGACTGTGATACCGTCATGGAAATGGGCAGTTGAAGCTGCCGGACTGTTGGAGTGGGGCACGGATAACCCATGTGCTGTAGCTCTCCTGCTGCACGGGGATGGAGGGAGGCAGGTGGTGCGGGAGAGCTGCCAGCAGGGAAGGGCGAAGCAGGTTGCCTGATGGACACATCACGTCCCTGAGCCCCCACACTGCATGCGTAGCCCTCAGAAAGGTAGGGCACAGCCCAGGCGGTGGCAAAGCAGCCTTTCCCCATGCACGCTCCTTTGCAGGACAGGGCCTGTCTGGACCACTCACTCCTTGGCCATTCAGCTGAGCCGGCCAGAAAAGGGGCCACATTGGACCAGTTGGCAAGGGCTGGTTTGTTTAGGGAAAGCAGATGCCAATGACATTCAGCTTCTGCCAAAGACGGTTTGGAGGTGGTGCCACAGGAGATGGGCACCTTCTATATGGTTTGGGCTTTGAGCAATGGGCTTGTCGATGCTTCACAAAGACGCCCGGCCCCTCTGAGCAGCCAGAAGCTGCTCCCAGCAACACAGATGACAATAACATTCCTGTTGCCTTCAATTGCTGTCGTATTTGAGCCATTGTATGTGTTGACAATACTCTGTGGGGAGAGCTGAAGCGCTTCCAAAAATGTCTCTTCAGAGCCAGCCTGTGAGTGATATAATTCTTTGGTACCCTGTTGAGGCACCAGTGCGAACATCAGCTCAGCACCCTGAGTGGCAGCGGCAGTGGGATGCTGGAGAGAAAGCAAGTCCAGGGGGGATGAAAGACAGAAAAGGGGATGAGTGGAAGGATGGAGGCTATAACCCAGACCTTCTTGCTTTCCTCTCTCTGACAGTGCTCCCCTCCTGTAGTACTTATGGTGAGATAACCTGTTTATATTTTGTTTCTGTTCTGTTTCTCTCTTTGGGCTTGACAGAAAAAAAAGCAGCGGATGCAATGGAAAAATGAAGTGAGAACAGCAATGCTCCTAGGTCACCCTCTTTTTCCTTTCCACTGCGCTTGCCAAGCACAACCCATTTTGGTCTCTGCTAACAATGCTCCGCGCTGCACTACTGCGTGCTCCAGCCCCCCAGGGCATGAGCTGAAACAGAAACTCCTGGCAGCCCTGGGAAATGCAGCAGTGAGGAACTCACCACGAGGCTTTTACACTGAGTCCAAAGCTGTGGAGCGTCACCTCCATGAGATATGCATGTCAGGGTACTTTGTGAGGGTTGCAAATGGCCTAGGAAGACACCACATCCAGCATCTGAGTGAACAGCCAGCTACATCTCTGAGTGCGTGAGAAATGGCGTGGCAGTTATGATGAGGTTGTTGATGAGCCCCGGGGGGTTTATAGACCAGTCTGTCATTGTTAATCAAAAAGATATATTTTTTTTCCCTCCGCCTGTCCACAGTCCTCTCGACTCTGAACTGCTTGCTTTTTGGTCTGTCCTGAAGAAGAGCTTCAAAACACAAATTGCTTCCTGGGAGTATAGTCCAAGGTAGAGCCGCAGGCAATATCACATTCAGATGCCTGATCCCTTGCACTTGGTTTTAAAGAGCTTAAATCTGAACTCTCTTCAACAAAGTGACCTTTGGCCAGTGGTCCGCAGGCCCCTTATTTCTGAAAGGTCCGTGGAAGGTAATTAAGGAGAGCAAGCTTTTTGCTGCCCAGTTTAAATTCACTGTATGGGGCCTGCATCTTCAAAAGGAGAAAACCTTCCAAAGATCTATAATCAGAAAGGTTGAAAGCCACCAGCCCAAGAAACTGGTGGCACTTATGGGAGAGATGGCTGTGGTGGCTGTACTGTACCTTTTTGTTCCCAAAGGAGAAGTTTTGCCTACTTTTAGAGAGCACTGCAGGATCTGGTTCCTCTCACAGTCCTCCCTTAAGCATTGGCTACGGAGTAAATGGAGGATGTTTTCCTTCCCTGAATATCTATTTCCTTCCTAAATAAACCATGGGTGAGTCTGATGTTTCTCTTTTTATGGAAGAAACACAAACCAGTAGGGATCTTACAAAGCTTTTAATAGCTGCATTTGGTCCCTGGGTACTATAAGGATCACTGAACACAGAATAGGAAAGGACCTTGGGATCGGCTAACCCATCCTTCTCTCCAAGGCAGGATTAACTAAACCTAGCCCGTGCCTGACAGATGTTTTTTTGACATGCCTTTAACAGCGCTCCAATCCTCCAGCCTACTCAGGAAGTGATTCACTCACCTTATTATTTAGAGATGGTTCATGGTATTGACCTGGATCTTTTCACTGTGTTTTAGGCACGTGAGTTTGACTTTTCCCCAGTGGGAAAAGAGAATGGGTTATTCCCTTCCCTTCTGCAGTGACCTTTCACATGTTTGAAGCCTATTACTGCGGCTCCTCTCAGTCTCCTGCAGATTGGATGAAAACACAAGCCATGCTTTCTAGACCTTTCATCGCAGTCAGGGTGAGGGGAGGGGTGGGCTGTGATGGGAAAGCAGCTGGGCAACCCTTTGTGCAATTCTTCCACTGTCTGTGATGGTGATGATACAGAGGGAGTGGATAAAACTAGGACAGGTCGAATGCTACCCATGCTCTGTACTCACAGAGCTCAGCTGAGAGCAATTCACATGCATCAGCACCAAGATGCCTTTTTGCAAACGATCCAAAGGCCTGAAGTGATGATTCAGCAAAACTCCCCTTGTCCTCGTGAGTCACAGGATAAAGGAGCTGCTGGATTTGGGCTCTGTTACCTATTCTGTACCCTCTACTGATATGAACCCTGTGATCTCTTCTGCTCTGACTCTTACCTCTTACACCACTGAGCTTCCAGGAGGGCTTGGACTGAGACACAAACACCCGCTCTCTGTGGGCAAGTTCAGACACAGGTTTTTGCAAGCAGGTCTTTGCTTCACCCATGGACAATTTTCATTGGGATGGTTTGCCTCCAGCCCCATCTGTTGTTGTGGCCTCACACATGCAGCTCATGGCTTGTTCTTGCCTCCTACTCCTTGGCCTGCCAAAGTCCCATCCCTGTTGCAAATACCGTAGCCCTGAAGCAGCCAGGTACAGTGCTCCTTATCATGTTACAGGAAAATCGATCCTTTTCATCCACAGAGAACTAAAACTGCATTTACTATTTTCTGAGTCAGCACCACTCTTGAAGCTAATGAAATGTCAGGATTTGGTCCATGGTTTCTGCAAGGCTGTGATATGGTAAACCTAGGCTGATCCCTTCTATGTAGGTGAGGCCAAACTTTGTTTATGACTGGACATTGCTCCATATCTAGCCTATTGCACAGACACACTTTCTATCTCTAGTGTTATTGTCTAACCCTCCCACACTTAAGACCCGGTGTCACCCCATCAATATTGCAGTGGGGTGCAATATTTTCTCGCTGTATTCAGCAAGACACATTCGTGTTTGCAGGTAACATTTCAACAGCTCTCCTTAGCCAGGCTGAAGCATGGGGCATCTTTGGCTGACTAAGTGCAGCTAGCTGCATTTTGGCATGCTGACAGGACCTTACACTGTGGCCCTGTCCTCTAAAGGTTTCCCCTTAGCTGCAGTGCAGCATCACAGCATCCTTTCTGCAACTACACAGACATACCTAATGGCATGCCTCACGCTTCTCCTGCGGCCAGGACTGTGGCCTCTATCACCTACATGTGCTTGTACTGGTATCATCCTCCTCATGCACTCAGAAAGTGGAGCCTCTGACCCACCAACAGTGTGGTAATGAAACGGTGGGGTTGGTCATACAGGTGGCCTAGGAAATGCCCAGCTATAAGGTTCCCTCTGCCAAGTGTTCCTTGCCTCTACCAAAATAGATTTTGCCGGTGCAGCTAGATATGGCATCTGTGCTAGCATGGACGTGCTACTGCTGGGGAGGTTCTGGCTGTGGAAGGCCCTGCAAAGCCAGTATGAGGCCCCTGTGCTGGGGCTTTTGCTGGGATACAGTTGTCATTGCATAGTGGACCTTTTTAATTCCCCCCAGTACATATCATACCAGCTTTCAAGAGCAGGTAAGTGCTTTTCACAACCAGAGCAATTACGTGCTGCAAATCAGGGTGTACTTCATGTCGGTGGTTGGGTGCCCCCTCCCAATGGCAGGTTTTGGTTGGTCACTGACACACGTGAGGACCACGCCACGTCCTCAGCAACCAGCACAGCAGTGCCTCTGACGGCTCAGCTTCTCTGTGCTCTGTGCTGAACGGCTTTGCCTCCATCCCCAGAGCAGCTGTTTCACTGGCCTTGGAGCTTTGGTCGACCTCACAGGTCCCCGCTCAGGTTGCGTGGAAAAGAAACATCCTTGAAACCATAAATGATCACGTATTACTTCTATTGAGGGCACAACTGGGAGTCCCTGCCCTGAGATGAGAGTTCTCGAGTGGAGATCTGTGCAAACAGACATGCTCTGTGCAAACTCCTATACCGGTCTGCTTTCCACCTGCCGTCTGAAGAAGTCACATCTCTACTGCAGAAATGCAGTTGCAAATACAAACTTTCCTGATGCATACAGACCAAACACTGCCTGTCTTTTTGGGTTCCCAGCTCTAAATGATGACTTTTGAAGTTCCTGGCAAAATTTATTCTGAATTCATATTCTAAAAGGGCAGAAACTGTTCCTGCATTTACTTGTTCCAGAAAAGGTGGAAAAACTTCGATGACCACCTACCCTTTAACATGCTGCTTTTATTCAGAAGGTTTCTTACACTGAAAGCCAGGTCTGATGCTTGTTTAGCTGCTCTGAGCAGTGTGAAAATGTTGTATTATGTGGTTGTCGGAAAACCATGATGAGGCTTGTCCACTTGGGAAATTTTACTGACATAACTTCTTTGACTATGAATTATGCTGGCGTAGCTAAACAGATGATAGATATGACCACATATTATATGTCATTCCTTAGCTAACAATTCCGTGCAAAGAACATGTTGTGGGCAATACCCTGTTTTGATGTCTCTGGCCTGCGTAGACAGTGGCTTCCTCAGACTGCAATCAATTCCCAAGATTGCACAAAGGTTATGGACTGCCTCCAAGCTTCCAGTTGGGGACCACTGTTGTCTATAGGGGTATAGTAATAGCTAAACTATATAATTATTTCTGATCACATTCACATCAGGGACTTTAGGACCAGGCCTTCGCTACATCTGCTATTAGTTAAGGATGCATGATCTTTTGCTAACTGAGCTGTGTGTCAGCAAGTCCCTGCTGTCTTGTACATGGAGGAGTTAAAATAAACTACAACTGGTAGTTAGCATAAAGTGTTTTGCTGTGCAATATAGCAGTGACCTACCTTGAGAAGGAGTTTATTAATATAGACCTTGCAAGACAGTGGCCAGCCAAGAGAGTTTTGCAACTAGCAGCCCGCAATCAGCCTCACCAAGCACCTGCATGAAGAAAGGAAAAGGGTTTTGTGGTCTGAAGGGCAGCAGAGGCAGGTCCCAAAGCAACTGAGTCCTGCAAAGTCCAAGCAGGGCTCAGATCCATGCACGGAGCTGTTTGATAGCAAAGCCTAACAGTTCTTCGCGTCCCGCCTGGTCCCCCCTGCCCATGGACACCTTGCCAGCTTCACCAGCCGGTGGGGGAAGCGGGCTCCCAGCAAAGGGAAGCGAGATAGCCCTCTTCCACACTGCTCAGTCCCAGGTCACTTAGCCTGACCAGCTCCATCTGGACACCATCAGCTCCAGAGATGGGCAAGACACAAACACAACTAAAGTAGAAATGTAAAAGACATCTTTTTTTTTGCTGCAAGGAACAAGGAGGCTCCAGTCTTTTACGTTCCCTTATGCGAGAGGGCTGATTAGGAAAGGGTAAAGCTGGGAGGCTGAGCGCCCCGGGTGTAACCGAGATCCGTGTTATGCTAACGAGGAGCTTTGCTACACACGGCGCCATTTGTTATGCCGCTGTTTGGCCAGGCTCCTGCTGCTCAGCCAGTCACGCAACAACCTCTCGCTCTCATTAATGCCAGATTGGGTTCCCACCACTGCTCTCTCGCTGCTTTTAATCATGTGGCGACCAGCCAAGGACTGCCGGGGAAAACCCTACCCCTTAGGTTGGGTGTCAGCTGATCCTAACTAAACCACAGAGCTCTCGGGATGGGGGGCCATAAAGGAAAACCACTGAAATGGGGACAATTCATGGGAGAAAAAGGATGAAGGTCAGACGGTTAAAAGTGCAAGAACAGGGAGCCAGGAGGGGACACAGAGCAGAGCCCCACCATTTGTGCCTACCTCTCCCTGCGAGCATTCAAAGTGCGGGGAGACAAATTAGTCACTGTGGTCCCCCCTCTTCATCGCCCTCCTCCTGGTGCTGCGTGTGGTCAGCCTGACCAAGGCCAAGAGGAGGCTGCCAAGGTCTTGTGACATGGTGGGGCTGCAGGTGGAGAGGGTGCGAGTAGAAAGGTGGGGAGAAAACCACTTAGCCCTTGGGGGAGCTGGGAGAGGGGCTGGGGCATGCCAGGTGCATCTGTGCCAGGGTCTCTCTCATGCTGCAGAAGGGATTTGTGTCTGGGGACCCCATAAACCATGCTGTGACCATGCCTGTGCTTGCTGCTTCTGTGGGGTGTGGAGTTGGCTCATGGAGCAAGCAGTCCTGCTGGTGTCCTCCCACATCTTCTGAGGGTAAGGGCTGACTCCATTTAGGGACTGGGAAAAGGAAGCAAGTGGAGTCCAACCACCTGTAGTCCAGAAAGGCTCTGATTTTGGTGACACCTGCCAGAACTGTCCTCTGGAGCACTAGGGTCTCTCTGCCATCTGCACCCAAGAGGTGGAGGATACACAGTGGGGACTCACCGAAGACATTCCTCTCTGCCCCTTGGTGGTTGCAGGAGACCTGGTTGCTCTGAGATGTTCACTCTGGGCTGGAGAGGAATCAGTGGCAGAGGCAGGCCTGGGCAGAGCATGGAGCTGGTGTCCCTGGGGATGGCACAGAGCACAGGTGAAGGGACCCATGTGGCCGGCGCTCTTAGCCCCACTGATGTGGGAAGGGGAGGCTGCTGTGAAGGTGACCAGACAGTCTCCATGTGCACCAGGTCTTCTGGGTGAGGAGGAACGCTCTTCAGCACGTGTCATGAGAAACATCCACAAGTCCAGCTCTCAGCACGAGCCCCCTCGCCTCGCTGTGCAGAGAGACAGGGGCTCCTGGCAATTCAGAAGGTCCAGCCTGGGAAGGCCAGCCCAGAGGCACTTGCTGTATGGGGATACCACTGTAGCACTTGTACTGTGGTGGTATTTTTAGGGGCAATGACACTTGTGTTCTCAGGCATACAGACGCAAGGACAGTCTGACCCTGGTACTCCTTCCTATTCCCTGACCCCAGGCAGTTCCCCACACAGGCCCTCTGAATTGCGCACCAATCTCAGCCTCCTAAATGTCCCTAGCAACCCCCACTGTCCACACACAGGGGCTTGGGAGGGACATAGGCCACCTGAACGAAAGGACACTGTGGTGGGTTGACCTTGGCCAGCTGCCAGGTGCCCACCCAGCCGCTCTCTCACCCTCCCTGCCTCAACAGGATGGGTGGAGGAAATAAGATGAAAAAACCCCCTCGTGGTCAAGATAGTGACAGTTTAACAAGAAAAGCAAAAGCTGTACATGGAAGCCAAGAAAAAAGAGGAATTCGTTCACTACTTCCCATCGGCAGGCAGATGTCCAGCCATGTCCTGGGAAGCAGGACCTCAGTATGCATAGCGGTTGCTTGGGAAGACAAATGCCATAACCATGAACACTCCTCCTTCCTCCTTTTCCTGAGCTTTTACTGCTGAGCACAATGTATGGTATAGTCATACGGTATAGAATATCCCTTTGGTCAGTTTGGGTAAGCTGTCCCGGCTGTCCCCTTCCAACCTCTTGTCCACCCCCAGCCTGCTTACTTGTGGGGTGCAGGGAGGAGAGAGACAAAGCCTTGACACTGTGCAAGAACTGTTCAGCAGTAGCCAAAACACTGGTGTGTTATCAGTGCTGGTTTAACCGCAAATGCAAAGCACAGCACCATGTGGGCTGCTGTGAAGAAAGTTAACTTCCTAACTTCCCAGACAGACCCCGTACAGACAGTAGGCATGTCTCGTCTCTTTGCAATCGCTCACCTTTTTTTTTTTCACATTCTTGCCATCTCCCTTGGACCTGGGTCTTTCTTAAATGCCATCGTGTCTGCTCCATCATGTATACAATGAACCATTCTCTGATATCCTCAACAACCTCAAGAGTGCTCCCACTCAGAGATGCCCATTTCCCTCACGTGTGCTGCCACAAACACCTGCAAATGAGCCATTACACACATTTGTGCTCATACATACCCATTTGTTCCTACCACAAATACAGCTCGAACATGAATCTGAACCTCTGTGCTGGCAAGCTACTTAGCAACCTGAACTCTTAACATAAAATAGACTGACTGCACTGGTGAGCAGCACTTACAATAAAAATCACGTTAGCTTCCCTTCTGGCTTCCCATCCAGACAATGTGGCAGCCTGGGAGTCATGTTAGGTCAAGAGATGTAAAAGTCTGAACTAGCTGCAGCTGCCTCTAACAGCTCTGGAAGGATCTTTGTCTTTGTTCAGTTTTGATCCTGCTTTAATAGGCAAGAGTAACTGGTTTAAGGCAGCATGCAGAGTCCCTGGGAAACCCACTGCTAGAGCAAACGCTTGGCTTTGTCGGGCGCCGGGGCACCTCAGGCAGAATGGGGACTTTGTGTTTGCTTTTAGAAGATAACCAATTCATATAGGAGGTTCATGAATATTCAGCTTGTGCTTACATTTGGGGAGAACAATCCCTAAAACAAAGAGGCAAATTCTTTTACCCTTCATTTGGGGGAATGCAGTTCTCAGCCTACGGGCTACGAGTAGCCTGCGGTCCCTGTCTGTCACAGTAGGATCCATTAATGACCTGTGTTTTTCCAAGCCTGAGCATGCATCACTTGTGAAAAATGGATGCAGCAGCAAGGGTTTGGGGTTAATGTTTCTGGATGAAGGAGAGTTTGGAGGTGAGTCCAAGAGCATAAGGAGTCAGGCAGAAGTCAGTCAATCTAGCTGTTGTAGCCTCTCTGGCTTTGTCCCCTTCCTGTGGCTGTACCTGTCCTGCGAAGCTGTAGCAGAGAAGTCTCCCAGCAGTGTGAACATGGCTTTTTCTGCATAGCTACTGTAGCTATTCCTCTGTGCAATGAAAAACAATCGGTGAAGACTGTCTTCACCAAAGAGGTTTGTCAGTAGCATGCTATTCCCAAAGTTGTCTGTGGTCCCCTCCCCCATTTTCCAGCACACATTTTAGAGCTTAGACACACTGTCAAGGTACTGATGGTAACAAACTACTAATAAATAACAACTGTACCTTGTTTGTCTATGTTCAATGACCCTGCACATCTTGTGAACTTAGATATTCGTTCCCAGGCAATATGCAGCTGATGAGCAGGAATTTGCTACGCCACAGCAACCTGGGTGCGTATCTAGGCCCTTGTATACATACTTCTCCATACAAAGCAGTTGTTGACGTTGTTTGCAGGAATTTCCACGCAAAATAAGTTTTCACTGTAAAAGTGAAATAAGCTTTCCTGGTAAAAGTGCTCTTTTGCAGCATAACTGTACCTACACTTGGGTTGTTACTGCTCTGACAAAGTGCTGTCTTCCCTCCTCTTCCCAGTCCCCTTCCAAAATGATGACACTGGTAACACTTTTAAGTACAGCCTTGTTTTCCTCATCTTCACCCTCACAGGAACTCTCCCGGCTCCTGTAACTGTTCCGTGTTGTCCAACCAAAGTGGTAGAACAAGTTGGGTGACCACTGTGTGACTGATCACCACCCTGCAGCGGGGAAGGCAAACAGTCGGGGCTGGAGCTGGGTGCAGTGGGCACTGCTTGCACCAAATGAAGACGGTATTACTTTTGTGGATCTGTGGTCTGGTCCCAAAACTCTACTCCAGTGGTGGCAGGTGAAGACAGTTTCTAAATGCATTCATCAGTGCTACCTCCTGGGTGTGCAAGGCACCTGCCTGGAGATGTGTGTGCTGGGAAGAAGGCTCTGTGTGACCTCTTGTCTCTGCTGTATTTTCCCACTTGCCAGGAAATGTGTGCAACACCAGCACCCATTGCTAGGCCCTCCTCCATACTTCCACCCATTGCCTTTCTTTTGTGAGGGTGTCTGTGTGCTCCTTTATCCCCTTCCCACTTTTACCCCAAGATAAAGATTTATAGATTTATATTTANTTAAATTATAATTAAAAATTACTCCACTTTCTCCTTCTGCTCAGCTCCAGCTTTTCCCCCTGCCCCATACTGCAACCCTTATTCCCCCTCCATCACCATTCCTCTTTTTGTTTTCCCAGGAGAGGAACCGTTCAGGCTGTCCACCCGCTGACCAAGGAGGAGGAACAGGGATGAAGGGGAGACACGGCCTGTGGGCAGCAGGACCTGGTGCAGCATGACCGCATGCCGCTTTTGCCCCCTGAGGCGTGATGGAGAGGGCTGTCACACCGGTATTGCTGTCCTGGCATGGCGAAGGTGGGAGGCAGGAGGCAGGGGATGGAGGGAAAGGGACTTGAAGCTTCAGCTGCCCCTTTGTCTTTTCACCTCCTCCGGTTTATCTGGTGCCCTGTGGAATTTATGATCGTCTCCCCTGCAAAGGGCTGTTGTATTTCAAGTCACAGAGTGCCTTCCAGCCAGCTGATAGACCTCGCGTAGTTCGGCCAGCTAGCCTGCCCTTTAACAACCTTGAAGGGCTTAATGAGCAATAACAAACTTTCTCCCAGCAACAGATTTGGGAAGAGTGATTATGTCTGTTTTACAAGTGGGGAAACAGTGTCGACCCAGTCCAAGTCTCTGTGGCGGAGCTGAGCAATGGATACAGCCCACGATTTCTCATACATCATTCTGAGGCTGCTAACGATCCCCTGACCTTTTTCCCTCTTCATGCTCAGCTGGCTATTCACCCGACTTAGGGAGAATAAGGACATTAACTCTTGTCATTTGAAGAGACAGAGAACAGGTAAAGCAGAGGAGAACAGGAGCGAGTCCAGCCCAAGTCAGCCAGAAAAAAAACCCATCTCAGCAGCAGGACTTGTCATCTAGGTATTGCTTTTTGGGTAAGCCAGGTGAAGGATCTTAGGAGTGTCAACCTTATCTGTTTCTCGTCTCATTGCTATAGTGTGTTGCGAAGGGGACAAGAGGCATGGGTTGAGAGGACGTAGCCCCCGTGACGTGCAATTGGAAAACCACAGCTTCCAGAGCAGTTCTGCCAAACAGAGCAGCCCCTCAGTGAAGTCCCAACGCCAGCAAGCATGAGGGGCAGCCCCCCACCCCATGACCCCGTGTCAGATCACTGATCAGGGTCCACCTTCTCCTCTCCTCCAGGCAAGGTCACGCATGGGATGGGCCCCAGCAGCACCAGGGCAGCCCCGGCAGCAGACTCTTTCCAAGCACTGTGCCTTTTTCTGATTAACGGGACACAGCCGAGAGGCATTGGGAATTACAGATAAGCCCCAGCACTGGGAGCATGTCTTCTACCAGCCCTGTAACATAGTGGGAGAGGTGGATGAATGCAGAGATGTGGATTTCACACCTCCTGTACAAGGTTTGAGGCATCCCCAGCTCTGGAGGAGGCAGGCAAGCCCTGAGCACCTGGGGACGTGTCAGGCTGACCAGAAGCCCTCTGAGGACATGGGTAGGTGCCGATGCAGCCACCTGCCTGCTGGGTGAAGCAGCAGGTACCCCAGCTCCTCGGGCAGGTGCAGGGCTGCAAGGTATCACGTGTTGCTGGTGGCTCCGTGCCCCTCACCAGCTCAGCCAGGGGTGGAACGACACACAGACCTCGGGCAAGTAGGGTGCCTGGCAGGTATGGCTTTCTCTGAGCATTACCAGCCCAGCCTGCTTTGCCTGGTGACCTGGGGTGGCTTTGCTGCACTGGTACAAAATGCAGCTGCACCAGTGCTGCTGTGTGCTTCCCCAAGAGCATCAGGGCATCACCCTGCAACTGTCCCTTTCCCTAAGCAGCCTGAGGGCCCCATCAATCTGCTCCTCCTCTCTGTCTATGCATGTACAGTGCCTTCAGGCTGTAGTAGGTAGCTATAAGACTGTTAACTCCTTCCTCCCCATCCCAAGAGGGAAACACACAGATGCAGTCGTGCCAGGCAGAGCTCCTGTGCAGCTGAGACCCAGACTGTTAGCTTGACAGGACTGGCCACCTCTATAGATCACCTGGCACTCCAAATGTGTCCGTCTTCCTCCTGGATGCTAAGTTTCAGAGGTCAAGATGATACCTGTGAGGTTCAGCTCTCTTGCCATCGCTTTCCTACATGCGGTCTCTCAGATTCTCAGAGACAGGGATACATAAGCTGCAAACTTGTTGGGTTTGCATTTATTTTGCTTTTTACATTCATAAAATGTGAAAGGCCTGTTCTTCAATAATCTCCAATACTGCTGTACTGATATCCTCTCAATGGGATTTGCAACAGGATAGCTGAGGGACTACATGTTTCTTGGATCGATTTCAGCTTGCCTTCCTCATGGCTCTGCTACTGCTTCTCTGGTTACGACATGTAGATGTGCTGAAACCCAGATCAGTTACGCACATCATGCCTTCTGCTGCCTGCACTTGCGGGAGAACAAGAAGGAAAGCCACCTGCAAAGGCTCTTCCACCTCTGCCACCACAGAGGAATCATGAAAGCCTCGGTGCTAAGACCTGCAATTCAACCCATGGGCATGACCTTTTTGGTAAACCAAGCCGAGTGTCCCAAGTTTCTAATTCTCCTGCATTATTAATGTTTTGCTCAGGGAATTAATGTGGGTCAGGCTCTGCTTATGGGTCCATGTGCTCATTTCAAGTGAAAGCTTATCCAGAGTTTGGAGATGGCTAATGGCAGGATTTTGGCTCAGTCTTTCTTTTTTAAAAAAGACCCTATGAAGTTATGACCCAGGGACAAGCATCCTCATAGATGGATGGGACCCATGTTTCAGTTTTGTTTCTATTCCCTCGCCAGGGAAATTGTTCACTTAGGGCCACAAGGAGTTTTATGTTAGGGTCAGAATTCAGACTAAGTTTGCATTATAACAGGTTAAAGACTCGGAGAGGTGAGCAAAAACTTTAAGAGAAAGCAGCAAGCTGGGCAGAGGGCTCAGAAAACATGACCTCTGAGGAACATGTGATAGGGTCTGGCGTGTTTTCCTCCGGACACAACAGTTGGGCAGAGACCAGAAAACCTGCCCTTTTGTAAAAGTTGCGATGCATTATTCTCCACGTCCACAGAGGCAAGGCAGGGCTGGCTTGATTTACAACAAGAATGACTTATGGTAGGCATTGGGGAAGTCTTTTCAAGTTTTTAAGGGTCACTAGTCCTCCAATAAGTACCCACAGCCTCTGCTGCTGGGCTACCACCCATCAGTTCTTAAAAGTCTCTGCAGTTCAGGCAGGGTGGGGTAGGTATCCTTGATCCTGTCTCAGAGCAATGGGTGGGTTAGATCAGCATGAGCTAATCAGTGAGGCAATCGGGTACGGCCCATAGCCTTTTTCCTTGGAAGAAGGCGGCTTTTGGGGTATGCATTCAGTCAGCAACCCCTTGATTCAGCTGTGTGGGGCTAGGTGATGAGAGCCAGAGATCTCCCTGCTGTACCACTGTAGAAGAAAGCATGGGGGCACCTTGTATACAAGTGCATGGCCCAGTGGGGAATTAGTTTTCCATTCAGGATGTAGCTGGAGTTTCCTAGGCTCTGTGGTGAATCCTCACCAATTAGTACATAGTGTTTTAGACTTAAGTATGGCTAGAAGCGGGGCGATGCCTGTGCAGCGAAGCTTACAGCTTGATCTTCTTCATGGTTCAGCTCTAAACCCTACCCTTTGGGTCAAACTTTTCAGATGTAGGGTAGAAATCCTGTCTCACAGTCAGACTGGTGTAAAGGTCTATTAAGAGTAACACCTCACCTACACAGTGCTAAGCACAGAATTAGGTGCGGTACTTGGATTACCTTTTTTATTACACTACAGTCTTCCTTCAAGGCATTCCCTTTTATAGTGGTAATGACCCAGTTCATACTCATTACCTTGGGTGGACTGACAGCAAGGAGCTTGGCTTTCCTGCCCCAACCACATCAAACAAACAAAAAAGTCCTGCATCAACAGAGGCACAAGCGCTACTTGCCAGCAGGAACTAGAGGTGTAACCTGCATCCACTTGCATGGCTGTTTTCCACCTCAGCCTTCTCTGACCATTACATTTGCTAATGGCGTTGCATCTGCGAGAGACCTTTTGCAACCTACTGTGCTGTTCCCGAGCAGAGGAAATAAGGCTCCACATGGCACAACAGGAGAGTGGAAATTTAAAAAGTTAACAGCATGAGGTGGAGTACCAGTTATGCCCAGGTCCCTCTGCAGTCCTGAAGACCTTCAGGTGAAGAAGGGGAGCTGACATCTTTCCACTGAGCTCCAGCTTGCCCCAGCTGCCTCATGACACTCTGCCTGGAGTCCCCATCCCCTGATCACACCCTGGTCCTTGTTGTGCTGTGATTTCCCCCCTGCCCCATCTTATAAGCTGATTTCAGGATTGCTTAGATGGCCACAGATCATGAAGGCACCAGTGTTTTGCTGTCAAGGACTCTGAAAGCGCTGCTAGAATCTAGCTGACCCCTGATACACTGGTGCCTGTGTTGGCAACATGGACAAAAAGTATTTCCAAAACTCAAATGCAGGGCGGACTCCCTCTTTGGAAGAGCAATAAACAAATCTCCCCTCCTCTTTTACCCAAACAGTCCTTTTTTTTTCCCTTTTTTTTTTTTCTCCCCTCCTACTTCTCAGGGGGTTATGCCCTTTTATCAACCTGTCTGTCTCTCTGTTGCCTGCGTAAGGCAGAAAACCCAACACGACAGATCCATCTTTCTTAGGGCAGAAGCTCTCCCAAAAGTCTCAGCATATTCGTGAAATCCAATACCTCAGAGAACCACCCACCTCACTCATGCTAAAACCATTTCTTGAAAGATTGCATGAAACAGTCTGTTGCGCAACTCTCAGAACATCAAATAACCCCCTTATTTATAGTATATACACTTACAACAATAAACTTCCCTTTTGAACTGCATTGGCCAATATAGATTTAAAAGGGTTTTTTCCTTTTAATCAACATCTCAATTTGTTGTTTAAGCATTCAGTGCTTTGGCTTGAGAGGAGCTCGTCTCGTGACTTCCTGTAGGACTAGTTGATTAGGTTTGCAAAACCTTCTATTTCCTCTGCTATGGTTCTCTGGGAGAAGATGGTACTGCTCCAATTTAGTAATGCCGGTGTCTTGCTCAATACGTTCAGCTTGCACCAGGAAGCCTATGTTTTGAGCTTGGAAGTATACCTGGGAAATGTTGCCCCAAAAATGAAGGAAGAGGAAAAAGGATATTTCTTCAAGCTGTTAAGCAAGATTAAAAAATATCTGTAAAATTCAAGAGGCCCTTTTTGCAATAGGTCCAGGCTTTAGAGGCCAGCAGCAGAGCATCAACTACTTGCAAGCAGTCCCCTCCATGCCCACTGCAGCTCCTTTGGTCAGTCAGCTGAAGTAATGTGTTTCTGCCAGTGCCCTAGGCACTAAGTCAGGCCCCAGAAAGTCACGTATTTTTCTTAGCTCCAAGCTGGTGGCCTTGGCCAAGGGCAGCTGTCTCTTGGCCAGATTAAGTCCTTCCATGATGGCCAAGAGAGCCAGGCTAGCTCAGGCCGGGTGGCAGGTCCTGGCCAAGCACAGCACATGAGCTACCCTGGTCCTGCCAGATCAGCGGCACCCTGAGCCCATCCAAGGGCCACCGCAGCTGATCAGCTCAGGGTGCACTGAGCCAGGAGGGGAGCCCTCTGCCCCACTCCCTGGTCCTGCTGGCCGGCACAGTGGTTTTGGCTTCTCCATCACCCAGCTTGCTCGAGTCCCCTGTTATTTCAGCTGGGGAAGAGCCGACCCCCTCCAGTCCTTCCCCAGCCTTTTCCATCTCTTCATTGCCAGTGACCTCCTCAGGGCAAGGAAATACTTTCTTTCGTGCCTTGGTACAATACTTAGGGAATGATTTGCATGCTTTTACGGGCAGTGCGTGCCCTTGCCTGGAGATGCAGGAAGAGGATTGCATGGGCATGACAGTGCATTAGCTCTTCAGAACATACCTCGGGGAGGCTGTCTGGTGAGTTTGGCAATGCCCTTGGAGAGGCCTGTGTGCACAGTGTGAGGGTAATAAGCTGCTAAGAATGAAGACAAGGCTGGTGGTGTTTGTTACTGGCCTCTTCCTACTCATCAGGGCATAAATAACAGAGAGGAAGCTCCCTCTGTTTATGTAGGAACTGGAAGCAAGGCAAAGTTTTCTCATCTGTCCATCGGGATAGACTGGAGATGAGTCAGGCTGTTTTCCCCAATACCTCTTTGCAATAGATATATATATATTTATATATATTTACTTCAGCGAGGTCTTATTCTTAAAATTTCCAGGTGTAAGTATTCCAGAGGAGCTATCCCAGCAAACCTTCCTTGTGGGAGTACTGCTTTTACTGTCACAAGAGAGTCCTGTTAGCTGATTTCGATAAGTAAAACAAAAATGACTAGATATTGGCAAAAAGACTTATAAGTGTTTTCAACAGCATTTGCACTGAGGTTTTTGCCATTATGGAAATTTCAACTTCTCTGCCAAAAAAAAAAACGGGAGGGGAAAGATGTTCCTTAACAATATTGCTATTCTGGCACAAAAAGACGACTTTTACAGACCTGCCTTAAAATTAGTTTTCCCAGGTATTCGCTCAACTCACGACTAGCCTCTCCCCACTAAACACTTTCAGCGTAACTAGAGACCAGACTTGAAACAAGCAGCAGTCCTCCTGAACACTCGTATATGGGAACAAGACCTGAACTCTGACACTGAGCCCTCAAACCAAAGTAAAATCCTCAGGCTCCTTAGAACTGGGAAAAATCAGCTCTGGAAATGCTGGGTCTGGTGCTTTTTTGCTTTTATCTGCAACAGAGGAATCTGCTGGATTTGAGCATTAGATCAGAACATCTTGAGGCTTAAGGGCGGATCTCAAGTTATGCAGCTCAGGTCTATCACTAACCATAATGGGTTCTCTGCATTGTTTCTTGAGGACATGCCTGTGCAGACAATAGCTATGTGCTGGCAGGCCAAGGTATCTAAACACTATATAATCATAAAAAAAAAACACGCCGGGGGATAGGGAGCTGGGCTGCTGTACTGCATGTACTTGGCAGATACCTGTGCACTGTACAGAGCAATGTCATTGGAGGAGCAAAGCGTGTTCTCTTGGGACATGCTATTCCTCCAAGCTGCTCCCCTGGTCTTCCGTTTTCACGGTAATTGCCTCTTGGAGTGCTAGATGTTAACGCTGGCCCCAGGGAATGCTGCTTTTTCAGCAGCCTGTGGGAAAGAACAAAGAGGGCGACAGGAGAGTGCGGGGAGCAAAGCACAGCGGTAGGCACCTCGCTCTTCATCGGGGAAAAACCCAAGCTACAAGTCAGCAGATTTACCACAATTTCAAGCACTGCTAAAATTTCATTGCAGTCCTGGTACAAGTATGTGTTGCATGAATGTAAAGCTGCACTTGCCCAAAAGCAGCTGGTGCCAGAAAGACATTGAAAAGATCCATTAGTGTCCTGGTGAAAAGCTGGTATCCACCTAAGCAGAGGCTGGGCTTTTAGGTTAGCCTGGAACTGAGATCCCAAGCTGAATATGGGCAGATCTTAGCTCTGCTATGAACTTTCCAAGAAGCTCAGGCAAGACAAGTTTTGGTGCAATTCACTGCCCCTAACTTTAGCTTATTCAAAAGTTTAGGTCTTTAACAGGGCCAAAGTTAGTGGAGAAACATGGGGAGTTCCAGAGTGATTCACCTCACTCTAGGTTCAGTGGCAGGTGTCGGTAGAACAAATTGCTCTTTGGAGAGGTGCTCTCTAGTGAGTATGGAAACAACATGAATCCTACCCTTGCCCCTCTATGCTCTGTTTCTTTTTGCCTCCTGTACAACGTAGATAGTGGCACGATGAGGCTTTTAGTATGGGACTACACTTGGAGATACAGTTTGCCAGCTGGGTAAATCCACAAGTGGTTAATGCAGTGCATCAAAGCGGCTATGAGAGCACGAGCAAGCTCTCAGAAGAGTGTACCGCACGCACCTCTTGTTACTCATGGCAAATGGACAGCATCCTCCCGTCAGCAGGCATTGCCTTGGGCAGCCAAGGGAACTGATGCATTTTAAATCCACGTGATCTTCCCCAGCAATAGTGTGTTCCCATGTGCATGGTCTGCTCTGCTGTATTTCAGACTTTTTCTAATTCGATTAAACCCAGGACCACTTTTTATTAATCTAGGTGTAATCCCTCAGACAGAGCCTATCACAGCCTCTGGCTGATGTGCAACTCCTTTATCTAGGGCAGCCAGAAGTGCTGCCCAAGAGTGTGACAGCTGCATGATAGTCTGCCTGGTACGATGGGGTGGAGGTGGGCGGCCCCCATCGGGCAGAAAGGACCTGCCACCTTGGTCTCCTCAGCAGCACGCAGGCACCACCGAGGTGCCTTGCTGGTACAGGGGGGTGCCTGGGGCAGCCCCAAATTTATAACTCAGAAGCACATCTGGACAGATAACTCAGAGCAGCTTTTTGGCCATCTCAGAGCAGGGCTGTAAATCCCCTCAGCCTGCAGAGCCCCAAGGTCAGAGAGGGCAGAGGAAGAAATGGAGCAGCATCCTCCCCAGCGCTTCTCCTCGGCAGCTGGCTCTGCCCTGCCAACAAGGACCGTGTGACTTGCACGCCTGGAGGAGACAATGCGGGTCCTTCCTTGGTTTGAGTCTGAGCCACCACTGCTCTGCACTAACTTTTAGAAAGACGATGAGCTCCCTGCTGCTCTGGTCTGCAGTCAGACCGCGGCTATGCTCAGCATACGGTCACACAGGGGTGCTAGGCTGACAGTGTCCAGACACGCTCCTGTGGGTATGTCGTATGTCCATGCCCATTCAAACCCTTTCTTTGCAATGCATGCTGAAGCTGATTAAAGTATGAGAGCCTTCGTGTCCTCTGGTCTTTAGCAGTAAGCAGCAATACAGACAACACTCGCTAGGACTTCACTCTAATTTTCCTGGGTCTAAAGAAATTAATCCACAGTAAAGATGAAACTGCAGGTTTATGCAGGTTCTTTCTGAAACTGTAGGGGAACTACATCTTGTCCTTCCCATTGCAGTAAGCAGCCATCCCCGGCTTATTTAAAAAATGAAGCAAACATATATGCATGCATTTGTGTGAAACTGCTGGAAAAAATCTCTGGGCTAGCACCCATCCTCGTGGACACCAGAAATCCCGAGTAACACCGCTGAAGGAGAAGGGGCTAGGCTGTCTTGTGACAAAGGACAGAATGGATTTCTAAGTATTTCCTTTTAAAGAGATGCTATACCTCTCTGCCATGCAGAGGAACCCTTCTCAAGATCTCAGTTACCGCTAGTCAAGGCTGCTTTTTAGGCTCTCTTGTTTGGGTTCTGAATACATACACACAAAATTCGTAATTTTCGTAAAAGCCAGCAACCTTGTCAGCTATGCCTGTCCTCTGAGTTCTCTCTCTCTCTCTCTCTCTCTCATCAATTCTCTTCTTATAATTAATTTCCTTAGTTTTTCCATGGGGTAGTATTACAGAGCGTTGATAAGCAGCTCTCTTCTTTTGCCCCAGAACAGTGATCAGTGCAAACAGGTAGGTTTTAAAATCCTTGAAGAGAAAGATGTTCTGCAAACAGAACTTGTTACTGAATTAAAATTGTGTTGCAGATAAGGACAACTCATAAACTTGAAACAAAAATCTATAGCTGGTCAGAGCTTTGCTTGCTCATGGCTATTTGAGTTGCTCTGGGCAGTAAACACTCTGGGAATACAACACATCCTTGGGCTATAGCCCATCTGCATAGAACAATTTTGCTGCTGAATGTGCATTTCTTACTAAGGCTAACTGCTCATCTCAAGGCTATAATGATACTGATGCACTCACGCCATGAACTGCAACCCACTGTCCTGGCAGTTCTCTTGTTTTATTTCCCCGCCGCAAGAGCTGGAATGAATTGTATTTGTTGGTGAGGCTTATTTTTGCTGGCTTTCCGTCTCAGGCAGTGGAGGATTTTATGGAGCTATCTTGTCTGTTTCAAAACCTTTTTTTAATCATCCTTTTTCCCAGCAGCTACGCCGTCTTGAAATAGCCCCGTATATAAACACTAATCATGTGTGTGTGCTTCGTGTTTCCCAGGGTATAAAACTCCCTCTACAAACACAGTTTAGGAGAACTACTGTGAGCCCACACCTTCTGGCCACCAGGTTGGCTGGCTGCAGCCGGTATAGCTGACATCCTTGCTCTCTCCTAGACTTCTTGTGCATCTCAGCTAAGGAGACAGGCAATTTCTCTGCGCATAAACTCCAGGAGTCAGGAGTACTTCTGAGCGTCAGGGATTAGGACCATACTCAGACTGTCCCAAATCCAGACTGGGGTGAGACTGGGGTGTTTCCTAGCCCCTTCCCTGGCTCTGTCACTTCTGCAGGACCCAGCGGCATCCTACTTGTGGCCCTACCTCTGTGCCTCAGGGAGACAAGAGCATTTCCTTACTACTTGTAGGTGGGGAGGATGCTTCTCCTAACAGCTGTGAAGCACTTGGCCATTATAAGCTATGGGACCCATATAGGAACTATACTCGATTGCCAGCAAATCTGGGGGCTCCTGGCTCCCACGCTGTGGTGACAATGCTGGTTTACGGCAATGCTGCCTTGTGCTGGCACTGCTGTTTGTGCGGACCTGATGTGAGAGCAGATCCACGAATAAAAGACTCCAAGGAAAAAAAATGGGGGATGCTTTCTGCATGTTTGTTTCAAGTGGGATCGGTTCTCCAACCTGTTTCACAGTGTTTGTCCACAGCACTTGGGCCAACACAGCTGCTGGGAGAGACGGGAAGTGCCAAGGCAGCAGAAGGAAGGGACAGGGGATTATGGTGGTGAGGCAAAGCTTTTGCCCTGCTAGTGCTGACAGATGTTTTGGGACATCCAGGCACAGCCCCAGGCTCCTGAATGATGAGATTACCCTCCCTCTTTCTTAGTGAGACATCCTTCGAATGTACCTGGGGGATATGCCTTTTTTCATTTTGGTTTCCTCTTTACTACGTGCTGCTTTTTAGACAACTACATAGAGGCACTACTAAAAAGTCTGCTCTGTAGCGCTTGCCTTATCACAATATCTGGTTTTGTAGCTTTTTGCGAAAATCTTCATGGGGGCTGGATTATCCCAAAAGTGAACCTGCACAATGACTGACTCCATTTCAGAGCCCAATACTTTCAACCTTTTCTCTATAATCCTGAGGCTGTATAGGAGAATTTCCCTGGTTTGGGGGGTGGTGGGGTGGTGGGTGGGAATCAGTACCACTTCTAACCAACAACTAGCTCCTTCCCAAAGCTCAAGCACTCCCATGCCAGTTTGATAACTACCAGCTGAAAAAAGCATCTGGTGGAAGACCCAGAGTGGGAGTCTGGGCCTTGAGAACAGGGTCCTAATCCATAACCTATTACTGTGCGCAGCACTTGCCAAGAGAGCCCACACAGTGAGGTAAGGTTGCACCATGCTCTCTCCTTCCTTGAATAAAAAGTGCCTGCTCTAATGAGAAGCAAGCCCCTGATTCAGCAAAGCACTTAAGTGTTTTGATGAACCAGGGCCAGACTGAACATCTTGTGCAGAACTCAGTTGTCTAGCGAACAATATCAAATATTTTATTGATGGATGCAGACTTAAATGAAAATTAAAGACGTGGCTATTTAAGGCCGTAGGTGCCCAAACTCATATTGTTCATCTTTTATTGTATTAAAGTAATCATTTGTATGGGAAGAGAAGCAGCCACCTCCAGAAAATCCATCCCTGTCATGCTGGGAAGAATATTCTCAGTCCTCCCCCAGCACCCTGTCAATTTGATGGCTTATGTAGCCTGCCTAGAAACTCGTCACATTCAGGCTACTTCAGATCAACAAGTTTCAGCCATATCCTTTCTTTTCCTACCAGGAATGCCCAGCTTTAGTACCCCTATTGGCTGCGTAAGGTATGGGGAAGTGAGGCACGGTCTCCTGTACGATATTAGAAGGTATGATCAACATGGTGGAGCACCACTAGACAGGTCTCAAGATCCTGCCCTCACCCTTATTTGGCTGTCGGTCAATAGGCAGGGCGCTGAGCTTCGTGCTGACCTTGGTCTCTGAGGTTGCAGCCAGCAAGGGTCCCCATCAGCCTGCTCTCCTCTCTCTAAGACCTCCGGCCATCCTGCTAAAAGGGGCTCTTGAACTCAGAGAACATTAATCTTGGAAAACGAAGCATTATGGCAGGTGAAGATAAACCTCAGTCTATTAAAGCTGGCTCCCTCTCATTCATTGTGCAGCTTTTCACCTGAAATGCTGGATGCAGCAGCACATTGTGACTGAAGGCTGCACCACAGCGTATGCAGACAGATGGAGAGAGCAGAGGTTGGACTTTGGCACATCCTGACTTTGGGGTGTTTCTCTTTGGAAACATCGTATTTTTCTAATGCAAATTTTTAATGGAAAGTTATTAGTATCTTTTATATGTTTGGAAAACTATCTGTGGCATAGCAAAATGCCAAAAAGAGCGTCCCCGTTTCTAATACGGCAACATATACTTTTTTCTCTCTCCTTGTGCACCCTAGACCAACAATCTTCAACTCCCTTTTACTTATCAATAATAGTCCCACTTGCCTTCTCAGCTAGGTAAAAAAAAACCAGTGGAAGCACGGATTAAAAAAAAGAAATCTGGCATTTTTCACCAGCTTGTATATACTTAGTTGCAATTACCTCCCTGCCATGGAATACAGTCAGGTGCAAATGGGGGGAAAGGAAAAAAAAGAAGAGTACATGCAGACATTTTTTGGCTCAACCCTATGCTCTTTTAAATATATTCCCATACAGCCACTAGTGCTCAAACAATTTGCAGAGAAGGCATAACTTACATGGCACTCGGTTTATCTGCTCTGGAATGGCAAAGTACACACACAGATATACGCTGTGGTTCCAGGGAGTCTAGGGATTTCAAAGCTGCTTTATCTCCCAGATAACTCACTGGCAAAGAAGGGCGAATTTAAAACAGTGTCGGTAACTAAAAATGGAATGATATATTATGATTATGGGCTTTAAAAAGAAGTGCCACTTAAATACATGTTACAGTTTTGTCCCAAGCAACAGTTTTAAACCTTTTTTTAATTATTTGTGGATTCCTAAACATTTTTCCTGGAGAAGTCCAAATCCTTGAACAGTGTATTTGCATCTACTGGCGAGGGTGTTGCTTTTCTTGTTCTCATAGCATCCACCCCCCCTCCAAGTATTCTTTGGGGATTTGTGAACCAGTAGTAAAAATCCATCTCCAGCAGTCGGACAGGAACCACGCTCTCCTAAATCCCACACATTGATCTGATTGACTGCATGACTCTTCCAAGCCTCCACCTCCTCTCCATTAAAACACAAAAACCCCACAGTTTTTAAGTTCTCGGGCTGAGGCGCTTTGAGCTTACTCTGGAGAAAGGCTGAGCAGCCGAAGTTCCCACCTACGGAAGTGCCAAGCGCCCAGGAATTTTGTACAGGCATAGCACTCAGGCACTCGAAATGACGGGAATGCTGCGTATTTCTGCCCTTTGCCTCTGCAGCCTGCAATGCCATTGCTCTGAAGGAAGGTAATGCCATTTATGTGCAGTGGCAAAGGCTGGAGCCCTTATTTTCACAGGGCCTTTTGGGAGTCTTTGCCATGTTTTTGCAACAGTATTTGAATGACTGACTTGAAAGGCTTCAGAAAAATGCAAAATACTGTCAAAAATGCAAAATGTTTGTATCCCTCAGCCAGGGGGAGGAAAAAAGCACAAGAAGCAGCTTAGCCAAGCCTGACCAGCTGTAGTGGATCTTGATCTTTGCTCACCCCATAGTTAGATATTGTTTCCCCCCCTTCATTTAATGGAGTCACAGCCTTATCTCTTAAAGTGATCTCATTAAAGGCAGGAGATAAGACAGCAAGGGGGTGTGAGACCTGTAATTACAGCTGGCAGATCTATAGAAATACAGTTACATACAATCACCTTGTCTTCTCTGGGTCCCCTCTTAAGGGAATTACCTTTCCAAAAGCACGAATCCCTTTTGACCGCCTTTCTGAACCATGTTGATAGAGACCTCGTGGTGGAGCATATCTCGCTTTATCTGCACTGCTGCCGCTTCTGTTGCCTGCTTTAGTCTGCTGTAGGTAACCCCATCCCCTGGAGACTCTTCAGATAAGCCACAAGCAGATGAGGGAAAACAGCTTATTTGGGCCCAGGTCTGTTTGGTTTTTTGCTGAGTAAGTGGGAGCCTCTGCTGTGAAGGGCACCGTACTGTCCCCAGGCAAGCTGCCCCAAAGTGTACATATTAATTGCCACTGAAGAAGCGGATGTGGTTTTCAAGGTGAAGGCCAAAGCATGGCTCTTGTTGCAACACATGCAAAATGCTGGTGGATGTGGGCGATGTCCCAGATGGAAAAACCAGGTGGGAGATGACGTTCTTTCCTATTCCAGGTAGTATCCACTGCTGGGATCTAACACCCCAGTTTTCCCAAGAAATGCAGCCCTAGGCTGTGGCAGTTGCAAAAGGATAAAGCAGATTTGCTTCTCTGTGTCGAGCTACATGCAGTCTGTTACTGAAAGCAGGAATATGCCCGAGCAGAAGCTGTCATATCTGGCAGCAAGAGCAAAGGGCTTTCAGACCCTTGGACTCTTACCTAGAACCTGCTACAGCTTTTCTGCATGCCTGCCTTCCCTCTCCGTGACTCGGTTTTCCCATCCCTAAAATGGCCATCATAAAACTCCCTGCTGTAAAGCACTCTCAGCTTCTCAAAGTAAAAAACGCTGCAGGAGGGCCATGTGATGTCCACAGCAGCAGGCATTCACATAACGCCCTGCACTGTTTACCTAAGGCCCACCCTTCTACTTTCATCGTGCCCCATGCTACCTACCCCTGGAATTTGACTGCTGTTCAGCAGCCCACGGCGGCACCACAAACAGTGAGTCGTGCGAAGGGAAAAATGATGTATTGCTGCAAATCCGCAAAATAATGATTCACGATAACTCCTGGGATAGGGACACACAAGCCAAAGACCAGGATTCTTCACGTATTAAAACCTGATTTGGATCTGAGCTGCTGGCAGGAGTGAAGTTCCCTGTATGTTATCTCTGCTTCTCTCAGTTGCCCTGCCAAGGTATCGAAAAGGGTTTGTAATTGCTCGTAGATAATGAAAACAGAGCTCTCCTGATTTTTCTGAAGCTAATCTCTCTGATACCTAATACAGGAGGAGAACACAAGTACTCTACCCTCCCTGCCTGGTTTGACACAATAAGATTTCCTTTGACCCGTATGGATTTGCTCTCTGTTTAAACCACTGACAGTAACAGAAGTGAGATGCATTTTTCTCCTGAAAGAGACACTAGATCTGAGTTTACAGTACAACAGTTGCACACTAGGGTTCCATGTTGTGAAGAAACGACAACGCGTCAACTATCCCAAGGCAAAAGATGGACCAAACTGATAGCGTGCTAACTCAACTACACTGTTTACGTGGCACTTCAAGGGGAAATGTGGCTCAGAAGTTGTCTGGAGGTCTTCTTTTAATGTCCTATTGATGATGCTTCACTGCCACATAAAAAGAAACGTTTGTTACGGTGGCTTGCTCTTAAGGAGTGAAATGCTGTTAAGGAGTAAAAACGACATCAATAGGTGATTTCAGACTCTGAAATTTCTACCCAGTTCCTAATGCCCATCCCCTTCTCCCCACCCACTGGCAAGAGTCAGGCCTTTCATGGGAAGTCTTGAAAGAAAACCTCAAAAATGAGTAATGAGAGCTAACTGAGAGCGCTGCCTCGGGGTCAAGACGGTGCAGCTTGGGAGGGAGACGGCTGCCCAGGTGCCATGTATTTTCTAGGTAAACTGAAAGCTTCAGTCTCCAAGTCTGTCAACACACTGCCAGATCCAATAAAGACCATCAGAGGCACAAAACGGAGCCTATGCAGAAGACTACAAAAGTGCCTCTGAAATGCTGGCCTACCATCTAAAATCTCATCTGAGCTCAGTGCTGGTTTTTAAAGTTCACTACATTCAGTCCCAGTAAGCACAGTGACAGGACCAAGCTCCACCAACAGTGTGGTGCCTCCACCACCTTTTAAAAGACTGGTTGTAGTGGCATCCCTTCCCCTTACATAGCTGGGTCTGTGGGCAAAGAGTCTGATGACCAAGCTCTTGCCCAGGATGTTTAAGGCCTGAACTCAGTTCTCTTCTCCTGAGGAGGAGTTTCAAGCCCCGCTTAGCAGGGAGGAGCCGTAACTACGTTCTTCCTCCGCAAGAAAGTTCCCAGCTAATTTTTGGGGTCCCCGGCAGGTGAAGCCTCCTGCGGGGAAGAGGCTACAGAAACACTTTCTCATTTCCAAGCTCATACAGGGTCCTGGAGGTTCTACGAAGCCGTCAAGCGTGAAAAAGAGCAGGGGCTGATTTTCTTTGCCAGAGACTCTAGACAGAAGCAAAAAGCACAGTGATAGAACGCACTAGTCACAACTCCTGTGTCTGCCTTTCCCAGAATTTGAAGCGTAAGGGAAGAGTGACGGTCCCCCAGCCAGGCTCCCTGAGGGGCAGAGGGCACAGACGATGCCCTTTAACTCTTCACCGAGTCCTTGATCACCAAGCGTAGCCATCGCCACGCTTTAAAGCGGCTTCTGGCAAGCGTACACGCGCATCTCCCAGCGCACGGAGCGCGCTTTAGCCTCGGAAGGTTTGAAGCGTCGCGGGCGCCACGCCACCCACAAGCTGCCCCTCACAGCTCACCAACGCAGCCCCCCACGCAGGGGCACAGGCCCAGGTTTAGGGCGGAAAGGGGCCCCCGGAGGTCTTGTGCCCCTCCGGGAGGGGCGGCAGTACCGGCAAGACCCGCGGGAAACCCACGGGGCACGCCGAGACTCCGGGGGG
>WAAD01037423.1:96881-169908 GCA_013389945.1 Fregata magnificens
GGCCGCAGACATGGCCGCGGAGGGGGGCCTTGTGCCCGTGAGCCCGGGCGGGGGCCGGGGGGCAAACCCCGCCGCCTTCCCCTTGGTGCCGAGTCCCCCCGAAGAGGGGCCTCCCGCCCCCGGGCGTGTGGGGCCCGCAGCCCCCGGGGCCGGTGTTATCTGATGCCCTTTTGGAGCTGAGCTGCGGAGCGTGGCTGCTCCCCTGCCTCCTAAGAGTACTTCAGACTTGTTGAGACACGAGGGCCGGGGGGCGGGGGGAGTTGTCAGGATTATTAGGGCTTATTAGGGCTCATTTGCCTATCGGTAGCGTGGTGGGAGTTGGTGGCAGGAGGGAGGTGATCGCCCCTGATTTTATCGTGTCTGTCCTGTTAAATGGGCTGATAAAAAGCCTCTCGGAAGGCCCTGCGGTGGTTTCTGCCCTGTAGCGGGGTTGTTTCTAACTTATAGCCCACAAGGAGGAGCCGTCCTTAATTGTGATCCTATCTCTTAACTAAAGAAAAATGTACGTGAAAGCTCTTGAAAACAGGAGTGAAGACTTTTTGAAGTTGGATGTTGTCATCAAGCGCCTATGTGTTTGATCCCGACACCTCTTGGGTTGCTCCAATTTTATGTTGGAAAAAGTAAAGACCAGTTTCTGGGTTTTGTTGTTGTTTGGGTGTTTGTTTTTTCCCCTTCAAATGCTTCCCTGTGTATCTCGTATAGTTGGGGGTGTGTAGACTTTTCTTTGCTTTTGTTTTAGACTCATTCCTGGAAAACTCCCAAATTTCTCTGCTTCTCGAGAAGAGCGTGATGGCACGGTGCCTTGAGAGGCAGAAGTGGTAGTGTTGTCCCTGCCTCCAGGTGTTCTTTGCTTCCCAAGCGCTGTTCAAACATTGACTTGACTTTGCATTGTCCTCGTTGGTGTGGTACAATGGTGGCAATGTTGACATAACTGCATGAATAGTAGGGGAGCTGCAAGAACGTGGCTGAATGGACAGTTACTCGGAAAAGGGGGTTGAGGAGTGCATGGGGTGGGTTTTGGGAAATGTTTTTGTGGTGGTTTTTTTTTTTTCTTCAGTGAAGCCTTTCTGATGCTTGGCAGCCCAGCATCATATTTTTCAGTCCAGTGGGCAACAGGCAGCCTGCGCAATATGAGGTCATCTAAGAGATAAAACATCGAGGGGAGGTTTGGTGGTGTTGCAGTCTTCTGGATGCTTTAAATCATCAAAGAAGCCTTAGAGTTGTGTGTGTGTGTGTGTATGACTGCAGTGCAAAAGGCTTTGGGGGCTTAGGCTGCCTTGGCTGGACTGATGGGAGGTGCAAACACTTTCTAATACAGAAGGCTGTTAGCTGTCTTGCTTCCATTTCAGATTTCATACATTGCATGGATAATAGAGCAATTGGCCTGAAACTGAAGTGCCGATGTGAGGGATAATGCAACAGTGTACGGCTGCCTCAGGCTTTCTGGTCGCAAGTCACAAGATTTGTTTGTTTAGCAGTGAGAACACATGTGGTAGTTGGGGACCCGCTGGAAAATGGGGATGTGAGAGGGCAAGGCTGTGAAAAAGGCAGTGTATGCTTGCAAATGTTTGAACAGCATGTGCTTGCCCTGAGTTAAGGTGCCCGAAAAGGAAACCTCCTTCCCATGGGAGCATGGGATGGAAGAGAAAGTAAGAGTGTGAGAGAACAAGTTCCTTGTCTTTGCGGCTGTGAGGAGAAGCCGAGTGGAGCATCTGTTTTACTTTAAATGGTAATGGGACAAGGGGAGCGCTGCGAGCTGCCTGGGTACGTTGTTGAGCCCAAAAAGCAGATTCTCCAAAGGGGTGTGCTTAGTGGAGGAAAGTGGATAGGATTTCATTTCTGTTTAGAGCTGCCTGGAAGCTGTCTGCAGACAGCAGCATGCTTCACTCCGTCTCCCTTGCCGCATGTGTGTAGCACACAGTTGTTAGTGCACGCTTTGAGTTGCTTCTGGAGGTCAGTGCTAATGCCTGAACCCCAGTTAAGAGTTTTTTTCCTGTCAGAAACTAGGAAGGCTTAATGGACCAACTGAGGGGAAATTATGCAAATCAAAGCAGTCATCTGGTGCAATTAAGAAATCTTAATATATTACTCTCCCTCCTTCCCCATCTTTTCCCACTTTTTTATTACTATGACTAGAGGATACTCCTTTTGCCAAAGAAAACCCTGGGCCTAGTCAATGCACGCTTTTGCAAAAGCAGTGTAACAGGATGAAGGGTCTCTGGCAAGTGGTCTGTACCTGCGGATTGCAATCCCACAACCCGGTAGGATCCTGGCCCGCTGAAAACTGCGGAAGGTCCTGCTTAACCCAGGCCTTTTCAAGGGGTAGCTGAAGTCACCAGCTCCTCTAGGGGAGAACTGTGTCCAGTCCACTCATCTTCATGAGCTTGACAACTACTAGAGATTTCTGGATTGATGGTAAAGATGAACTAATAGTCCAGGCAAAGAAGTGTGGGAGATCACACTGCGTAGTTGGCACAGCACTGAAAAACCAGGAAGGGCTGCTCAGCTGTGCAGCATGGCATTTAAAAAGCCAGCTCTGCACTTGGGTCTTCAAGCAGCTCCACAAGAAGCAGAGATGTTTGTCCTAATATCCAGAGAAGACTTAAGGTGTGTGAGTAGTCCCATTTTTTACCCTGATGATGAAAACCCTTCCAAGGCTTACATCCCTTGTCACGGGAGGAGAGCTTGTCCTTCCGTAATTTGGGAAGCAGCAGTCTGCTCACAATGAGCAATTACTAGCTGTTGAGTAAAAACTGCTTTGTACTGCCCTAGATGCTGAGTCTGATCCGTTGATGTAGTTGATTAGGCTTTTGATTAAAGATAGGAGATTGAACACAGCTCTTGGGAGGGAGTAAGAAGGAGCCAGAGAAGGCAGTCACATCCCGTGCTAAGATTACATAGGGTCATGGAGCGGTGTTTCCAGTCCAATAGGCATAGTCTGTATCATGACTCATCTGGTTAATATATTTACTGAAGACTGTCTCATGAGGCAGCAGGACAGTAACTTTTCTGTTTTCTCTGCACAGTTGATTATAATGACATAAGTACTAGAACAGACCAGGCCTCCAGAGACTCTGTAATTTATCTTGGCTCTTACTTGACATTTCTTCTTGGATTAGGTGATGTTAGAATAGGGTACTTCTGAGCTTCTCTGCTGATTTGCACCCCTCCCATTTCCTGGTCAATCATGGCTTGTGTTGAGAACATCAGCCATGAATGGCTGAATTAGTCCAGGGCGGAAGAGCATAAGCTGTATCTGAAAGACAATAGGATTTTCTGGGGGCTGTATAAAACTTCTTACACTGGTGTGTACAAATGTTGTNAGCTGGTTTTTGTGTGGCAGTTTTGATGAGTCAGAGTTCCTAGGCTAAGTCAAGTAACAGGGGTGACATTTCTCATGAGACAGACCTTCCTTTGTGTTCAGGCCATGTGATTAATTCTCAATAAGATGTGGATCTAGAGTACCGTAGGCCGCCTTCTCATTGTACGGTAGGAAAGCAGGGAAATCCTACTGTGCTAAGGGGTGGGCTGAACCCCTTGTCCCCTTGCAGCCCAGCCAACACAAGCCTTTGTTGAACAGAAGAGAGGCAGTGGCCCTGAAGGCAGAGAACTGGGGCAGGACTTTGATCTATGTGTCAAGTTCAAATTTGAATGATGGAGCAGGAATTTCAGACTCTGCATGAAATGATCCTACGGGAAGAGCTGAAACTTATGCTACTGACTTACCTTTTCTGTACGGGTGGGATGCGGCACTAAAGCAATAGAAGGGAAGATTTTGTGCTGCTTTTTTTTTTTTTTTAAACTGAGGAACGCTGAGATCCTTGGTAAGATGGACTCGGTTAAGACCCAAATACTTGGGTGCTTAAAGAAATTAGTAACTCGAGACGCTTTTTGTCCTGACTGGAGCTGATGGCTGAGGTTTTTTGTTCAGCTGGTTTTTTTTAAGCAAATCATGCTTGAACAAGGGCAGTGAGCCTTTGTCTCTGCGGCTGAAAGAGCTAAACGCTCTTATATTCTTGGGCTGTTCACCACTGCCCCCGATAAGCTAAGTGACTGTACTTATGGAAGTGTCAAAGAACCAGGAGGCTTTTAGATCACCTGCAAGAGCTTGCCAAGCTTTTCTGGTGGGAAGGGGTGAAGCTGAAGGTGATGGACT
Organism: Fregata magnificens; assembly: GCA_013389945.1. Classification (NCBI taxonomy): domain Eukaryota; kingdom Metazoa; phylum Chordata; class Aves; order Suliformes; family Fregatidae; genus Fregata; species Fregata magnificens. The sequence continues at coordinate 101,038 of WAAD01037423.1, forward strand.
GCTAGTCAAGGCACCAGCTCCTTCACCTTCATTAGAAATCACTTCTCATCTCGAGGAGTAATCAAGAAGCGTGTTTTGTGTAGGACTGTGTTTGGACTTGTCTGCTAGAGCTCTAGCAGAAATCAAAGTTGTTTCCTTCAGAGACTGAAGGAGAGAGAGAGATGCTTCCTGGTGACTTTTTGTGAATTGCCCCGTGGCAAATTCTTGTGATGCTGGAATGCAAGGACCATGCTGGCTTAAGTTCTGTGGCTTTTGCTTTTTTAAGAAGTGAAATGGGAGTTTAGGTGCAGGGAAGAGAATGTCAGGAATGCTGATAGTCTGTAGTTCTGTGTCCTTTTCCTGGAAGAGAGGAGGCAAACAGCTCAGCTCCCCTCCACTTACTAAAAACTGTTTCCACTGCACAGCTCTGTAGCTGCATGCAAGGACATGGGGGATGCAAAGCCTGCCTTTACTGAACAGGGCAAGGGGGCTTCTGTGCATGTGAAATGTATGACCATGGCTGCAGAGTATGCAGAGTACACACAGAGCTTTCTTAGAACAATAAAAAATCCTTGTCTAGATGTGACTGACAGGTTCTTTTAGAAAAGTCATGATTTTTCTTCTTTTTTTCATGTAGTTTCGCTTCTGGTTTTGTTTTCTATTTCTCTTGGAGTAAATAATAAAAATTTCCTGTGCTTGCTGCTCAACAGGATAGTTCTTGGGTCCTAACAATAGTTTTTGTGTCTAGATCACTCTCAGGAATCCAGTTTGTGATTTGAGGTGCTCGTGCAAAGATCAAGCAAGGTGATGCCTTTGAAACCTTTTTCTTAATCTTGTTAACGGTTTGACTCTGGTGCCACTAACTGCTGTTTCATCTCAAAATACTTCTCTGGGATCTTATTGGGTGAAAATGTCATCACATAAAACTCAGCAGAGATATAATAGGTCCCACGCAGAAGAGAAGGGAGGGAAAAGCTGCTATTGGAAGCTTGTGAGACTCTGGAAATGTATGGAGTACTTAAGGAGGAACTGTACTGCGAGGCTCTACTGGTGCTTGGTTTTAGTACCTTACAGGGTGTCCAAACTTGCAGTTTGGAATGATTTCTGCCTGTAACTCTTCTGTACTCTTTTTTTTGTCTTTCAAGTGACATTTAGATGTGCTACCTCGTGATTTCCTTGTCCTTACATGCTTGTTTACCCCATCATGACAAGATCTAAATCTCTGCATGATTTCATGTAGGATTAACCATAACGAAAGTGAATGAAAATCCATCTGAATAAAGAGGCTTTAAGCAAATCACCTGCTCTGTGACGTGTAAGCAGGGCTGAGCACAGATGGAATATGCAAAAGCGTACTGCTGCTTTGTATACCATTCTCACTGGTCAAACTGCCATAAATTGAAAGCAGATTTCTGTTGCGTAACCAGCCAGCTAGAGTGCCAAACTGAGAATGAAAGTGTTGGAGCTTATCCCCCAGATTCAACCAGTCAGAGATACCACCTCTTATTTATCTTCAGTTCATAGGCTGCTCCTTGCCAGAGGATGTGGAAGACTGAGAGAGGGAGAGGAGGAGTTAATGCCTTGAAGGGAACATACGTATGCACTCAGGAATTGGTTTCTTCTGCTCTTCATCACTTTTCAGCTTGAGCTGGGGCTCACACATCAAGACTGACTGAATAGCATGTAGCTTGCTTTCCTCCTAGCTCAACTTGCACAATGTCTGGCTGTAATCTGTGTATCGGGGATGCTGTTGAGCAGACTTGTCTGCTCACTAGCTCATTTTTTTTATTTATTGAAGTGGTATAACTTTAATAAACTGTAATCATTTTGTCTGCATGGCAGTCTCGTGCATAGTTCATGTCTGCTGCTGTAGAAGTTGACTGTAAGGTGTTTCTTACGGTACTGTGTCTTCTCTTGCAGGCTGGAAGAGACAAGTATGAGCCTACTGCTACATCAGAGCATGGCGCAAAGAAGAAAAAGGGGAAGAAGGAGAGGGACATGGATGAACTTAAAAAGGAAGTCTCAATGGTAAGAGTGTAGGGCATGGAAAGACCAGCTTCAAGAATATTCACTGCCCCCAAAGCCCCGTACTTCCTGTGACTAAAAGAGAAAAGAGCTGGTGTGCTGACAGCACGGTGTGACTGAGGGCACTGATCTCCCTTCTGGTCCCCTCTGTCTCCAAGCCAGACATGCTGCAAGTGTTTCAGCATGAAGATGATCACGCAGTAGCCCTGAAAACATCACTTCTCAAAAGGCACTTGACGTAGAACCCAAGTCTCTGCTTGTGTGTGTTACCCATAGCACAGTGTAGCTGCATTTCCTCACCCAGGCAAGCGCTGTCTGGAGAGCAGCATTGCAGGCGTTATTGTGCTGTCATGTGAGTGAGACTGCTGTTTTCATTCCAGCTGAGGAGTTGAGTCTGTACAGCTCCGTTTACTGCTAGCCTCTGCTCAGACTGACCTCAGTAGTATTATTCCTTCTAATCATGCTTGAGGCTGTGGGGAGTATTTCCCATCCCCATCTGTGAATGCTGGACGATGCTATACATCTGTCTATGCACATCATCCAGCTTAGATCTGCTCTCCTTGATGTTGATACAGGTTTTGTTCCTGTGCTGTGGATTTGAGTGTGGGGTCTCATGTTTTTGACCCCCTCTGTTAGGGAGAGAGGATACTAAAGCTTGCTCCAAGATGAGATTTTTGTGTTCAGTAGCAATGCTAACTTAAAGCATCTGCTCCCTCCCTTCTTTGGGGGAAGGAACACTACTTAAGCTGTCAGTGTTACTTAAAAATATGTGAAATTAGAAGGTTAATCTTCTGTACATTCCTATGTTCCTTCCTTTCCAACTCCTTTCCTTCCCCCTCCCCGCCCCCCCCCCAAAAAAAACACAAAAAAACCAAAAAAAAACAAAACAAAAAAAAAACCAAGAAAACCCAAAAAAAAACCCCAAAACCCAAAACAAACCAACCCACAGAGGCTTCACAGAATCTGCTGGGAGTGTAAAGACAGCACTGAGATATAGTCAAGAGTTTGTTTAAAAAGCTGTCATGTCGTACCTAAATAGTCACAAGAATGCTAAAGGTGAGACTGCTTTGAGCTGTGGAATGAGATTGAGATTCTCTCTTCACGATGACAACGAGCTAGAGTCTTGCTATCTCACCAAACTGTTACAGATAGGAAACCGGGGGGGGGGGGGGGAATTGCGGAGCTCTTGCTGATCAGCCTGCAGGGACTGTGATCTCTTTTCCACTCCCCAACCATTTCTTGTCTTTCAGGATGACCACAAGCTGAGCCTTGATGAACTTCATCGTAAATATGGAACAGACTTGAGTCGGGTAGGTAGACTTTGTTTTCCCTCCCTCCTTGCCATGATCTGAAAAGGAACAGTCTTGGCTCAAAGCACTTCACAAAGGGAGATCTGGGTGGTCTGTTTTGGTTTTTTTTTTTCTTTTTTTGTTTAATCTCCCCTCCTCCAGTTAAGTTTCCCAGGCTTTGGGAGAATTGTTGAGCTCACAAATACTTCTCTTCATCCTCCCACTGTACAGCCTGGCTGCAATACTTTAGTGACTTTGTTTCTAACAAGGTCACTGTTATCTCCCTCTGAATTGTTCCAAGGTCAAGTTGATTCTTGGATTTTTTTTTTCCAGAGGAGCTTGTAATAATGGCAAATGTTTATTATATTGCAGATGTAGTCTAGTGAGCTAGCACATGCCCAGAGACTTAACAATGGCTAGTAGCAGTTTAAATTTTACCCTTTTATAGTAAGAGGTGTGCAAATGTCCTAGCTAACCTCAAAGTCCAGCGCAGAAGGACTGCAGTGGTTTTGCACCTTTGGTCTTCTTTGCTTTGCTTAGTGTGTTTTTTTGCATGATTGCATATAGCAACAAGTCTGTTCTCACTCTATAACAGCACAGAGATTTGCATATTTCTGTCAAAGTCCTTGGCTTCTGAAAGCTGAACTTCCTGGAAGGGCAATCCAAAGTGTCATCATCTTTACGGGCCCCAGCTTTCACTTGTTTCATAATTTGATAGGATGGATTGCACTGGGCTGTTCCTCAGAGCTCAAAGTCTGCTGCTGTAGCCTTCTTGTCATGCCCTTCAGTGTTTGTAGCCCCATGGCCTGCAGGCTCCTCAAGTAACATCCAACACCCTGTAGCTCCTCTTTTGGCATTCAGCCTTCACATCCCGCGCTTGTATTGCAGAGCCCTGGCAGCTGTGGAGATCTGCGTTACCTGTTGGCATCTCCTTATTGCTGTGGCAGGACTCTGCCTGCCTTTTCGAGCAGAACATGAACAAATTCAGAGCCACCTTCCCCAGCCAGTCTTGCCACAATGCCTATAAAAGGAACCTCTCTTCTAGGGTTTGACTTCTGCACGTGCAGCTGAGATTTTGGCTCGTGATGGCCCAAATTCCCTCACACCCCCACCCACCACTCCTGAATGGGTCAAGTTCTGTCGGCAGCTCTTTGGAGGATTCTCGCTCCTGTTGTGGATTGGTGCTATTCTATGTTTTTTGGCTTACGGCATACAAAGTGTGATGGAGGAGGAGCCCAACAATGATAATGTAAGTAAAAATGTCTGTTTTACCTCAGAGGCAGGCTGAGCAGCCTGTTTGGCTCAAAGCAGATTAACTTCCTCTAAGCATTCAGTCCAGAAGGTTTTCCCATAAGCACGGGAAATTTGGTGGGTGAGCTTAATATGTCTTGGAGTGCTTCCACATAATGAAATGAACATCCGACTTCCTTCGTGTTGTGTTAACAACACTAGCTTGAGGACAGCCTTTGTGTACAAAATGTACGGAGTACCTCTATGCTTTGTAATGGGGCACTTAAATACTAAGCAATTTATCTGGAAAAACTGGAAACCTTTCAGGCAGATCGTCCTCTGACTCACTTTCTCTGCTCCTTCTAGCTGTACCTGGGTGTTGTGTTGGCAGCTGTGGTTATCATTACTGGCTGTTTCTCTTATTACCAAGAAGCAAAAAGTTCCAAGATCATGGAGTCCTTCAAGAACATGGTGCCTCAGGTATGGAATACCTCATTTACATGAGATCTGCCAGCTGTAGCTTGCTCAAGGTTATTAACTGTTTTAAACATGGGCTTCAATTGCAAAAGGCAATGGTGAATGGTGAATGTATTGGCCTTCAGCAGACAAGATGTCTCTTGTGCCAAGCTGTTAGTGTGGTTTACTAGCTCTTAATGTTGAGGGGTCTATGAAACTCCTTCCTCTTTACGCTCCAAGTAACTATGCTAACAGTCCAGGGCAGTTCCTAGAACCCTGTGAGTTCCACCAGCTTATTAACATTCATAGGACACTTTCTTGATAGTCTAGGGAGTTCAGTAACTGGTGTGATAAGCACTAAAACTCAAATTCCTTCACAGACAGGGTCTGTATCGTACCTAACCATCTTACTGTCACCTTGGCAACAAGGAACTTTAATATCAAGAAGACAAAAATAGCTATTTTTCTTAAATAACATATGTATTGGAGATAAATATCTTGGTACAAGTAGAAACCTTGTAGAACCATAGCACGACTATTTTAAGATACTCAGATCTCTTAAACCCCTTCTTAAGAGTTGCTTTTGTTGTTTCTTTACTGTTTTTCAGCAAGCTCTTGTAGTCAGAAATGGTGAGAAGATCAGCATAAATGCTGAAGGTGTTGTAGTTGGAGATCTAGTGGAGGTGAAAGGAGGAGACAGAATTCCAGCTGACCTTCGGATCATATCTGCACATGGTTGCAAGGTACAGCAGTGACGGGCTGTCTGAAAACTTCATTATGAAGGATGATGAATTAGTCTGGTTTCAAAGAATGTCTTCCATGCTGTGAATGGGTGGTGGAGTGGACGAGAAGGGTGGGGGAGTGCCTAGTGTTTTGTCTGCTTTCATTGCTGAAGGCATCTGCCTGCTTGGTATGACAAAGTACTATCTTCCGTGTAGGTGGATAACTCCTCACTTACTGGTGAATCAGAGCCTCAGACCAGGTCTCCAGACTTCTCCAATGAGAACCCACTGGAGACCAGGAACATTGCCTTCTTTTCCACCAACTGTGTGGAAGGTATGTGACTCTCCTCCTTCCCTAAAGTATTAACAATGCTAGGGATTGAACTGCATAGGTAAGCAATGCAAACACTGTGTGAGTTTAGTGTGTTAGTTGGTAGCCTACTCCTATCATGCAAGAGCAGGCTGGAAGTTCCCAGCAAAGGCTTTGCCCATTCTGACCGCAACACTGTACGATGCGCAAAGAAGACTTCACAGCACTGTTTGTTTTTCTTTCTAGCTGCTCCTCCTAGAGGAGCAGCTATGTGGTGTGTCTTTGAGCATGACTGCCTTTTTACAGCAGTGTTAAAAGTGCAGCTAACATAATGTGAACCAAGATGGTTAGGCAGAGCTATAAGGAAATAATACAGCTGCTGCAGAAAGCAGGTATTTCAAACATCTCTGGCAGAACTTCCTGTTGCAGCTCAGAGTATGGTGGTAGGTACTCTTTGTGCTGAAGCCCAGAGCATCTTTTCCGTACCCACTGGGTTTGTAACTGTTCAGTGATGGTGGAGAATTCTGCCTGACTCCTATTGTGTCGTCTGCTGACAGATTCTGAGCACCAAACTGCCCCCTGCTCTTTCTTCAACCCCCAAAAACCCAACCCTGCAGTACTGAGGGAAGTTCTTGATCTTTCTCAAGAGCCTTGGGGAGAGAAAATGGGCCTCCCCTTAAAGGAGGGAAGAGGACGCTGTCTACTTCTTGAAGATGGCTTCCTCTAATTCCCTATGCAATTGGCACTTGATTCCCTGGGGTAGAAGGGAGAGGGCATACAGCTTGGCCAGTTGTGTGGGAATCCTGTGCAGCACATATCTCCATTTATTTCTCATGCTGCTAGAGAGTGAAAAAAGCTGCGGTGGGGGACTCTGGCCATTGGAATGCCTGCCTGCATTATCTTGGGCAAAGCTTGCTAAACTCTAGGACAAGCTGAATAAACTCAGTTTAGTGTGTTTTGGGAAGGGTTTTTGTTTTCTAAAACCTGTCCATCTTCTAGGCACTGCCCGTGGCATTGTCATTAGCACTGGGGATCGCACTGTGATGGGCCGTATTGCCAGTCTGGCTTCTGGACTGGAAGGGGGGAAAACTCCAATTGCCATGGAGATCGAGCACTTTATCCACCTCATCACTGGAGTGGCTGTGTTCCTGGGTGTCACCTTCTTCATCCTTTCACTCATTCTTGAGTACACCTGGCTGGAGGCTGTAATCTTCCTCATCGGGATCATTGTTGCCAATGTCCCTGAGGGGCTGCTTGCAACAGTCACAGTGAGTAAAGTTGGGGAAAAAAAAATTGAATGAGTTGCGTATGTGGTTCTTAAGGAAGTGGAGTGCTTCATGCTCAGTGTGCATTCACAGAGGTAAACTAAATTAAATTAATGTAATGGAAGGTACTCTGTGGTGAGTGTGTAGGGCTAGGTTTTATAAGTTCAGTGTACTCAGACTACTTGCCTGAATCAATGTCACGTTCTGCAGCTGTTTATCTAATGAAGATGGGTCCCTAAGCTAGACCTGCAAAAAGGTTTGGCATCATAAAATTGAAGTGAGCAAAACTAGGAGTTCTGGACTTGTGCCTCTTTCTGTGGCGAGGAGGGGCCTTCCTGTTACAACTGTTCAGGGTTTCTACACCCACATGCACACCAGCCCCTCCAACCCTGAAGGGCTGGCAGAGCATGCAGCAAGCTTCACCCTAGTCCCAGCTTTTGATCTGGGACCTAGCAGAGATTCTTGTAAGTTCGGTTTCCTGAAGAGATGGTGGGAGCATCTAGGTGTGCTCAGCTGTGTAGAGGGTGGTGGTAGACAGGGCTAGAGGTGTCCATGCAGCCTTGGGAAGCAGAGCAGCAACTGAGCCAGGGAATGAACAGGTGGGAGCTGGAAGCAGATAAGACCCTCTGGCAAGAAAGGGTAGCTGGGGCTGCTCACTTCCTACACCAGTAAGTTGCAGCCCTATCACCAGAGCTATTTTGGGCCTTCTCATATGTGGCTTGCCTCCACCTGTTTTGAGAGTTCCTATGATTAGGGAACTGTAACTTCAACTAAAATGTTAGTCCAGGGCATGTTGTTTCTTTCCTAATGCACTGAGAAGCAGGAGACTGAAGCCTTGTGAGTCTTTTTCTGGAGGTTTTGTGCTGAGGAAAATGTGTCATTTAAACCTAGCAGCTGGACCTAAATGTTGCTGTTTATTTTGCCCTGGCAGGGTGGGCATGGAGTTAGGTAGGGAGTCACTGCAGGGCACATAAGCTGGTTGTCATTCCATGCCCACAGTGAGTTGGGTAGCAGTGTATTAGTGCACAAGTGCATCTAACCTGTCACATTCTTCCTTGTCTCCAGGTATGTCTGACATTAACAGCCAAGCGTATGGCTCGTAAGAACTGCTTGGTGAAGAACCTGGAAGCTGTGGAAACCCTGGGCTCCACATCCACTATCTGTTCTGACAAAACAGGCACTCTGACACAGAATCGCATGACGGTTGCACATATGTGGTTTGACAATCAGATTCATGAGGCTGATACTACAGAGAACCAGAGTGGTAAGACCATCTCTTTGCGCTTGAGGCATCTCATTAAAAAAATGGCTTTTTCTGGGGCTTCCTGCACGCCTGTACTTCTAAGAACCTGTGTTTCTAGCTCTCCAGTTCAAGTGAAGTTCACAGTGCAAGAACTTCTAACATATGATCTACAATGACCATTAAAAGACTTGAGGTGACACATAGAAAGCTTTGCACTGTACCACAGTTCTGTTTAATCCTTAAACTCCATATAGGCTGCTTTTGCTGAGAATTACTCCACTGGAATTTGAGCCTCTTGAATGTTCAGCCCCATATGTTTGTCCTGTATGTAGAAATATTTGCTGTTCTGTACTTCAAAGTACCTGATTATTTTTGCCAAAATGCATGTGATGAAATTGCCCTGTCTTAAGTCTGCTGAAAGTGTGGACAGCAGAGGTGTTGACCCTGATGATAAATTACTTGAGACTGGACATAGGTGGAAATTTCCCATGTTGAACTAGATGGCTGCACTTGAACGGGGGTTTTCCCAGAACATCCTGGTTGTGTTTGCAGACTGGTAGCAATGAGTGAAGACTTCAGCAGGAAGTTTTCTTCTAGATATTGATAAGAATCTGAAATCTCGGTGTGCTGTGCAATTGAGAAAAGTACTTATCTTGTCAGAACTGTTTAGTACAACCAAATTCAGGAGTTTCCTAGCTGTCGTCTACCTTGTGAAATGTTGTGCTTACAACACATTATTAGCATAAACTTTTTCCAGTGGTGCTGCTGCACCCTGCCCCCAACTACTCCAAAACATTGTGCTTGTCTGAACCACTTAAAAAAGCTGCTTTACTGTTCTTGGTCTTTAACACTAGTGCAAAGTAACAAGCTATAAATAAAGTGTTATTTGGAAGCATTCTGTTTTGGCCTGGCAACCGTTGGCTTGGCTGTAGTAGAAATAAACCTAGAAGACTTCACTTCATGGAAAGTACACTAGCTTATCAGGTAACTGTCTGTTCAGTTCATCTCCGTTGAAGCCAACTTAAGAGCCAGCATGGGAGAAGTGGTATCTTTCTTTCTTTAAGCATTGTTCCTTTGGGAGCTATTTAATCCAGTTCCTGGGTGATGGATAAAGTGAGACAACGTGGAGCTGGAACCCAGCATCCCTTAATCAAGCCCCTCTGAAAGAATGTTAACTGTCCAAAATTCCTTGGCTTTGTCAGCATGGCCTCTGCTGCTGCTGGATGCAGCCGTTACTGGAATCTTGAAAGCAGAGGTGTTCTCTTGCACTGTTGCTGTTTCACCCTTGGGTCTTAAAATAATCAGCTGCTCATCAAGTACCTGGGAACGGAGGAGGATTGAAAGAGATGTAGTATGCTAAGAGGCTCTTAAGTGTTTCCCATTTCTGAGGTAAAGGGTTTTTGCTCTTAAGCCTGTGGGATTTGGGGCTTATGTGTTGGGTTTTTTTGGGGTTTTTTGTTTTGGTTTTTTTTTTTTTTTTTTTTTTTTTGCGGGGGGTGGCTTTTTGACATTATTCCTCTGCTTTCAGGTGCTTCGTTTGACAAGAGCTCAGCTACTTGGAGTGCTTTGTCCAGAGTTGCAGGTCTTTGCAACCGTGCTGTGTTTCAGGCCAACCAGGAAAATGTACCAATTCTTAAGGTGAGTTCCCAAAAGAAACATTTGTCCTGTTCTCCACCACCACCCTCCCATAATGGTAGTGAGATTGTCCTGTGGGTCACAGGAACCTGCAAAGTAGAAGTATCTGCCACTCAATCTTTTCTGCAGTCTAGCACTCTTACAGGAGATGTGATATGGGCAGAGGAGATGGGACTGGGAAGACACATTTCCCACAGCAGACTCCCTGCCATCCACCAGCATCTGCAGTCTGTTTGGGAGGTCAGGTACTTCAGACAAGGCTAGGAAAGACCAGAAAGCTTTCCTAGGCATTTCCCAATGTCTGGCTGTTCCAAGAATCGCTCTGGCATTTGTACACTTAAAAGCTACAGACACCCAGTTCTGGGAGCTGGGAGAGGTAGACACCAGAGCTGGGGGAGCAGCAGTCGTGGGAGACTGTTTGCCTTTGGCCAGTCTGTTCTCACTGGCAAGTCTTGGCTTTTTAAGCTTTTGCTGGTTCAGTGCTGGTGCAAATGCTGGCATAACATCAATTCAGATTCCTGCTTCTGAACTGTGATCCAGCCAGGGCTGAAATTAACTGTACAGTGCCTATAATCTGTCAAATATTAGTCATGTTGCTTAGTAGACTTCTTCCCAAGGGTGTTCTGATGCTGTGGTAATAGAAATGATGGAACTTCAGGTCATGTTTTTTAGACCTAAGATAAAGAGCTGGAGTTGTTCCCATCTAAGGAAAACTTGGGAACGGGGAGTTTTGAAAAGTCCTTAGATACCAAAAAGCAGTATAAAAATGAAAAAAAATTCTCATGGACAAAGAGAGCAGAAGGGCAAGAAATATTTGATTTAAATTGCAAGAAACGAAACTCAAGCAGGACATTGAGCACAGACAGATCTCCAGGGCTGAGAACCCCCATCCACAATCTCTACCAGTGCTAACCTTATGGGGGAGGAGGCATGGAAAGATTAAATCTTTTCTGCCAGAGGCTTGATAAGCTGATCTTATATTGGGGTGGGAGAGCACATGCAAGTGTTTCTGTGTGCGTGTCATCAGTCTTCATCTCATATTTGATGTTCCTCATTGCAAGCAACTTAACAGCAGTTCTTCTCAAAGTTTACCCTCCAGCCTCTCTTTCTCTGACTGCACCTGGTTATCTTACTTTCTCTGCCCTTTAAAAGGACTTCTTGACTTTGGCATCATAAGACTGCTGCTCTCTCAGGCTGGGAGGCCTGGCATTCTGAAATGCAGTATTTGTCAGTACTAGATAAAAGAATTATTTATTCTTTGATCTGATATCACATTATGTAGAAGCTGGGACTGGGCTGAGATAAATACACCTTTTTTTTTTTTAAATCTGATCTTCTGTGGTGAGTCTACTGGGATGTACACTTTGATAGTTGTCTCTTTTTTCAGAGAGCAGTGGCGGGAGATGCCTCTGAGTCTGCGCTTCTGAAATGTATTGAATTGTGCTGTGGTTCTGTCAAGGAGATGAGAGAAAGGTATCCCAAAGTGGTGGAAATACCATTTAACTCTACCAACAAGTACCAGGTAAGTGTGTGTTGTCTTGAGGGAGAGCTGCTGTGTGAAGCACTTAAGTAAATTTGCACGCAGTGTGCCTCAACTTGTTTTGGCACCAAAATCTTGTCTAGCCATCACTTGCTTGTAGACTGCTCAAGACTATAAGTTTAAGTTAATGGACCATACTTAGTTACACTATGTAAGAGCTTCTGGAGCTGCCTTGACACTAAGGTGTCAGCTGCTGAGGAAAGACCAGACATGCTTCCCACCTGTGCAGCAGTAGTGCATGGAGAATGGAAGAATTCAAATCTGGGAATAGGAATGAACTGCTGGGAAATGACCTTAAACAGGTGGATTTTTTTTGGATACAAAAAAAGGCTATTGCAACATCTGTGGTTCTATGTTAATGTTAAAAAATACATAGTAATTCCTTATTTTGTGAACCTCTTTAATATGTGGGTAGATGAAAACTAGAGCAGAATATCACAAACTGTCCTGAGCTGCTCTAGTCACAAAACACTGAGTGATGGTGATTACCAGTGACCTTCACGGTACGTGTCTGTAAAACGGTTTCATTTCTTCCACCCTAGCTGTCTATCCACAAAAATGCAAATCCATCAGAATCCCGTTACTTGCTGGTGATGAAGGGAGCTCCAGAGAGGATCTTGGATCGCTGTAGCACCATTCTTATTCATGGCAAAGAGCAACCACTGGATGAGGAAATGAAAGATGCTTTTCAGAATGCCTACCTTGAGTTGGGAGGCCTTGGGGAGAGAGTGTTAGGTAAGGAAAAGCAGCCTTAATAAATTGGAAAAGATTTGTCCCTCATGCTCCTATGCAGAGTCTCCACAGATTAAGTGGAGGGTTGTACTCTGTTCCTGCAGTGTAACCATAGTGTTGAGTCAAGGTCGCTTCAGCAATTCATATAGGAACAGTCCTGCCTTTAGCTTTTAATCTGAAAGGCAGCCTGCAGGGTCTTGTCTTGCCCAGCAGCTGGGTTGCCTAGATCAAAATGAAGCAAAGCATTTGGGACCTTCAGTCTCCATGGGGCCACATGGTATTAGATTTGCTCCATTGCATGTGAACCAAGCTGTGTATGGGCACCTAGCAACAGCTATTAGTTATCAGAATATGAACATGACTCCTACCTCAATAGCCCTGGCTAAACCTCTGACGCTGCCCTGTTATTTTTGCATAGCTGTTTGCAGAAGCAATAAGTGTTCGTGCTCTCTGCCTCCTGATACGTAGGAACAGAGCAAACAGGGGTTTGATGTGTTACAGGATTCTGTCACTTGGCTCTGCCTGATGATCAGTTCCCTGAAGGCTTCCAGTTTGATACAGACGATGTGAACTTTCCTGTAGACAGACTCTGCTTTGTAGGACTGATGTCTATGATTGACCCTCCTCGTGCTGCTGTGCCTGATGCTGTTGGCAAATGCAGAAGCGCTGGGATCAAGGTAGTTTATTCCTGGGTTGAAAATCACCTTGCTCTATCTATCTGTGGATATAAAGGGCTTCCCTTACTCTGTGTGTTTGCTGTAATGTGAGCGAGTGAAGAGAAGTATTGATCAGGATTTAACTAGTACTACTTCAGGCTTAATTTCTGAGTTAAATACAAATGATTGTATGTTAATGGACTGAAAAATGAGTTGCACTCCAAACTGCTAGGGCACTGGCAGGTGCTGATGGTCTCCCAGAGCATGTGATTTGGCTCAGGTGTGTTCTGCATGTCCCACAGTACTGACTGAGGTGAGAGAGTGAAGCACAGGCTGGAAACAGAGCTGTATCTGACTTGGGATTAACAATTTTCTTTGTCTTCCATCCACCTCAATCCCTTGCATACTGGTAACAGGTTACTGCCTGTACCTCAGGCTTGCTCTGTGCCAGGGCTCACTAGTAGAACAAAAGCCACGTGGCCTTTTCAGTCTCAAAGGACCCTGCGTCTTGGGCAGTGTTGCCCTGCAGTACAGGCAAGGCTTTCATGGCAGTCTGTTTGCGTTTCAGGTTATCATGGTTACTGGAGACCATCCGATCACAGCCAAAGCCATTGCCAAGGGTGTTGGCATCATCTCTGAGGGCAATGAAACAGTAGAAGATATTGCTGCTCGACTCAACATTCCTGTCAGCCAGGTCAACCCTAGGTACTGACTTGCGGGGAAAGGCCAGAACTGTTCAAAGAATTAAGCGTTTGCCTCTCCTTGCCTTGGATAATCTCTCAGCATCTCTCCCTAGACATGAAAAGCTTGGCATCTGCTTAGCTCAGCATGTTGTGGCTCTTCAGTGTGTATCCTGAGTTATGCCAGGAATGCTCAAGGCTGTCTTGAATGTGCATGTCTCTTGTGCATGGGAAGTAGTTGGGAGTAAGCCCTATACAGAAAACTGGGGCAGTTTCTTCTGTCCTTTCACTGCCCCGTAGCTGCCTTTCCTGACGGTCTCCCCCCACACTGGGGGAAACAAACAGCTGGGTGGGTGGAGTCTTTTGGGGGCTAACTTCTTCCCCCCTGAGCTGAACATTTGCCCTGCCTGGTTCATGTCACTGCATAAGCACGTACTGTACTGGCCCAATGCAGCAGGCAGAAGAAGTATCTAAAGTGGCATGGGGGAGGGAGATGGCTGTTGGGGGACTGTTTTGAGCAATGCTGCTGCAGACCCTGAAACAGTGTACTCCTGTGATTCCAGATCTTTAAATAGAGGCTAGGTCTAGTTTTGCCCCCAAACATATACTTAGTTATCCTTATTTAGTGAGATAACTTACAGATTCATGGGAAAACTCTGGTAAAAAAAATGTCTAGTTTGTTAGTCACAATCCAGAGTGAATGGGCTACCAAAAGTAAACTCTGTTTAACTGTTTCATACTGTTTAGAGAAGAGAGCTGAAATGCCGCCTATAAACTTGATCACTCAAAGCCCAGTTTTGTCCCTCCTGCTCTCAAACTCTCTTCTGGATCTGATTGCAGGTGGGCAAAGGGAGCAGGACTTGGGCTGGGTAGAGGAATTGACACTAGTCAGTAGCTACAAGCCGAATAAATGTGAAAATGGAATCCCTTCCTCTTAGGGGTTAATGTTTGCCTTCACAGCCTAGTGTAGAACTGAGGCATCCTCAGAAAATGTGCTTTGGCATAAGCGGGCTGTTTGCAGAATGGCTGGGCTGTCTGCATTGCTTAGCTTGACCCAGCCTGTGTTTGGGCTGGAGGGTAGCCACGTAGCTTATGAACTGTGAATAGAGACACCCTGTGGAATGAATTGCTTGGGGAAGACAAGTATTGTGGATGAATTATTCTCTTTTTTTTTTCTTCTTCTTTTTTTTTTTTTTTTTTTTTTTTCCTTTGAGGGTAACTTCACAACCCAGCAATGCAGGCCGGGGATCACTGGGCTGTGTGACTGAGCAGGTCAGCAGCTGGCTGTAAGGGTGGGGAAGGAATTTCCATGTCTAAACTGGGTGATGTCATGAGCTGCGTGGATAGTCTCCTAGACCTATAAGGGATGGTATGCTGGATTAGAGAGGTGGTATTTTGCTGTAGCATGCAGGGTACCAAACCAGTCTAAATATAAAGTTGCATGCTTTTGTTGCTGAAGAGTGTAAAATAGTCTGAACTGGCATAGCGTGAGCTCTCTCTGAAGAGAGTCATGTGTAGATCATCAGTCTGTTGCAAAAAGGATTGCCTGCAGAAGACCACAGCATCTCTTGTGATGTTGGAAGCTAATGGTCTGAGCCAGAAGTTCCTCTCTTGCAGAGAGGCCAAGAGCTGTAGAAACAACTACTCTTTGCCTTCATGCATTTTAAAAAGCTGTAGAAAGAATTAGTCTGCTCATGGGGCTTTTTGTCTGTTGCTTGGCACTGTCTCATTGTCTTTCTTTGTGTTCCCCATCTACCTTTAAACTTGGCGCATCAAACTTCTGCAGAGGCTGCCTGGATTAGTATTTAGTCACAGCAGGAGTTGGTCTTTCCCTAGAGCACTGAAGAGCCATAGCTTTATGGGGCAAATACAGCTAATGAGAAACTTAGTTTAATTTGTGAAATAAAACATGATGTTGTCTCTTGATTGCAGGGATGCCAAAGCTTGTGTTGTTCATGGCTCAGACTTGAAGGACATGACTAGTGAGCAACTGGATGACATCCTGATTCATCATACAGAAATTGTCTTTGCCAGGACATCTCCTCAGCAGAAGCTTATAATTGTGGAAGGCTGTCAGCGACAGGTAAAGAGAAGGAGTCCAAGGATTTAATATCGGAGAATTCCCCAGGCATATATGTATATATGTGTATAACTGCCAACTAGTGCTGCCTTCTGAAGTGGCAGGGCTTAGTCTTCTCAGTGCTCTCAGGTAAAGGGCCAGACTAGATCTCAGTCTGTTAGCAGCCTTCAGCTGCTGATGTCAGGCTGCTCTACAATACATAAATATAAGGGTCTTGCAGGAAAACATCTTCAGTTTGTACTGAGGCTTTCTTCTGATCCTAGGACGTTTGTTAGCACACTTAATTCCTAAATGCTCTGGAGGTGCTTGGGAGAGGAGGATTCAACATATTTATATATTGTCCAGCATCTCCTTTGGAGAGAGCAGTATGGTTCTCTGATAAGCCTGATCAGAACAAGGAAAAGCGTGAGGGGAGGACAAGGAGAAACTGAGGTCTCTTAACTGTAAAGTGAAATAGTTTTTTATGCTTCATCTCCTAAAAGATAGGAGAAAGCTTTTCTGCCCAAAACATCTTATATGATTATTTCGGTCTTTCTATCCCTCTCTTTGACTAGGGTGCCATTGTAGCAGTCACAGGTGACGGTGTGAATGATTCCCCAGCCCTGAAGAAGGCTGACATTGGTGTTGCTATGGGTATTGCTGGCTCAGATGTCTCCAAGCAGGCAGCTGACATGATTCTGCTGGATGATAACTTTGCCTCCATTGTCACTGGGGTTGAAGAAGGTGAGTTTATAACTTGTGTGCGGTCATAGTGAAGTGGCATGCTTCAGCAATATTACTTACCGATTCCCTCTGAAATAGAGGTGTCCGGAGGGCTCTCCTTTATTCGAGCTTGTCTCCATGACAAGTGTGTTAAAGGAGGGTGGCACTTTCCTCCTCCCTTCAAAGTCATCTCCCTTCCCATGGGACCAGCATGACCCTTTGGGATGGGTAGCAGTAGGAAGCAGCTGCGTAACAAAAGCTACTTTGTCCTTTTGCCTAACACTGACCCTACAGTCGTCTTTGCCAACTGAGTCTGACACATTTTTCCCCCCTGATGGAGCGATAGCTCTCAAACAGGAGCAGAACACAGGGTACCTCCAGGGACTCCTGATGATCTTCAGAAACCAGGGCTTAGTATCCTACTGCTATATGGAGTGAACCCTGATTGCTGTGACGAAAAATATTACTCTGTATAGGTGACGCCATGCATGGAGCACAGTCTCACCCTTACATGCAAGAGAACTCTTCAATTTGCTGCACTAGCATTTTGCCTTTTGGTGTTACTGCTGAAGCTGCCTATGAGCTACTTGGCTGCCTTCTGCTGATAAGCAAGAGTTATGTTGTTCTCTCTTCCTTGCCTCAGGGCGTCTGATCTTTGATAACCTGAAGAAGTCTATTGCTTACACCTTGACCAGTAACATTCCTGAAATCACGCCGTTCCTGATCTTCATCATTGCGAACATACCCCTTCCACTGGGAACAGTTACCATCCTCTGCATTGACTTGGGCACTGACATGGTGAATGTCTTTTTTGTGTTACAAAAAGAAATGTGGGTGTTCTTAGGTACCCTAAAGAAAGGACAGGTGGAAGGAAAATGCTTAAATATAGTTTTCTCTAGTGTTCTGATTTAAAATAAGTGACTATTTGATACTCCCTTAATCCACTCTCCCTTGTCTTTCTGAGTCTGAGGATCCTTTAGGTCCATGTAAGGACAGACTGGGGACGGGGAGGGGGTAAGGTCCTTCCCGAATGCTACAGCTAGGGCTTTTGGGCGGTGCTGTTTCTCAGGCTGAAGACATGGGGCAGGGAAGGCTTTAAACAGTGGAAAATTGAAACAGTTCTGACAGTGGTCCTACCACCTCCAAAGGTCCCTGCTATCTCCTTGGCATATGAGCAAGCAGAGAGTGACATCATGAAGAGGCAGCCCAGAAATCCCCAAACGGACAAGCTGGTGAATGAACGGCTGATCAGCATGGCCTATGGGCAGATTGGTAAGCTGGTCTGTTTTCTCTGGCACTGATTTGAACTTGGTGGTAGCAGGGAGTTATACACCATCCTGAGTCAGTGACTGTTCTGCTTATTTTGGTAGGGTTGAGGTTTGGGATGTGTAAAGCAGAACCTCAGGCTGTTAAGAACTTGCCATGATGCTGCCTCCATGGCACATAGCGGTGGCTTGTGCATCTTGATCCATTGAATTGCTTTCACAGTAATTTTGTTTAATTGCATAGTGCTGTAAAGGAACTGGCTGACAACCAGCTCTCCTCTGGTTCAAACTTGTTCAGCAAGAACATAGATCCCATTGTTAGTTTAATTAAAGTAAAGGATTCTCTCCAGCATATCCCTAAACACACAGTATTAGGAGCCTTGATTAAAGGCAGCTACAGAGATGTGCCCAGTTCACAGGATGGGAGCTCATGCTTAATTGCAGCAGGCCTTGGGAACCTTCTTGACTGTATTTTGCAAGGTTTGGGGGTGGGCAAGGCTTAATGAGAATACAAAGGGAGTTTTATCTTGTGTCCTTGAGTACCATGCCATCACAGCACAGGGCAGAACAGAAGTAACTGTACAAAGTTGGGAGCAGAAGCTGCTCAGCAAAAGCATTGCAGCTGAGTTTGATGTTAGTGTGAACTATTTCTATAGCTGCTGCTTGGGAGACTGAGCCCCACAAGGAGTGATTTTTTTTTTTTTTTGGTGGTTGGGGTCTCCTGCAAACTGCCTTCTGTTATAATTGCACTGCACAGTAGCTTCATCAGTTTTATCATCCTTTCTTACCTGTTTAGGTATGATCCAGGCCCTTGGAGGTTTCTTCACCTATTTTGTAATCATGGCAGAGAATGGGTTCTGGCCTTCTGGCTTGCTAGGGCTCAGAGTTCAGTGGGATGACCGATGGGTTAATGATGTGGAAGACAGCTATGGGCAGCAATGGGTAAGTTTTGAGGCACAGCATAGAGGCTGCCAGCCAGAATACTAATGCCTGCTGAACTTGGTGTGAGCACCAGAGAGCAAAGGCAGCATGTCTGAATGAATGCTCTCTGCTTTGTCTGCTTCCTAGACCTACGAACAGAGGAAAATAGTGGAGTTCACTTGCCATACAGCCTTCTTTGTCAGCATTGTGGTTGTGCAGTGGGCAGACTTGATCATTTGTAAGACCCGAAGAAACTCCGTCTTCCAGCAGGGGATGAAGTAAGTCAGGCTGTCCATGGAGAATTTCGAATTGGAGTCTGTGTATTCTCCAGCACATGGCATTCTAGTTCTTCGTCGCAGCAGTGTCTGGGCATCTTGGCATAAGTCTTGAACAGTCTGGTGCCTTGGTAGTGGGTAAAAGAGGGACTGGGTGCCCTCTTTCTTGTAGTACCTGCTACAGTTGTCAGGCTGAGACAAAGCTGGCATTGTCTGTGGGAGCTAGCCCACCTCAAAGAACAGTGACATACTCCAGCACACAGCCTTGTGCAGCAGTAGAGCAGCTGATGTCTCAAGAGATCTGGTGGCATGAACCCCAGGCTCCTTCTGCATTTGTGATGAAAGCAGTTGCTGGTTGACTTAGTTGTGAACTGGAATATCTCTGTTTAGAGACAGAAGACCCTTGTGACAGCTGTGCCATCAGGTTGGATGGCCTGATAGTCCCCACCTGATGGACTTCTGGGCTAGACCAGAATGTCTGTTTCTGTTCACTACCATGCGGCAACTAGGTGGTTTTTAGGATGTCATCTGTGAAAGCACTTTGTCCCTGACTGCTTTCCTGTTTCTACTAGGAACAAGATCTTAATATTTGGTCTCTTTGAGGAGACTGCTCTGGCTGCCTTCCTCTCCTACTGCCCTGGGATGGATGTTGCTCTGAGGATGTACCCTCTCAAGTAAGTCGCGTTATGGTTTTTGTGCAGCAGACTTTACTGCAGAACAACAGTGCTTGGGCGGGGAGATGGATGAAAGTAGTTGTGAGCTTGTGGAGCGTGAAACCTAGTCTTAACCCAGAAGAGCTCAGGCTAGAGGGGACAAGTGATCCTTTGCTGTAGTGTGGCACACTGGGGGTTTGCTTTGCTTTAGTGCTTGTGGGCCTGCTTATGGGGAGAGTTCAGTGCTCCACTAAAAATTAGCAACACAACTTCAGTTGTACCAGTGTGCTGTAGTACAGCTGCTCTTGTACTTACTTGCATGGGGTATTTTTATGGATAGGGGACTGCACCTCCAAAGCAAGCCAGTTGAATTGCTCTAAAACATAGGCCGGGTGACCCTTCTTTACTAAAGAACTGGTGATAACATCATCTTGTGCCTTTTTCTACCTTCCAAAGAAATAGCACAAGTAGTAAAGTCTTTTGAAAGATGCTACATAGGTGCAGATGACCAGTTGGTGCATAGTAACTTTCCTAACGGTTGGGAGGGTGCTAACATCTTAAGCATTGCCTAACAGCATTGCAACACTTCACGGCAGGGTTTGGTCTCAAACTTCAAACAGTCCTCTGGCTTAAGTGCCATGAAATTTTCATGGCCAAAAAAAAAAATCCTGGTACATCTCGCATTCCATTCAGAAGTGGTGTCTGGAGTTTGGTGCTGAAGTGTGAGCATTTCTTAACAAGAAAGCTGGCATCTGTCCAATGCCTGCAGCAACTAGATGTTAGCATGTGTAAATCATAAGGGAAACCAATGCAGCTCAAGCGAGCAAGGCTGTGGGCACAAAGGTTATGTGTACTTAGAGGAAATAGTGCTAGACTAATAGGTGGAGAGGTGCTGGCACAGAGATGAACAAAGGTGCTGTGATAGACATCGTGTTGGAATTAATACCCAAAAGTGGATTAACCTATTGCAGCAGAAAACTTGGTGGTAATTCTTGGCTTGGAGGATTCTCAGCTGAACCACAGCCTTGTGGGAGCTGGTGCACTGGCAAGCTGGGACATGCCAGTCTTCCTGCACTCTTCTGTGCCGTCAAGTCAGCGCTCTGTTAGGCAAAGAGCATCTCCGTTGCCTGTGTTCTCACTGTCTCCTCTCCCAAACAGGCCGACCTGGTGGTTTTGCGCTTTCCCGTACTCCCTCCTCATATTCCTGTATGATGAAGTCAGAAAGCTCATTATCAGACGCAACCCTGGCGGTAAGAATATGGTGCTAATCTGTGTGTTTCCTTCCCACCTCTTCATGCTGCTGAGCTCGGTAGAAGCTCTGACAATGCTAAGGGACACCCAGTGCCAAGCAGTATGCAGGGGTGTATTTTGCTGTTTTCCCTTCCCCAATGTTAATAGTGCAGTTAGTTCAAATTAAGGACTTCTCTGTCCCTCTCCCTGCATTCTCCTGCAGTATATGAAAGTACCAATGCACTGAAGTAGTTGAAAAAGGCTGATTAATGCTTGGGTAGTTCTAGAAAGCTGGAACAGGGTCTGAAAGCTGCAGCACATCAACAATTTGGCAAGATTTTTCCATTGTGATGGGTCACTTGCTAGCTCAGGTGCTACAGTGCAAGTTTTCAGAGCCTAAAAGGAGCTCTCATGAACCTCATACTTGGTCTGCCTTAAGACTAACTCTGCTTTCTCCCTCCTTTGACTTTAGGTTGGGTGGAAAAAGAGACCTACTACTAAAAAGCGCCTATAAAACATTCCACACACAGCCCGTGCCACCTCTCCACCATCTCCCCTGTGTGCGTACTTCATCTTTGCAAGCGCAGAACTGTGCCTGGGCAGGAGTGAGCTGAACCTAAAGGAAACATGAAGAAACATGGACTGGAGGAGAACGCAAGGGGGAGGTTGGGGTGGGGGGGGAGTGTCTGACCATCAGTCCATGGGGATGAGAGTTTGAGTAGTTTTATGTGCCTTTTTGTTTTTGTAAAAGGAAACTGAAGATTTTATATGTGGATTTTTACAAATAAAGATGGATTATAAGAGGATGGCCCCACATGGTCTTAGGTGGATGTTTTTCTCAAGGCAAGAACTGGTTCGGGGCAGCCTCCTCTCCCTGCTTAGGGTGTGGTGGTGACAGCAGGGGTTAGCCCCTGGCTTCCCATTTTTGTAGCAGGGGAAGCAGAGCTGCTTGACCCAGACACAACAGCATATGCAGTTTTTAAAAGCCCTGGTGCATCCCACTCTGTAGCTCAGTACCTAACGTGACAAACTGCTTGCAAGCACTTGCATTTCAAAGCCTAAAGCTCAGGAAGCTTGCTGGCCTCTAATTATGCATCTTGGCTACTTTCTGCAAATGTAGTGTTGAGTGGAGAGAAGAGCTGGTGGCTGGATGTCTGCTCTGGCCTGCTTTTAAGAGGCTGTGACTTGCTTGCTGGGTTCAGAATGAGAACAGGCTTCCACGGAATGGCACTTGGATCCAAGCAGCCTTGTTCTCAAAATTCTGACACTCATTTTCCTGCTTGCTTTGCCAAGCAAGGGGTAGTGTTTCCTAGTGTCCTCTGTGCATGTACACACTTGTTGCAGCATGGCACTTGCCCCATTCTGATACTGTCTCATGCCTGCAGTGGAGTGAGGGCAGAGGCTGATAATGGGTACAGGATCCTACATCTTCCATTTCTGAGGAAGACATCGCTGTTGTCTGGGCTCCAAGTTGGCTCTGTGGGCTGAAGTGAGTCGTGCTGCTTCCTGCTGAATATCTAGCCGTTTTCCATACACTTTGATTTTTCTGTTTAATGCTTTTATGGCCCACTTGTAAGAACTGAGTGGGAGAGCTGGCCTTTTGCATGTGGACAGTCATTGTGAACTCCTAACTTCATACTCCTAATGCTGTTGTGCTAAAGCCACCTGGAGTTGCTTCAGGCCCTTGGTCCTATTCCTGAACTGCTGATCTGTGCCCCTCTTAGACATGTCCACCTCTGCAAAGGATCACTCTAAACCACAGCCCTGAAAGGATCTGCAGTTAAAACTCCATGTTGTCATCCCTCCTTCCTCATTACCTTTTTTTTTTTTAAGGTGTTATTTTAATGCCAGGTCACTTCTCTCATGTACTGAACAATATAAACTCAAATAGCAAAGAGCACTAGGGAGGGGAAAAAATGAGAGGCTGAGGGTGGCAATTGTTTTAACTTGTCTTGGACACTAATGTGGAACCCCCAGTTGGAGATCATTAAAAAAACAATAATAAAGTCTTCCAATTGTTGGAGTCTGCCTATGCTAACACCTGAATTGATGCAACTGGCTGATCCTAGCTGTGAAGGGGAGATGAGGAGTTGCACTAAGGCAGGAAGGAAGAAGGTAGGATGAATTTCACTGGATCTGAGGGTGACGGAGTAGTGATGCAGAAATGACATTTGTTCCACCCAGGCGTGACACTTGCTTGAACTTTCTGACTAGTGCCTGAGACTTCTTCAGAGTCCTGCTGCAATGAAGTTGCAAAATCAGCCTTGCTTTGTCTGATGCAGGCAAAAAAAAAAAAAAAAAAAAAGGAACCAGTTCTTCCCCCTGGCATGTCAGCTTTAAACAGCCTTAGCAGTGGGCCTCTCACCAGAATAAAAGATGTAGGTGAGAAGGGACCCCTGAAGATCCAACCGCCTGCTCAAAGCACAGCCATTTTCAAAGCACAGTCAGGTTGCTGATGGCCTTGTTGAGCTGAGGTCTGAATATTTGCAGGGAGGATGGGGGTCCTACACCTCTGAGCACCTGTGCCAGAGCTGAACCCACACCCTGCAAGCCCCCACGGTTCCTTGCTAGGCTGCCCTTGTGCTGTAGCATAGCTGAGGCTCCTTTGCAGCCGGTTCCAAGCCATGTCCTGCAGGAACGCTTCTTGTCTATGCTTGCTGCTCAGGAGCATGTCAGGATGTCCTTACCTGGACAATCTCACACCAGTCCAGGAGCGTCTCTTGCATTTTGTGCTGTCACTCACCAGTCTAGTTGTGATCTGAAAGAATACTATCCTAAAGGCAAGCCTGGAGCAAGCATTGGCTAATGTCAAAGGAAGACTTCACCCCGCTGTGACTGCTTTAACATCCTCACCTGGATCAGGGACTGAGGGAGCTGTGACTGGAGCAAACTAGGCTCTGATGCTTGGGGAAGGGAGCAGATAACCAGGGCCAGGGTGGCTGTGAAGGCAACACGAGATGTTTTATATTGGCCCTAGATGTTGGTCAATATTACAAGCTAAGCAGTACCTAGTAATTAGAGACTGAAATTATTAAATGGCATCAAAGGTGGAGTACAAGGTTGGGGCTGAAAAAGGTACAGGTTTTTGTAATAAGTGACCTGTACATGCTCCTCATTCCACTTTGGAGAGCTGGTCCTGGGAGGTCACAAAGCTGTGAACAAGGCCAGGCAAAACTTCTTTCCCTCTTCCTTCCCATCACAGTGCAGAAGTGGAATGACTGTTTGAATGCAAGTTCATCTCAACAGAGTCTTCCCAGTGCTGAGACCACCATGGTAACAGTATTTGCTCTATTCTGCTCATGTTTACAGAGCCAGCATCAATCGCGTGGGACTGCGTAGCTGCTGCCAAGCAGAGGTACGGCACTTGTCTGTGCTGAGCAAAGTGGCATCAGGGCTGTGAGACTTGCATTTGCCTGTCCCCCCTGCTCCAAGGGCTTCATGCCACTGGAATGTTCAAGCTCCTCAAGCTCCCAGTGCCAGGTTTTTAAAACCTTTAGAAAGGCTTCCTGACCAGGATCAGTTTAGGCAAAGAATGAATGAAGTGAAGAGCGTGATGGTGATTTCACATCATGGATGGTGGATCTTCAGGCTCTTGGCCATCTGATACCTAAATGGTGTTGCTCCTGAAGAAGAGTGCGCTAACTTTGCTCACGTGCTGAGTCCATGCTGGTTCCCTTCAGCCCGGCCACAGAGGGACCGAGGCTCAGACCCACATTTGTGGGGGCCTTTGGTTCCTGATGTTGAAGCTACTGTGGATGGGACAGGTCTGGCTAGAGCCCAGTGCCAGCCAGAGCAGCAGGCACAGACCATCAGCTAGACTCATGGTCATGAAGGTGACGAGGCCAGGCTGCACCACAGGGGACTGGGCACAGCTTGGAGAGGACCTAGGCATTGTGCTTGCTGTTGGGTTGCAATCCAGATGCAGACAGCAAGAGCAGCAAGTCAGCAAAGGTGTCCAGGGCCCTTTGGCCCTTCGGGCCTGCAGGGGTGGGAGTGTGGTGCTGTGGCTGCACCATCCCCACCACTTGGCTCATGGTCATGGCTGAACCAAGCTACTCTCCACCTCTATTGCTGCTGCTGGACTTGGAGCACCAGAGCACACAATGTCAGCTGGCCTCTACCAGAACATGGCACGGCCTCCCAGCCAGAGGGTATTTCCACTTTGCTCCGTCACCCCACGCAGAGGTGAGCGGGTGGTGAGACAGGGCTTTGACTCAGCAGCCCACAACGGAGGGGCTCAGAACCTGCCTCCGGGTGTCTTCAGAGGTGATGGTGACAGCCAGTCACCACCCTCCCGTGTGCCCCTGACAAAGCTGCTGCGTGCCCCTCATGCCTGCAGGCTGAGGCGTCGCCTGCAAAGCCCAGCTCAAGTCTCACAGCCCTGCTGCTTTATTTGGGAAGCCAGCTTGGCCACCCCACAGCATGTGGAGGCATGGAGCCAGCCACCTCTGTGGCAGCAGCTTGCTCTGCCTTCGCCAGCAGAAGGGAGGTGAAAAAGCCCAACTGGAAACCACCTGAATTTGCTGTACCAGTGCCAGGCATGGAGGTTTAATCACTGCCCCACGGGCTTGGCAGCTGAGCCAAAAATGAGCAGCAGGCACCTTGCACAAACAGTACAGGGGAAAAGCTGGAGTTGCTTCTCTCCCCTGACCTTGGCTTTGGCAAGGGGCTCCTTCCCGGCCTGGATGAGTTTGGCTTCGAGAGCAACCCTTTTTGTGAGAGGTTGTGTGCATGCAGGCACCACTCAATGCACGGGCAGGTCAGCAAACCCATGGAGGGTCCCCGCTGGGTCCCTTGGCAGCCCCCAGCAGGGAGGGGAGGCAGGGCTGAGTCATGGGCTGCGGGATGCCCAGGGTGGCTGGGGGCGAGCTGGCACAAGGATGGTTTTGAATAACAGGAAGGTCGCGCCTGCCGTGATTAAACAACACTGGACTTTGAGTGTCTGTTGCCAGTCAGCTGGGCGTCATTGCACTACCGGTGGTGTCTTGCCTGTGGTTTTGTCGCCTTGCTGGGGAGAGCACGTGCAAACGGCCCTGAAGGCATCCGAGGTTTTGTTCTGCCCCTTTTTGTGCAACTTATGGGCTCTGAATAATGCTCTGGGCTCTCTTTTGTTTCCCACCCAGGACCTAAGAGCTTTCTGAGACCCTCTACCTGTTGTCTCCTCCAAGAGACTTGCAGGATGAACGTTGCAGTGGTTTTCTAGATGAACAATGGCTTTTTTAGGGACCGGTTTGGAAACCACCTCGTGTGGCATGCTGAAGGGATCAGACCCATCCTCGGCCTTGCAAGCACAAAGGCATTAGAGCAAACATCTGCTTGGCAAGCCTTGAGCTTGGGAGGTCCAAAGTGGTGGAACAGCCACTGCTGGCACATCCCACGGCTATGCCACAGCCCCCACAAAAAGCACTTTATGCACAGGTCTGGCAGGAGGGGCAGCATTTACAGCAGCTTCCCCTTAGCGCAACGGGCTCTTGCCACACAGCTGAGCTCATTCTCCTGACTCTTTTTCCACCCTCAGTGGGCAGGATGTGCTTCTAGTGGCGACAACGTCTCCTTTAAGCTAAAGTGACAAGGAAGACTTTGCATGAGATTTCTGTGACTCACCCTCTCCCAGCCAGCAAACGGACCTGAAATAGCACCAGTCCCTGAGCAGACGGGTGAAGAAGGGGTCCCAGAAGACAAAAAGTTCACAGGGGACAGAGGGACATCAGAGGCGTGTGCCCGACCCACGCCTCTCCTTTGCTGGAGGCAGAAGGGTGAGGGCAGGGCATGGGGCCAGCCGGGGATGGTGTCCACCAGGATTTGGGAGCCTCAGCAGACCCCTACAGGGCAGTTACCTCTCGGTGGCAGGCTCTCACTGAGGTGGGTTTTTTCCCCAGTAATCCTTCATTTTCATGAGACCCACCAATTAGCGAGAAGAAAGGCACTAGTCCCTCCCGGGGACACGCTCCCCAGCACTGTTCCTCAAGGGATAAAGCACTTTTCCACCAGACCTGACACCAGGCAGCTCTGAGCCCCTCCACAGCAGTCACTCTCCCCTGACTCCACAGCCTGAAAACAGGAGGAGGGCAAAACACCCCCCTCCAACCTATTAGGCCTCTGAACCATCTGATTAGCCAAAACACAAAGCAGATTAACCCCAATTAGGTGGAAATATATAAACAAATATATTCAGTAAAGCCTTTTGGATAGGCTCCCCAGGAGCCTGGCTTTGAACACACCTCCCAGGGACCTCCCATAGCTCCCACTCACAGCTTCACATTCCATCAGCTCCCAAACAGTACCGATGCTTGGGGCCCCTTCTGTGCTCTCCCATAGCTCCCTGCTGCAGGCTTGCTCAGACGCTACCTGCACTTGCTTCAGATGTTGCTGTGTTCCTCCTCTCCTCTCCTCTCCTCTCCTCTCCCCTCCTCCCCTCCAGCCTCCGCAGCCCTCCTCCTTCTCTCTCCCCCTTACGCCACATGCCACTACAAGAGACTCTGGACCCCTGAGCTTTGCTGATGAAGAGTATGGCAGAAGGTCTGTATCTATGGAAAGTTTTACTTCCCATAGGGAGGGATAGAAATCCCTCTCATCACACTCATCTTTCCTCCCATGAGATCATCTGTCTCCCTGTTCCTTTCACCTGGCTTCCCAAACACAGTAACATCTTCACTTCCATGAACCTTTGAGCCCCCTGACTCTTCAGAAGGATGGAAAGCAAATACAGCCACTTTGCCCAGCCCTAGTAACAGCAGCAATGGGATCTTACATTTCTATGCTTCTTTTCAATTTAAAAGGGCCCAAATTTCCTGCACGGTACAAAAAAATTCCCTCTGCCTCCAGGAGGCTTGTGCTGCTGTCAGGCAAACAGCCAGTTCAAACAGCCCAGAGGGGAGATCTGATTGGGAGGAAGATAGTGAAAAACCTCTCCAGTGAAATGCCACCACAGCTTTCCTACTATAGCTGGAAAAAAGCTGTGCTTCCTAAGGTGCCCATTCCTGGGAAAGTTGGCGTCACCACCCCCCAGAGGTTTGCCCAGCTGGCACCCCCACGTCCAGCGCGCTTGCCAAACTGGATCCTCGATGTGCAGAAACAAGCCAGAAAGTGAGGGATGGTTTGAAAACTGTCAGCTGTGAGGAATGGGAAATGTCTCTGCAGGCAGAGCAGCTCAGCTCCTCCCTGTACTGCTGCAGAGAGGAGGCTGAACAGCCAGCAGAAAAAAATCACAGTAGTTTTTTAAATGTTAAAGGGAAAAAAAAAAAAGGATTCTTGACAGCATGTCACGTGCATGGACTGGGACCCACAGCTGACTGGAATCAGGGTTAAAAATACACATCGGTGCTAGCAGGCTTAGAGCAGCCTTCGGTGAATGAGTCCCAAGGTGAATTATGAAATCTAATATGCGTTCTCTCCCTAACAAGTGTGGTTTCTGTTGAGGGTTATTTACCTTGGTCTTCATGCCTGCTGGACATAAGATACTACTCTCAGGTTTCACAACTAAACAGCTCTGGGCCCGATGGGGAGACGGCCAAGAAGTCAACAGAAGCACCATTATGGAGGATGCAGCTCCACACAACTTCTCAGCAACAGCACTGGCCAAAGGAGCTTCTGCTTGTGGACCCTTGCCCAGACAAACTGACCCAGCTAAGTTCTGATGCCACTTGGTGAACCTGGCTTTCAAATAACCCCTGAAACCCTTCATTTGTACAACACCTACTTGTCTTTCCATGCATATATTTGGTGATATGTATTAGGTGGTGAGGTTCTGATTGTTTACATCCAACCAATGCCTGCCTGCATTACCCATCCGTACAAATCTGGTCTGGCTGAGGCACAGTAACAGGGCTGCATTTCTGTCAAATGAGCCAGAGCATCGCATGGCACTCATGATGGCTTTGTCCCACGTGTGGGAGGACAGGCAGCACCTGATCCAGAAAAAACCCAGAGCAGCACAGGCATGAAGCCTGGCTGTGCAAGAATTATTGTCTCAAAAATTCACAAAAGATTTTGAACGAACAAGTTTATACTCATCTGCCCTGTGTATGGCATGGCTGGGGTGTGTTTGATCTGATGTCAGGAGCCCTACAGTCAGGTTTACCACATCATCAAGCTACAACCTGAAACAGCTGGGAAGAGTCTCCTGGCAGCTCGGTGCTGCCCCAGCACCCAAAGCTGGGCCCATGGGCAGAGGAGAGGGGGAAGAGGCTTAGCAGGCAGTTGGATTTTCTTTTCCGCAGTTAGGCTATTTCCCCTGTTGTTTTCAGTTGTAACTACAGCTAATCATCCAGGCACACTTTTCCTGTTCCTTTTTTTCTCCCTTTAAAAACTACTTTCTAAAAGCAAATCAGTGTGACAGCCAGTCTAAAGCATGGTTGTCCCCAGCCTCCTCTTTCTCATATGTGCTCGCTCACACGCTCTTACTTCTCTGCTCTCCCAGTTTCTTTAAGAGGTGATTCATCCCCAGAGAGATTAAAATAGAAATGAAGAGAGTTTTCCCTTGGAGAGAAGAATATTTCTGGGTGACCTTCTTTCTCCTCCTCGGTGAAAAATGACCATCTTGGATGAATTGCTCCCAAAGCAACAGATACCACTTGCAGGCTTCGAGCAAAGTCTTCTCATTACTGTGGACCAGGGGTTAGGAACGGCTCAGCTGCACTGCTGGCATCCAGCGCAAACTGATGGAGATGGTATGATCACCTGGAAATATGAAGGTATGACAGGAAAGAAAACTTAATACTGAGATGAACACCCTCAGGATCTGCTGGGGAAGATCTATTTTGGTCACAGGCAGAGCAATCAAGGCAGGATCCTCACTGCCTCCTCTGGAAGCAGTCAGATAGCCACAGTTTGTCTGAGCCTTCCTCTTTTTCATTCTGGATTTCAGTGTGGTTTTGTAATCAGCTATCTGGACTCATCAACATCTTTAAACCCCCATGTGTAATTACTGGCATCAAGGAACTTGCACTGGTGTCAGCAGGGTCCCTTTTCATGCCCTCACGACGTAGCTGGTTTCATATTATCAATGAGGTTGTGAGAATCCCCAAATTACTACCAAATTTGGAAGAAGAACTAAGCGTCTCTTCCTCCTCTCTGTGCCTCGTCCTCAAGTTAGCCCTTCGCGTGAAGCTCTCCACTCACACTGCTGCATGACGTGGTTGCTGGATCCTCAGCCAACACACATGAACCCACCTCCCCAAAACACACATGTGGTATGTAACAACCATGCTATAAGATGACTTTTCTGTTTGCATTATTCTTAAGGATTGCCCTGTCTTCACTCACATCAGTGAAATATTAACACCTGAACACTCAGGCAAGATCTAGTTGTTTAAATACATGACCACAGATGTCTTACAGCTACAGCTGTATAAATACAGCTACATAAATACTCTTTTGCCTGACCGCCTTTCAGGCTTGAATAGGCTTGTCCTGCTATCTAGGGAGAGCACAGCAATGCTATTGCTCCCAGGGTATCAGTGGGGCTTGATCCTAAAGGAGAGCAGAGAGCTGGCTCTGGATACCCTCCAGCAGCCGCCTGCAAAGGGTGCAGCAGCCCCCAGGGACAGGGCTTGCACCTTCTGCTCAAAAACACAGGGAGAGGCAGGTATTTTGCCCAAGGTTTCATGGAAATTAACTGATTTGCCAGTAGCCCTGGGGAGCAGCTTAGGATGTGCCTTGTGGGGCCATAAGTATGTGATGGCTCACAAGGGATGGGGGGAAGTAAAGCCTCCCAAGCCAGGTTTGAGAAAGGCACCCTGCTAGCGTCAAGCTTGAGGAAGGAAGGACTAACAGAAAAGCCTTTTCTTTCACAGCCTCACTCATACCAAACCTTGAGCAGGAAAAGAGAGCTCAGTCCTTCTCTGAATTTCAGGCTAACACCTGTGATCCAGCCTTAACAAGGCCTGTCCCACCTTGCTGAGGGACAAAAGTGTCCTCAGATGCCGTGTGCTGTGTTACTGTTAGACAAACAGCTCTTCACACATCTGTGGGATGAGTTTCTGCACTCATCGAGTATGGTGGGGACACAACCCTCCAGTTCCACAGAGGTGAGGTGGGAGTCGCACGCTCCCAGGACGGCACAGTTCAGAGGGATAGGTTTGATGGAAGGGGATGTGACCCCGGCAGGAGAAGAAAAGCCCTTGAGCCCCA
Organism: Fregata magnificens; assembly: GCA_013389945.1. Lineage (NCBI taxonomy): Eukaryota > Metazoa > Chordata > Aves > Suliformes > Fregatidae > Fregata > Fregata magnificens. Next base: position 132,057 of record WAAD01037423.1, read on the forward strand.
CAGCAGCCACGTAAGGGAGTGCATGGTGTGTCCCACCTCAGCCCACTGGTTCCCCTTGAAGCTGTTCCTCTTCCTGGTGCCTGACCCTGACAGCCGGTGGAACATCTCTGGTGCACCGTGGAGAGTTGTGGTGTAGGCTGAGGCTGTTCTGCACCCCACAGCTGGTATCCCCTTTCTTGCCAAAAAATGTGAGAAAGGGGATTTTTGCTTTCCTTCATTGTAAAGCACTTGGGAGCAGACAGTTTTTGCTATAAATGGCAACTGTCTCCTGCTCTATGGGGAAAATTATGTCACCCTTGGCCTAGGAGTGCAGAGCTAGCCAAATTAGAGGTATTCCTCTGTACTCACATCATTCCCAGCTCCCTAAACTTCCCATCACCAGCCAAGGATATGCATTAGGGAACACGGGGGGGGGGGGGGGGGGGGGGGGGGGGGGAGGGTGTTGTGAGAAGTAGGAGGAGAAGGGATTCTTAGGAGAGGATCAAATCTGAAAACATCATATTTGCACTCGTTAGTAGGCAGTAAAGAAGCTAGGCAGGCAGAACAATTAGAGATAAAGGCGAGCAACATGCTGTTCCCAGCCCGATGTCCTGCCTGCTGGTAAAAGTGGGGGTGCAGCGCGATGCATTCTTGACATTTTGTTCTCCCAACTGATGCCAGCTCAGTTCTTATCAGATATCTCCATGGCCAATGATTTTTCACAGTGGATAACACCGCTGAACTGCATAGGAAAAAGTCATAAACCTCTGTCCTAGGCAGCTAAGCAGAATGTTCCCTTCCTGGCTTTCATGTGAGGGTATTTGTGACTTTACCTTTTCCACTCTTCTTCACTTAACCTCTTTCCTGCCCTGCACATTAATGTTTCTGACCTGCCCTGAGTTGCATGAAGGTGAGGAACCTCAGACCAGATCCTTCCTCCACTCTCCTGGTCCGGCCTGATCCCCTCTTCCACAAACAACCCAGACTCACTCCCCCTATTCTTTAAGATCAAACTCACTCTTTGATCAGTCCCTGCTGATCAAGACAACCTTAAATTGCAGGGCCAGCACGACCAGCACGCAGGCTCAGAGCTGGGGCAGGAGGGCACAGCCAGAGCGGGGCTGCCATCAGGGACTGGCATGGCAGCAGGGAGAGGCTGTGCCTTGCTCAGGACCCCCTGACTCTCTGCAGCAGGAGAACACCCCTGTCTGCCCTCCCTGCTGAGGAAAGCCATCCCCATGCTCAAGGATGCTCCCAGGTTTATGGTTTCCACAAGGGCGCTGTGTCCGTGGTCTTGGCGGTGCTGGCCAAGGTGGAGCTGCGCCAGCTGCCCACCACCATTTCAGGCTTAATGTGGGGATTGCCTTGCAGCCAACAGAGCCGCCTCTGACAGGAATCTGACCTGGCACACGCTGGCCTGACCTCCCAGCAGAAGTGGCACCTGAAAGCTCCCTCCCAAGCGGATTTTGGCCGAATCTCAAGGATGCTTTTGCTGCTGTTCTTCCTTTATGCTGAACTATGTGAAACTGGGCTTGGTGTCACTGTACTGTGTGAGAGAGACACCTCCTTGTTCTGCTCTGTGTCCAACTGTCTGCTAAAGCAATATTTGGGGAGCTCATTTATGTGTGCCAAAGCCAGGGGAGCTGGGGATGCAGTGTAGCTGCTTCCATTAGATTCTGTGCTCCAGGATAAGAAAGCTTTCCAGTAAGTGATCACACCCTGGTGATAATGGTGACAAAAGCACACTGTTGCCTATGGTAACACATGATGATGGTACTGTTAACGCAAGCAAGGTGCTGTCCTCTACCTATCTGCCCTCTACCTATCTGCCCTCCACCCGTGCATACAACTTGAGGCTTTTTCAGGACTCCCTGGGATGGATCCTCACAGATTAAGCAATGAGGAGCATGTTAATTTTGGCCAGGCAGCACTGGCTTCAACCTACCCTGGGCCACTCTGCCCTCGGCTATGCACCCCAGGGGTTTCCCTTTTGCCGCACCCTCACCCCGGGACACTCAGCATGTCCCCCTGGGGCTGTCAGTAGTCCTGGGGCTGCTTGGGGCCTCAGGCTTTTTGCAAGACATCTGCCTTTTTCTGTGCAGCACAACTCGCACTGCAGCTTGCCTGAACCACCAGGGCTGTATCTGGCAGGTAGCGTGCCCAGTCCCACATCTTCCTTTTCAGATCAAAATGGGAGAACAACAGCAGGGTTCATTAGTGTAGGGCATCACTATAAACAGCCAGAACAACCCACTTGGTGAGCAATGCCTGACAGCTGCTGCAGCACCCACTGCCGTTGTTCAGACTTGCAGGGTTCCTCCAGGACATTAGCATTTGCCCCCAGGAGCAGATGTTTTCCTCAGCTGGGTGTTTCATAGCCCCTGCGGGGCTCAGGGATCTCATTCTGCTGTAGCACTTTCCTGTCCCTAACTTCAGATCCTGTGGGGTGTTTGTTGTTTCATTTTCCTTGTCTCTTTGTACTGCTTCAAATTCCCCATGTCTCAGGCAGCAGGGTCTTTCTCTTCAGGTTTCTGTTGAAGATGATGTCAGCAGGCAGAAACACCCTCTTCATTAAGTGCTCTATTGTAACATATATATATATAAAAATAACATATATAATATGTATACTGTATGTACGTTGCCTGTGAGTGTGTGTATACATCCATACATATACAACAGACATACATCTATCTCTGTAATCTGTGTCTATATTCACACAGGCGACACTATACTTGCACGTTGCTAGTTGGTCTGCAGTGCTTTGCGATGAAAGTGTTCTTGAAACTGCGATAGCAGGGTATCTGGGAGATGAGCTCTGTGGCAAGTTTCTGAACAAGTTCAGGACCTTCTTTGGGTCTGTTTCAAAATAAGCAGGATTATTTTCCATTTTGTCCATTCCTCCATTGTATTGACAATGATAGGCGTCAGCACCTACCAGTCTGAGTCTCTTCTGTGCAGACTGCTGTACCACAGACCCACTGAACTGTAGCCAGTCTCATGCATTATCATATTACAGCATCAGATATCAGCTATATCCAGCCATGTTCATATTTCTGTGGCTTGCATGGCTTGCCTAGGGCCCGCAGGTCTGTGTGCAGTCATCCTTGACCCACACACCTTGCTCTGCACATCCACTCCCTTTCTTGCGGTGCTGTGGATTCCCAGCTCTACAAACAGTTTCAGGACCCTATTTGCTCAGCCATAGCCATGCTTTTGGAGGGGATGTGCTGTGTTGCTTGGCACAGACAGGGTTAGTTCTGGCTCTCCAGCAGCCCTTCTTGTTTTCAGTTCCAGCCATGGGCTGGTCTCCTCTAAAGGAGTTGGCTATGCTCCTCTTTTCCTTTCTGCTCCCCTAAACCTACCAAACCTCTCAGGCACATCAGAGCCAGCTGGTATAAGAACTAGCACTATTTCTCGAGGCCTTTTTATTTCCTCGCATCTTGTGCAGGCACAGAGTGAAACAGTCTTTGACCTTCCTCTGCTGCTTCCCATGGCCCCAGAGCTCCAGTGGAGCTTTAAGTGCTCCATCCTTCTGCTCTGATATTTTCTCCGTATGTCTGGCACTGTGTGATCATCACAGATTACTCAATAATTCAGGTATTAATTTGCAGGACAGGGGACTGCCTGTGGTCAATAAGGAGGTGCCTTTCTGTTTATTACATGCAAACTCTGCCCCTTCTCTGTCCCAGGAAATGCTTCCCAGCACCTATAACTGATGGAAACCCTTCAATACAAAAGCCTGGAAGCCACAGGACTGCCAGTTCCCAGCTCCTTGCAATAGCAGGACTAGATCTGCCAGGTGAAATCCTGGGGGACCAAATCACATCCCTACAAGTCTTCCCTACCTGTCCAGAAAAAAGATTTTTTCCTGGCTTAGATCTGGACACTGGTTTACCCTTAAATACATGAAAAAGACGCACCAGGTAGATCCTTGAGAGGTTTCCCAGCTCAACGTGAACACATACCAGCTGGTCTCTCTATCTGTGGCCAATCTCTAGCACTTCAGATAGTCAGCCAGAACTGTCCTGATTTTACAGGAATATGTAGCAACGGGGAGCAGTTAAGCAAGTGGCTTGCAGAGAGAGACAAAATCTAGCCAGACTGCATGCCTTCCTCCTGACAATACAGACGGTAAGCACATTTGTGATGGAGAAGGAAATTTTAGAGAGTGCTCTTTGCACCTGGATCACAGCTCAAGAGAAAAGGGAACCTGTAACTCGGCAGCTGCTTCTGGACACCAAGTGTGCACTGCTACAGGTGCCACAAGGTGCGAGGACACCAGCAGTCAGATTATCCTGTGACCTGTCCTCTTTCTCCCTCACCCCACCAGCTGTATGGGGCCCTGCGAGTGCCTGGTGGGAGCTGCATGGTCAGGACTGCCTTTTTCAGCAGACAGGGGAAGGCACCCTTTTGCCAAGGGCAGATGGGTGACAAGGGCAGGAACAGCTCACCTGGGCTAGCTGCTGCACACGAAGCTCCCAGCTGGCTCTTGTTCCAGGGGTTATCTAACGACAACACAAGGTCATCAGCCAGCAGCCAAGCTACGTCGCTCGAGACCCATTCAATATCCATACGTCCCGCATCCAACGTCATAGTCTTGCTTCCTCAACAGTGTTCCCTTTCCAGACAGCAGCTACCAGCAGGGACTGGCTGTGGCCTCTCTCCCAGCTCCAGAGGAAACTTACTGGAAGACCCTGGACCCAAGCTCCCAGCAAAGGCAGCCCGAAAGAGCATGACGCACTATCTGTCTCACTCATTTGGGTGGACATGACGCCGTTGGTGCACACTGATGTTAATTTCAGTGGTTAGCATTGTTTGCTTCTCTGAGGGTGGTGTTGACAAAGCCATTTGATCTCCCTAGCAATATAAACACACAGCTGCTTCCTCCAAAATAGGAGGTAAATGGAAGCAAGAGGAGTGAAAGTGTGTGTGCATTTGTGATGCTCATGCTACAGAGAATGAGAGAGGAAACGAGTCTCGGTGCAAAGTAGAGGAAGTGGGAGAAAAACAACACAAAGCAAACGTTGCATCCATTGAACAAGACTTGAATTGGTATCTTGGCTGCTGTTTGACTAACTTATGGTATCACTAAATCCCATTCTCCTTGCAGGGAAAGAAACCCTGCAACTGTGCATTGTCAGCGTGACGGAAGAAACAACGGCAGCTGATGCTGGTTGGGTCAGTATTACTCTCGCTCTCACAGACCAGCCTTTGTTCCTGGAGTGATGACAAAGGGCTCCCTTCTTTCCTTTACCTCCCTCGAGTCGTTCATAGGCATGTTGGAACAGTGCATGTTTTAAGACTATATTGGCTATGGGTGGCATGCCTTAGCTGGCTCCCATCAGGACCACCGCCACCCCTGCCCCTTGGGAGGTGCTCCTCTCGTGCACAGGTGCCCTGTGTGGAGGCCACAGGCAAAGGCTCATCTCCTTATTGCTTGATGGAACTGTGTGCTCCCAGGAGCCCATTGGTACTAAGCAGGACCATAGGCAGATGACAAGCCCTGAGCCAGGAGGTCCACAGAGGACCAGGAGCATGCACAGTGCTCATATCACTTTCTGGTATATCTCTATGGTTATCCTCAGCGCCTCCTAGACTTATTCACTCGGGCACTCTGCTCTCTCGCCTCCCCTGGCAGATGAGCGCAGGGGAAAGGGAGATGGTGTTGGTGAGTCTTATCTGGCATTGATCGGGGTCACCTCTTTCTCCCCCTGCATGGAATAAAAGACTTCAGAAGCTTTTGCCAGCACCTGAGAAGGGGAAAATTACTGCTGCTGGTGTAATCCCAACCTGTGGTGCATGCTTTTCCAAGAAGAGGCAGCCTCTCAGCCAGTGATCTCTGGCAAGCGGCTGTGCCCATCATCTGGCAGAGGGAAAGAGTCTGCAGGACATTGTGGCGGGTGGCAGAGCTCTTCCAGACAAGGGTCTTGGCTGGAAGACATGTTTCCCACATTCAGCCATCCTCTGACTGGCAGTGAAGATCTCCCCTCCTGGCATCTGTGTGTTGCACATGGAGAGGACACGCAGTGGGGCAATACCTGAAGACCTGAGAGTGCACCTGCAAGCCCATTTGATGTGAGCCTGGTACTCCCAGTCTGCGCACTCTGCACAGCTCTGGTCTGAGCTATCAGTCTGGTGGGATTATTCCAGCCACATTTCTAGTGCTCTTTAACTTGGTGGCAAAAGGATTTCACCTTCATTACATCTCTCATGTTCTTGGTATAGAGGGGTCAACCTGCACAGAGACATAGAGAGACAAAAAATCGGGCCCATGCCCTGATGTACACAGGTCCTAACATCAAGACACATTCAGAGGCATATACACAGACACCCACTTGCAAAATGGGGATCTTGCATGGACAAGCAGAACAGTACGCGGAGATAATGACAGACAGACAGATATCTTCTAGAGCTTTACAAGAAATCCTGTCATTGTCCCCCAAGGGAATCTGAAAAAAGCAGCACAGTACATTAGATCTGAAGTTGATGTTTCAGTGCCTCCCTTTCAGAAAACAGGGAAATAATTTTTTAACCTCTGAAAGCAGCAAGCAGCAGTGTATGGAGGAACCAACATAGGTGCCACAGCCTCCGCTATAGTTTTGATGTGGGAAAAGACAGGAACATCACATGTTGGCCACCATGTCTGCACACAGGTCACACCACTGGGAGATGCCTGCTGTCAAGCAATCCCAAATCTATCTTTGGAAGTTGTGTCTCCAGGTCACATTTGTACAGGGTAGCGCAACTGCAAGGAGTGGCCTTCCTTGAACAAAAGATGAACATTTCTGAATGGAAGTTAAATAGGTGGAGCTGAACACATCAGTCAAAACAAGGGGCTCATGACTAATGTTCTCCTCCTCTCTCCTTACACTTCCTCGGGAGCTAATTTTTCCCCTTTGGGCTATGTCTGATGCCAGGCAACACGACCCACATGAAGCCTAGCAGGCACTGGCACACACATATGAGGACAGACCTGCCTCTGTCCTGAGGCCTCCACAGGCAGCCCAGGAACACAGCTCAGACTCTCCTCTGGGGTTTGGGTCCTGGATCGTTGGTTTTTTAGGGTACGGATGGGCGGGCCAGATGACTCCATATATATGTAGGGTAAGTTCAGGAGAAAAATGAAAAGGGAAGATAAAAGATGCTTCGTGGTGCAAGATGTCTCGCTTATCCATATGTCTTTATTTCCCTTACCTCATGGGCTACTGTTCAGGGCCCCACGAGGAGCTGTGGTAACATGTCCATTGGTATTAGTGAGTGCACAATGTTAAAGGCTGTGCCAAATATGTGCATGTTGGGGAGGTCAGCAAAGAAGTTTCTTCTTCATGCTAATAGCAACCACTCATGCACCTGGATGCCAGGAGCAATAAGACCAGGGACTGTACTTCGTAGCTCAAGTGAAGCTGGGCAAAACCACATGCCCTTGAATCTATGACATTTGGGGGGATTGACCTCCCGCAGCAGGAATTACGAGTTACCTACAGCATGGCTTAGCTAATGTTTCCCACAACAGAGCAGGGGGAAGGGCTTAGGCTTATTTGAGATTGGTCAAGGGAGAGATAGAGTTTGTCTCCAGAGCTGTTTTTTATGGCACACACCTGAAAACAGTTTACATGTGGCTAGAAGTAAGCCTCTATGTTATTGTGGTTAAAATGACCTCTTAATATCTAGCCTCTATTTTAAGTGGGTGATGCATATATGTTCTCATGCCAGTACTCTTCAGCCTTTTCACTGAAATAGCAGTTCTCTTTCATTGGGATTTACCCATCTGATGTATTAATAGGCAGCAATCATATGCCCTCTTAACATTCCTTTTGCTAGGCTAAAAAAAGCAGAGACTCCTACCATCATCTCTCTCTTCTTCCCCAGATCACTCTAGTGCCATTCTTTATACTTGTTACAATTTTCTCTCTCCTTTTCCAGCTCTTCTGGAAGGTACTTTGCTCCTTCTCAGTACTGGCAATGCCTCCTTGTTTTGTCTCTTCAGCAAACATTTACATTTTTTCTCCAAGGTCACCAGTGAAGATAGATATGAAATTAACCAGTGCAAAACCCAGTCCCTAAGGAACTTGTTTAGCAGTTGCCTACTATTTTATGTTTCAGGGTCTCTTCATTAAGCAATTTGTTACCCACTTTTCAGTTCAAGTGTGAATCCCTGTACTCCCCTGCTTTCACAAATTCCCAACCTCCTTTCTGTGAAACCTAGATACGTTTCATATACCGCATAACTGATGTTTAAAAAAATTATCTATTCTCCCCCCCAAGCATAAAAATAATAAAAAATACTGTACCTTTCATACAGCCAGTTGAAATTTGTCCCATTGTCTATGCATTTCAATATCTTTAATTATTCCTACTTTGTTCTAGGATAAAAAGAAAAGTTGTTCTAAGTCCTTGGGTCTGTAAGTAACCACAGCTCTTCTTTGTTCCTTAATTAAATTTAGGTAAAATTGTTGATACTATGCAACTGTGTGGTCCCCATCCAACCTTTAGTCGAACAGGTTGATTGAACATCAATGCCATTGGATTTACTACTTGATGTCTCTCTGGGAACCTTCTGATCTGAACAAACCTTGCGAGTTTTGCCTTGACCTCTGATGGGATTGTTTCTATTTCCAGACACTTTTAGCCATTAACTTGCAATGCCCTTCTTCTACACTGTCTTTCCTGCAAAGTGAGGCAAAAATTTTGGTTTCTGAGGCATACTTTGATCTTAGCCGCACTGCACAGAGGTCTGATCTCTTGCCTTGTTCTTTTTACCTTTACAAAGAACTTTCAGCAACACATGACTTCCTCTGCCAGGTCTATCTCACCTTGATTTCTGCCGACTGATGTGTCTTTCTCCCTAAACTTTGTGACCTCTGCAAAGTAGATTTCTTTGTTGACCACTCCCATCTTTCACTGAGGAAATTTTTTCTCCAGAGAGAGACACCTTTTCTATATGCTCTCCCTCCACTCTCTTGCTCAGGAAAGCAAGTTAGCTTTTGCAGTGCTGAGCCTGAATGTCTTCCACATACAAGTACTTGTGACTTTTAGCTGAAATTGCTTCATCGCTTCAGTCCCGTAGCTTCTCTGATCATTCCTGTTTTGAGGCTGAAAATTCTTAGCTCTGGCCCCATCATATTTACTCTTCCATGTAATTTAAACAGAATCGGTCTGTGCCCAGCCAAGGTCAAAAGTTATCTTCTGCCACATTGTTCTGTAATGTCTCACCGGTTACCAAGACCAGGTCAAACACAACTGCAGCTCTGATTATTTTGCAGCCTCTTTAGTGAAGAAATATATCAACCAGTGCATCCAGGAATACCTGGGCCCAGCCTATCCTAGTAGCAATTATTCTCCACATAAGAAGTTAAAACCTGTAGTAATGACAATCCCTGGTACTGCATATCTTTCTAAAAACATTAGAGACCTTCATCAGTATCTTGATGCAACCTTGGAAAGATGCAGCAGAACTACAATTGTCTTTCCTCGAGGTGATTTAAACCCAAACAGATTCTGCTTTATCACCTCTGCTGCTTCTCGTTTCTTCACACTCAACAACACCATGAACAGATAATACTACCCCACTTTTCTTTGCTCTTCTGAGCAGCACAAATCCTTCGGTCTCAGTGGTCCAGCCATGCCAGCTGCCCATCGTGCCTCCAAAAGCCCTGGCATACACAGTTTCATACCCTAGTTCTGACTTCACCTATATATTGTTCATGAGTTCCTTGTCCTAGCGTTCAGGCGCTTCCATTGTTTCTCCCAGTTTCCTGTATGTACTGGCTATATAATCTTGGATGGAGTATCAGTTTCCTGCTCAAACTAGTATTACGCTCCTGCTCTCATATGTTCCTTTAGTCACCGCTGTATCTTAATATCTATGCTCCTCCTTCAACTACACATCAAGAGCAGGCATGGAAACCACACAAGTCCCAACTAAAAAGCCTCCACAAAATCCCAAGCCCTCTTCCCCATGTCTTAGTCTAAACCCTGTCTTGGCCGTCTCACTCCCAGCAGGCTGTGTTCCTCCACATGCAGACTCAAGCTGCCAAAGAGAGCCTTCTTTCTGCAGATGCCTTCAAAGAGACAACACACTGCTGGCAGCAGTTCCCAAGGCATCTGTAATGTCTGGGCCATGGATTTGCCCTTCTTCTCTTAGGACAAGTTTCACTGAGGTATGTAAAGTGCCTTGAGCAGTATCTGCAGTCATCCTTCTTCCTTTTCAGTGGGAATCTGGCTTCTTCATTTGTCTCAACATGAAGGGAATCACTGGATTATTCTCTCTTCCCATCAGGCTCCTTTTCAGTTCCAGATCCCCTTTCTAACAGGGTGATGATTTGTCTTAAAGAATCCTCACTCACACAAACCTGTCTTTCCTGGTGCTCCTGGGGGTCTCGAGCTTCATTTTTGTCCCTTCCCCTTGCCCTTTGCAGCTCCTCCTGAAGCCTCTCCTCCTTTGCAGGTTCCTGGACTCATGCTTGCTTGGCCTCTAACCTCGAGCCATCCCCATCTCCTCTTTTCATTCTCTGCTGGGTTTAGTTTTTCCTTTCTCCGTGTTGCTTTTCCTCCCCATTCCCAGTCCGCAAGCTTTTTCTTGAACTTCAAATCATGCAGTAGCGGGGAAGAACCTGCTAATGTGCTTGATAAGCTCTGCTCTGATGTTTGCTCAGAAGGTACCATAGGGATGACCTGAGTGCATCCTTCTCTCTACTGAAAACCTGAACGCCCAAAAAGGGCTGTGAGATTATCAGCACAGAAGCTGTAATCCTAATTTAGCCTTACCCAGATCCCAGCTCTGAAGTGGCATGCTGACTTAAAGCAGCAAGGGTGGGCTGCAGCAATACAAGGCCAGAACATGCAACTGCCTTTACCTCAAGACAGCAATTCCTGGTACAAGTTTGAGGTAGGCAGCTACTACTACACCCATCGTACATCATGGTGACAGAAAGAGCTGCCAGTGGGGTGGGGGACTAGGATTATATGTCTCTGTTGTAGGTATCTCCACCTGACCAAGTTGCCTAGAGTCCCTGGTCCTAGACAATTAACTCAGGTGGAGGCAGAAACGATGGACACATCTTCAGCACCCTAGTCCCAGTGTCATACCGCCCGCTCCCCTCTGCTAATGCCTGAACGACAGTCCTTCCCACAGCTCCCCGGCTTCTTTTGTGTGGGTACCGCACTGTTCAGCATGGCACTGCTGGGTAGCATTGCTCAGGTGGAGCATGTGTGTTTCCTCTGTTAAGTTTCCAGCCCAGACAGGGCTGCATTGTCCAGGGTGAGTGACATGGTGCTCCCACTTACTGGGCTGAGAAGCAAACTGCCACGGCACAGCAAAGGACGGCGGCAGCATCACGAGACTGTCTCCCTTCGCCTCCCATTGGCCTTGCTCAAGGTCATGCCGCGTGGCAGTGACAGGAATAGAGCTCACGAATGCCACCTCCTTATCCCACTTGTCCCAGGGCCAGGCCCTGCTGGGAAAAAGCAATATCCGTCCAAGTGCGGCAGCAATGCCCGGGTGTTGTTGTGAAGCTCAAGAACAGGTTAACATGCACTGAAACCCCAGCCGTGCACACAATAGGCAGCGTGAGGTGCCAGCTCTGGAGGCTGGAGGCCTGGGGACACATTATGCTGGAAACGCTGGGGCCCCATCCAGCTGCGCCAGCACTCCCTGCCCGTGGGACTTCAAGTTCCTCCTTGGGAAAGCAGCAACGCCCAGCTGACTGCGCTCCAGCCCCGGCAGGAAAACACCAATTTACGGACAATGCCCAGGCGGGGTGATTAAGCAGCCCGTTCAGCAATGCACCGGCCAAGGCATGAGCTGTGTGTGCGCCACAGAGCACACCTGCACTCCAGGCTGTATTTCGTGCTTCTTTTTTGCAAAGGTCTGCGCTTTTGGGATGCTTTCCTCCAAAGAGACAAGGGAGTAGCAGGGCATTTTCCCTCCACCTGCCAGGCAGTTTCAGCTCTGCCCCAGAGGCATGCTGGAGGAGATTGGGGGGTTGTTTACACTCACTGAGACAGCTATCAAATCTGTTAGCATGGGCCCTTGAGAGCTTGAGGGATTTGGGCACCCAGCCACTAGGGAGTAAAATGTGCTGCTTTGACTTCAGTGGAAAAGGTCATGCATCACAAGCTCCTGCCAGCTAATGAGAAATGAGTCTGGACAATTAATCAATACACAATCTCCTCCGCTAATCATATTGATAGAAGATGAGCTCCATCCCCCAGGAAGGGCAAAGGCCATTGAGCTAAACCATTTAGCGGCATTTATTTATATCCCTGGTGGTTCAATAATTTGAGTCTTGCCTGATAGCATCAGGCTGCCAAGGGCTAGGCAACGTTGTCCAGCTGCAAAAAAAACCCATAACAGGTATTACTTCAGAGAAAAATAGCCTTTTAATGGAAATGAACACTTCAAAAGGCAAATGCATTCATTTTCGCTAAATTTTCAACCACACGCATGTATGTACAAAGAATTTCGGAAATATTCTATGCAAATAGTCCAAAAAGGGTCATTTTTCTAGAATATTTTTCAAGAAAATATTGACAAGGTCTCAGGGCATATATTACTCTCAGTTGCACCAGAATGCCCTGCTCCAGAAGTCTACCATGAAGCATTAAAAGAATTTGTCCCTCACTCATTTGTCGTAAAACCATGCCTTCCCTCCAGCAGGCACAAACTGCTTTGTAAGAAACCTGGCCCTGTAGGTAAGGTGAGTTCACGCTTGTGTAATTAAAGCCTATGTTGAAACACATACACACCAAGGGACAAAGATGATGTCATGGCACAGCTGGTTCTGCAACACAGCTGGTTTCCTGGCTCCCTGATACAAATCCTGCTCTTGCTGAGCTGCAGCGAAGCGGGTGGTAAAACTGTCAATAGGTAGTTGCAGATTGTCCCTGCCTGTTGTGTGTGGTGCTTAGGCTGTCCCTGCAAAAGCTAGCAGAGTCCTTCCATTGCACCCTCTGCCAGACAACTCAACCTGCAGAGAAAGGCACTGGTGCTCGCAAAGAAGCTGTTTACTTACACAGTTGCCTGCTGGGACTTATTTACAGAGTACTACTGAGAGCCACCAAATCTGCTTGTATAGCTCTGGAGACAGTTCAAATCCTCTGTTCCCAGACCAGTGATTAATGCTGTATGGAGAGAAGTTAGGACTGAGGATAAAACTGAGCTTTCAAAACAAGAGCCTCTGATCTCAAACTGAACAAACATTTCCCCTTGCCTGTGTCAGCTAGTTTGATTTCCAATAAAAGGGCAGATTGCTCTGGAAACCGCAGCCATGCTGGTGAATTACCTTCCTACTAGCCAGAGAGAGCTCCCTCAAGCACCCTGTCCTGCTCTCCAGGTCAGGTTGCAGGCAGATCTCCCTCTGCAAGCAGCTAGCACAAAGTAAGCACAGAGGTAAGTCTCCCAGCTCAGACGTTGGCAGGAACAAGACTACACTCTTTAGAGCCCCACCTCCTCATTAACCCTTACTTGTAAACAGCCATAGGGCCAACGTGTGCTCAGAAGAGGCACCTGATCCTGCCAGCAGCAGATCCGAACACAAAGGCATCAACGCAACAGCTAAACCTGCCATTTGAAAGGACTACAGAAGCCAGAACAGCATTTTCTCACAGTTTGAAAACATCTCTGGACAGGAAAGACTTAATTGCATTGGCAAAGACGTGCTCCATGCAAATAGGGTCTGTGGCAGCAACACACGGAGTGCTGTGATAGCAACAGCCCAAGGCATGGTGTCTGGATAGTATGGTCCTCCGTAAGACAGGACCAGCCTCCCCCCCTGCCCTGTCCCCCATGCACAGAATATATGAAATGTGGTGGAGGACTATTAACAGCTCTTAAAGTCTGTGGCTTTTAGTCTACATGTACAGAAAATGCATGCAAGTATAGACATATATATGTGCATGCACACACCATCGTTCATATACTCATGCTGTGGAAAGCCCATCCAACCCACAGTCGTTGCCTCAGGTACTGCCAATACCTGATGAAATCTTGCTGAAAAGTGCTCTAAGCCTGCCTGCGCTCAGGTTTAACTTTGTGCTGGCCTTTCCCAGCTGAGTCCACAGAGAACGCTGCTATTGTGAGGGCCAGAGCCATTCTGCCATGCCAGCACACGCAAAGCCTGACATTTCATAAGCTGCCTGCCATCAGGAGGACAAAGTCCCGTTGAGTGGGCATTGGCTCTGCCTTCCCTCGCAGATAGCAAGGGATCAGCTGAACGCAAGTTTGGCAGCCTCCCAGGGCATGGCACAAGGCTAGCCAAGCATGTGAGGCAGTCATTATCAGCGCCCTGTTCCTAACAAAGTGAAGACATTCACTTTCATATCAAACTAATATTTGCCCCTGCTCTTTCCAAGCAGAGGAAGAAAGATGGACACTGTGCCAGATTCTCTGCTGTGATACGTATCTCCTAATCTGCAGCTTGTACAGTTAAAGGGAGGCTGCAGGCATGGGAAAACACTTTAACATCCGAATTCAGGAATAACATCCAGTCGAGATGTAAAGTAGAAACAATAAATAAAGGCTCTTTCTTCTCTGGAAATATTCAGAACCCACCTGGACGCGGTCCTGTGCACCCTGCTGTAGGTGTACCTGCTCAAGCAGGGGGGTTGGACAAGGTGATGTCCAGAGGTCCCTTCCAACCCCTACCATTCTGTGATTCTGTGATTCGCCTTTAGAAGGTGCTGGCTGCCCAGAGCCAGCATCCAGAGCCCTGGTATCTCCTCAGTCACCTTTAACACCAGAGGCAGGAAAGATGAAGCTGTAGGACCTCTCTCAGCATTTTAGTCCCGGTTTAGGGCACAGACTGGTCAGCCTCACTAGTTAGCCAAGATCCTGAGCCCCTGTAGGGACTTCTTTCCACTGGGAGTAATCCTAATTCTGCATGACATTTGTGTATTTTCTTTGTGACTTGACTCTATCCATGAACCAGATTAACTTGCATTTCTAAGTAAACGAAAACCAGCTGTAAACAGTGATTTATGGCTAAGCTGAGCCTAAGTGCTATGACACATACTGGAGACACCCTGCTCCTGCTGGGACGCTAAATATTTTACACAGAGCTGTCCTGGGAAACTGCTTGCATGCCTATTGGCCGTGAAGTAGTGGAGATGCTGAGAGTCCACAAAGCACTGAGTTGCAAGGTCCTGGTCGTAGGCAGGCAAGACAGGCTGTCCAGTTACAGAGGGGTGTGTGTTCCTCTGCAAGGGCTAGACTGAGACTCTGACAAGCAGGGAGGCAGGAGGAGAGGGGAGAGGCACAGCTCAGGGGGTCACTGTGAACCAATCCAGAATGACCTGAGAGCGACCAGCCTGCCCCTGTATCCTCAGGCAGCTGAACTCCCAAGAAACCCTGGTGGGGAAGGCACCAGAGGGAACTTAGCCAGACGGAACTTACAGGGTACTTGCAGCTTTCTGGGTTAGCCGATTTTGGAAATAGAGGACCAACATTCGTTTAACACATTTTGCAGTTAGCTCCTGCCCACAACCGGTTGGTCACACACAGCCTCTGAGCTGCTCAGAGAGAGACAGAGAGAAAAGAGAGAGTAAAGCTCCCTTATGGCTCATGCCAGCAGTAAACGTATGCAAGTGGAGAGTATGCAGACCAAGAGGCAGAGTGCAACAACTCAGCCATGGGTCTCGTGCACCTATGTCTCCTCTGAACTATTTCGGATGGAGCTATTTCGCATCCAGCCAACTCAGAGCACAGGCGAGGAGATGGGCTTTGTCCCCTCTCCCTGTGGAGGTGTGTTCTTGCTTGCTTCAGTGAGGAACGAAACAGTGCAGTGACCCTGAAGCAGGTCAGCCTTTCAGCCGTGCCTTTTATTCTTGTCCAGGCTTTCCCTAGTCTTTGCAGATATGGGCCCCTTCATACCATCTCCCCATGATGCTGTCTGGAGAAGGGGATGGGGGAGCAGAGTGACGGAGAGTCAGTGATAAAATAGACAACACAGCCCTGCAGTGCCAGGTGTCAACCCTTTTTCTCACCAGCTTTCCTTTCCTTTAGCAGCCTGCTGAACATTCTTTGCAGGTTACTGCAGACCTCTCACACAGCACCTGCGTCCCTGAAACAGAGGGGGTGTATGGCCGGGTGGCTCTGGCGGCGTGAGCTGTCAGTGAAGCAGGTGCCTCATCAAAGGGGCTGCATTGGGCATGCAGCAATACCCAGCACCACGCAGGGGATGATGCCCAACACCGGAGCCAAGAGGCTACAGTGTAGGCTGGGCAGCCATGTGCAGTCCATGGGGTTATAGGCAAGGAAGGTGGTCACAGCACAGCACTGCAGAGGTGTGCAATACATGCGAGGAGTGGGACAAGACCTCACTGTGTGCCTCGCGTTCAGCCATGGCTGGGCATTAGCAGGCCTGCAAGCACAGCTAGCCAGCCTGTAGCCAGCCCTGGATCGTGCACATTTCTTGACTCTTCGGTCTACTCCAGACACTCCTTCTGCATCCAGAGGATGACCAGGGTTGCTGCAGTCCTTTCACAGGGTGCCAGTGAAGCAATAGGGAAAGAGCCAAGGTAAGCTCTTGAAGTAAAGCAAGAGCCACCACAAACACACCTGACTGAGCCCAGCCGGAGCAAGCGTGTGCTCGCTGTTGTCCCTTTAAACAACATTCAGGGAAGCAATATAAGCCAGCAGCTGGCTCCCAGGCACCAGGAGTCCTGGGTCCCATGGCCAGCCTTGCCAGTCACCTTGCTTTTTGGCTTTGCCTAGGCCACAGGACCTCTGTGTTTCTGTTTCCCTGCTATTACAGCATGTGGCAAAGGGGGAGAACTCTTTCCTCAAGATGTCTGCCCCCTTTGAGAAGAGCAGCAAAGGACCAACTCAGCTTGGCACCAGCCAGCGAAGACAGGGAGAGCATAACGCCTGTGTCATGTGCAGAGGCTGCCTGCCAAAGTACTTGGAGCACAGATCCTCAGAAAGTAAATCCCTGGGGAAACAGACAACGTTGCCCATCTGTTTCCTCCCAGCCATCCTGCAGTGCTCTGCCTCCATAGGGCTGCTCTGCTGTATGGTGAAAGGCTCAGGTATCTGTCTCCTCACAGTATTTTAACACCTGAATGCCACATTACGGACACTAGCCAAACATCTAAGCAACGCCTGAGTCCCTTGACCTGACCCACCCCACTGCCAGCATCTCAGCTGCCTACCCCTCAGCCAGGGTCCTCCTGTAGCCTGGGGGCATGCTGGAGCTCTGCAGGGGTCTCAGCCCATGCACCCTTCCTGTCCCAGCACATGGTCTTCCCGGACCTCCCACCCCTACCAGGTTTAGCAGCCACAGAGGAGAGAAACTCTGTGTGAAAGAAGGAGCTTCAGAGAGGCTTCACAGCAGAGAAACCAGACTGGCTCTCTGCTATCCCCTCCCAGAGCTAAGGTGACCAGCTATTTCCGTGAAGAGGACCCCTTCCTGGGTGACTGGCATCTGTGGAGCTCGCCTGTAAGCCTTTGGTTTTTCCTGTGTGTCTGTCAGGTGAAACTAGTCACAGATGGATTTTAAAGTACCACATGCTCTCTCACCATCTCTGTCCCAGAATCTGCCTCCTCATTTGTACTGCTGCTTCACAGCTGGCTGGGGCCTCTGCACCTCGTCCAGGAGTTAATATTTTATCTAGAGTTCCAGGGAAGCTCGGTGGAAATTGTGCTAGCCTTGAAATGCCAAAGGTAACTTTAAAATATTTCCTTCCGGACTCTGAAATGTTGCTAGTAGAAATGTATTCTCTGATAAGGAAACGGCTCTGGACCCAGGCTAACAGCTGGGAAGATTATTCAAGGAAATCAGTGCCGCGAGTCTATGTATCACTTTCATCTGTCTTTCCCAAACCCCACCTTTATGGAGACCAAGTGCATCACTCTTCTAGCTTCAGGGAGGTGAAGTGGGAGCAGCTCTCCAGCAGAGGAAAGTCTGCTCATGCTGAAAAGGTTTCTTTGTTCTCATTGCACAGGATCGTTTTTCTATCGTCCAGCAGATTTATGTGAGGAACTGTGGTGGCACAGGGAATAATGACGCCATTTTGTTTAATAATTAACTCATGCAGTCGCCTGGTGCCACACGTTCCAGCAGATGCTGCAAGGCAGTCAGGCTGTGCCAGCTGGGGAGCTAAGCATGAGGTGGGCAGTAAGGAAAAACTGATTTCTCCTTCTTCTGCTTACTGATGTTGTGCCCTGACCTGTCAGCGCTTGGCTCTTCCTACCTGCAGCACACTGTCCCGACAGCTCTTTGCACTCTGCAGACTCTGCACACTCTGAGTATTTTACAGAGACAACTGACACTGTGGTGTGCTATTTTGACGGGGGGTGTTTAACAACTATTTCAAAGAGCAAAGCCAAACTATGTAGCAAGCGTGAGAAAGGAAGCCAAGAGAAATTAATCTCATTGAGTTCTCCAGCTGCCATCAAGAAGCTCTGTCTTGCAACCTGTCACTGCTTGGTTTGCAAACTGCCAGGAGCACCTTTACAGCTCAAAGATACAGGTTTCAGGAGAATTTGCTGGAAACCTTTCACCAAACTTTTCTCAAATTTTAATGCTTGTTCCTCACAACCAAACCATTTCTGGGGAAGAGCTGCTTTCAAAGAACTTCTCAACTTGAAATATTGCTGAGGGGATCCCTTTTCTAAGTGTCATAACATTTAGACATTTTTAAAGCAAAAAAGAAAAAAAATTCACAACAGATTTAAAACACTTCATTGTTAAAAACCAAAAGAAAATATTTTAAGGTTAGTGAAATAAAATATTTCAAAAAGACCTTTTTTTCGTGGCAAAATATAAATTCTTTGAAAAGTTAGAGTTTTTAACCTTCTTTCCCAATTCAAGTTACGTATTATTGCTCATACCTCGAACCTTTTGGAGAGGGGGAATCTATTTTAGAGAAGCAGAAAACAATAAAACAGGAAGGACTTTGGCTGGGGAAAAAAAATCTCAACCAGAATCCTTTACATGAATGAAGATAACCCTAGGGCTACCAGTGACACTAACACTTGCAGCCAAGGCTGAGGCAGCTGTAGTTTTAGCAGCACTTGCCTTTATGAACAAACGCCTGAGATGCCAGCAAGTCCATGTTGCCTGGGACCCGAACTCTGTTCCTCTATCTCTGTCTATTTTAAGGCGTATCCTGTACATGGTCCTTTCAGCTCCTCACGGTCAGGAATGTGGCTCCTCCTGGAAGCCATCTGCTCAGGGAGACAGCTGGGCTTTTACTGAGGGCTGAATCTGCACCCTGCAATGCAGCCCCTCCCGGCCGCGGGTCAGGACACCCTAAGCAGCTCCATCAGGGTGGGCACCTCCTCCTAGCAGATTTCCAGGGTTTCACAACCTCAGCACTCGGGGCAGACCAGTGAACATGGGAGGGACTTTGGTTTACACAATTCCCACTTATTCCCAGTCTTCAGGCACACTTCAGATAGATACACCCTGACACCCACATCCTCCCTGCCTGCCCCACACGAGTTCCCTTTCCAGGCCTCCTCTGCCCTCTGCACTTGTCAGGCCATGAGTCCTGCTGATAGCTTGTGCCAGGCGACTGCTGCTCCACGTCTCATGGAGGCTGTCAGCCAAGCCTTGCTGGCCTGCTAGTCCAATGGTCTGAAATGACCTTCAAGAGACTGGCTGCAAGGTGAAAGTACACAAGCAGATGAAGGCTGGTTATCCAGCATCCAGGGATTAGAGCAAACGAGAGAAAACAAAGCTGGTTTGATTGTCTTCTGCAAGACGTCATTGTCTAAAAGTCAGATCTGCAAGACCCAAAGCAGGAGCTAAGGAGAGCCAAGGGCCAAGGTAACCCAAACTCAGGGAACTGGAGGACTCCTGGCTGGGCTCCCAGGAGAGAGGACAAGAGCCAGTGAGAAGTGGGAGAATATTATTCCGGACCACATCTAACTGGGTACTGAAGTGTGGATCCCAAACAGTGCCCTATCTTCTCTGCTTCCTGCAGTCAGTCCAAGGGAAATTCTTTATGATGGGTGTCATCTTTCAAAGTTGGAGAGACAACAGTTCCAAACTAGGAACAAACTTTGGGAACGGGCAAGTTTCAGAAGAGCTCCTTGAAAATCCTCCCCCAACTAAATGTCCTAGTAATATCCTAGTGGTTCCTGAGAGCCCTAATGCAGATTTTATCTGCCCTGTGACCGCTGAATCGTACTATATTCTTTTACTTACCCCCTGAGTGCTTCCAGAGCAGACTGGCTGGGAGGACGCACAACAGCACAATTGCACCCCAAATTCATCAGATGGTTACTTAAGTCCTTCAGAGGAGGGGTGAGTGACCTGGGAAGGCGAAGGTGGGGCTAGGGGATCTCAACAGATCTCAACCCCCTACTTCTGCTTAGCACCACCACATGCCTTCTGCAATGCCTGGTCTGTAAAGGTGGTGCCCAAGCTCAGGGGGTAATGAGGATTTATCGCTAAAATTCTCCCTCTTCAGTCCTTGAACAAGCAAAGGGTGACTCCACATTTCCTCCCAGACCCATCAAGCTCAATGATGTGTGACTAACTCTTTCATTGACTGAAGCCCAACCGCTTCCCTCACGTGACCTTACATAACTGCTCATCTATTTTGTTCATGAATGGAGCTTGAGAAAATTTCCATTGCCCAAGGCCCTTAGGGGAAAATGCGTGAGCGCCATCTCCACCTTTTGTGTGCCAATGTGGGATTTTCCTATGGATTAACTGAGTACAGTGGTATTATTTTTTGGTTGCTGTCATTGGTGCCTGAAATGGTAAGCTAACAGCTGGGTGTCATGGAGATGCGGAAAAAAAAAAAAAGAGTCCCTGCCTGAGCCAGAGGAAACGGGAGACTCCCTCTGCCAGGAGGAGCGGCAGGGACGTCACTGCAGTGGCCAGGGACTGCACCTACTCCTAGGCAAAAGCTGCTGTGTTTGCTCAGCCCTGTGCGGAGCCAAAACATGTCCCAGCCTCTCTTCTCTTCCTGCCACAGGCCCAGTAGCTGCTGGTGTCCTGGGGGCCAGACCCAGTCCTGGGACTGGCAAGCAGCTCTCTCTGCCCTGTCACAGTCAGGATGAAGCAGCCAGGAGGACAGTCCCCATGGACAGGGCTGTCTGTAAGCTCAGTTACTTCCTCCATGCACTTTTCAGCTTTTTCTCTGCTCACAGGGAAGGAGTCAGTGCCTCAGAGCAGCCACGGAAGCCCGGTCTGTTCTTCTTCCTCTGAATGCAGTGTAAATCCCTGACTCCCAGTCTGATGCTGGGCAGCAGTGGAGGGGGGTGATAGGTACCTGTTGGCTATATCGGCATGTCAAAGGCACACACACCAGCATTTACAGCAGGTAGGAGCTGGAGGGAATATGGGGATATCCCAGTGTTTCTAAAAGCCCATACTGATGCTTCCGATTTTCCCATGTTAACCACCTCACTGTGGTGCTGCCTAAGATAGAAATTACTTTTGCCATAAAAGTCCTTCTGCCAGTGGAAGGCCAGGGAGGGGGGAGCTCTACCTCTCCCAAAGTAATGTCATGCAAAGGCATTTGTAAGTGCTAGAGACACGTGATTTTCAGAAAAGCGATTCATGCTGTTCTCTGAGGATGTACTTTGGAACCGAGGTATTTGTTGGGCGTGCAATGTGGGCTCCCCACGGCGTGAGCTACAAATCTCATGACCATAGGGTTTAGGAATGCTGCTGAAGTTAACAGGATAGCTAGGTTGAACTGGGCATGACTGGATTACCATGAAGGATGGAAATGGTAGCACTGAAATACTGCAGGATGCTCCTGTATCTTTCAATTCATGGGGAGAAAATGCAAATGCAGCCCTAGCCTCTGTAATGCCTGGTCCATGTGCAATGATGAGTAAATATTTAACTGCAGGAAGAACATTCTCTTGCATGAAGAACATTCCCTTCTAGAGATCGAAGCAGCCAAGTTAATCAGTTCCAGACTATATTCAAGTCATGGGTGTCAAGAGGACAATACAAGTTCAAGACCTTGAGGATGTTCAAAGTCTTCTACTATGTCTGGGCAGTTGCCATGTCTCCCCTGGCATGCTAAAAAGGAGAATCTTTTCACCTGCTGAGAAAGCAGGATGATTAACTCACTCAAGGACACGCTTCACAGAGAAGGGGAAGGGCTGGAGACGTGGCAAACAGGGAGTCTGAAGATCCTCCTGTTGCATCCAGATGGTGCTTCAGAAGCTTGGGAGCAGAGGCTGCTGCAGCAGCTGGGCTGGGCTGGGCTGGGCTGGGCTGGGAAAACCTCAGGCAGGTCTGAAGATGTTTCCTGGCCTAGCAGCACACTGGATGTTCACCTGCAGGGCTGATGACAGAAGTTGTCACTGGTAGTAGTTCTCAGGCTTTGGAAGGTGCTCAGTTTCTACCAGTTCCTCCTCTTACACAACAACATATTTCCAGTTATTATTTTAACCCCAGTATATTTAATTTGCCCTCATCTGTCTCTCCCTCACAAAGCCAGTCTGTTCCCTTCAAAGATTATGCAGTGGAGAGAAGGTTGTTAGTACTCACCTCGATCATAGAACGAGCTCCTCCAGACATGATGTAGTTCATATTTTCTTATAATGTCTGTAGGGCTTGCACTACATTCCTGGAGCCTTGGAAAGAGACTTAGCTATCAGCACACTTTCTCCCACCTGTATCACTGGCTGACCAGCTGATGAGCTGGAGTCTTGGCTGCTCTTGGCTGCTCGTTCATCTCTGACTTTAGCTGGTGCTTCAGAGTAGACATATCTCTCTGTGGAGAAAAGAACACTCCAAGAATATGTTTGTCTTTAGGGCCATCTCTCCTCCGGTGTCTCCCCCCTAAAACCTGCTGAGGTTCAAGGTAAATGTTTCCAGTCCCCTGCACCAAACACTATTGTTTTCTCTAGAGGCCCTTTTGCTTGAAAGGACATCATTTAAAGTTGGGAGGAGAAAGGAGGGAAGTGATTCAGTGTCCAAGTCCATTTGGATGACTGAGCATCTCTTTAAGTGCTTCAGCCAAAGCACTCAACATTTACTATTTGAGGTGTTTTTTTGCTAGCAGTCAAAAGAGTCAAATGTTTTACCATGCAATTGAAACCTTTGTGTATTATTCAAAGCTCAACTCCTCCTAGAGGAATGACAAATCAGAAGCTGTAATCGTAAACTGAATTCTGGCTACAAAATAAAAACCCAAAGGTCTGTGCTGCTATTTTTCACTTTGGATTTAAATCCTCTGGACTGAACAGCCCTCGCCAGGCACTGTGTAAAGTTTTTTCCTAAAATAAGATGACAGGGGTCAGGGGCCCAAGCTAAGCTGATTAGCACAGCTAAAGCCGTA
This sequence comes from Fregata magnificens, assembly GCA_013389945.1. Lineage (NCBI taxonomy): Eukaryota > Metazoa > Chordata > Aves > Suliformes > Fregatidae > Fregata > Fregata magnificens. The sequence continues at coordinate 155,292 of WAAD01037423.1, forward strand.
TCACATTGCCACAGTGGGGTCATATGATTGATCACTGGGGTAAATATTTAGGAAGCTTCCAGGGAAGGTACAGACCAGAGAAGCCAGGGAAAATGGTCATCTGGGGTGTAGCTAAGGGAGGGTCTGATACCATTCTCCTGTCATAATGCAAATCCAAAAAAGCAGGAGTAGCTTTGCTTTGAGTTACGTCTCCCATCGGCTTCCCCTCTGAACACGTGTTCTGCACCACTGACCCAGGACTCCGGATCACCTTCACTGCAAGGCAGCATTTTCAGCAGGCAAGACAGGGAGACGTCAAGGCAGTCCGTGTCACTCTGCAACTACATGACACCCTCCTGCCAGGCCTTGCTGGCACCCGTCACCCCTGCTCCTCTCTCCCAGCAGCTAGGGACAGCACAGCGCCTGCTGCAGAAGGGCGATACGCTCATCAGCAGGTCAAATGGGCTCTCCATGGGCTTTGACTTTCCTGTAGGCAGCATGGGACCCTCTGTGAAGGGCAGGCGGGCCAGGAAGTTTTGCAGGGGCTCTGAGCAGCCCTCAAACCCTGCCGGCATGGGAGCGGGGCGAGCGGTACCAGCCACGCTCCCTGACTCTTCCCTCTGCCACTGCACCTCCTCCTCCTCCTGGGGGAGTAAAGGTGGAGAGGAAACAAGCTGTGCTAAAGTAAATGCTCATTTGCATCTACAGCGGACACCTCCTGGTGTAACCTGGGGGAGTTTTCTTTCTCTCCTACCTCCAGTGTAGGTGCTTGACGAGCTAAACCCCGCTCTCAGAGTGGTACCCAGCTCGCCTCAGCCCCCGAGTCCTCCTCTGGGGCCAGGCTGCGCCCCTCACTCCGCAGGGGCTCTGTTAGGGGAGTGCTGACTGGTCTCAGGGGCTTCGCCCCATCCACAGCCACAGCAGCGGTCCCCACAGGGCCTTCCCCCACTGGTGGGGTCTGCAAGATGGCTGCCCTTCTTCATGGGCAGACCACAAAGCTCGTGGAGACCCCTTCCCTGCTGGGCCCCAGAGACCCCGCTGAGGCACCATCTCAGGACCAAGGGGAGCACCACAAGATGGTGCCTGCCCTGAGAGGGCACCCGTTGGCAGGCCCAGGAGGGGGAAGCAGCACCCAATCATCCTCTGCTGCCCCATGCTTCAGCAGGGACCAGAGAGGCCTCTGGGTCCCCCTTTCTCCCACAAATGAGGGGCAATGTCCCGGGCTTGAACCTGGCCCTTCATAAGCACGGCCAGGGCCTGGCTCAGCCACCAACCCACTTGCCATGAGGCACCCAGAGCCATGACGTGAAGAGCTTTCCTGAGCTCCCTCCATAATTAACGGCAGCCAAAACAGTAGCTGGGAGGGCTGAGGGGCAGGTGGGAGGTAGGCACTGCCCCAGTGACCACCCTGGGGCCCCGCTGCAGCACCCGGGGGGCCCCCTCCATCCCAGTGGGTCCTGGGCACCCGAAAGGCATGGGAATGAAGGCAAGGCCAGAGGATTTAAAAGGATAAACATGAAGGCAAGGAGGCTGTGAGTGATGGAAAGCGAGCTTGCAGCTGTCCTGGAGAACCTGTATTATTAAACAGGTGTGAGTGCCAGCTGCCAGCTGCCCTGGGAGGGAGCAGCTTTCCACACACGCAGGATTTTTACAAACCTTTCCCCCTGTCAAACTTGGTGGTTAAAGAAGGAGCCACCAGAAGTTAACCTTCTCCTTTAACCACAGTTTTACCAGCTCTCACTTCTTCGCTGTTTGTCTTTCCTGCCCTGTCGCAGACCGAGGTAGTTTGCCAGAAAATAAGACAAAGGCTCGTTGCTGCCAGAATCTGCCCTCCAACAAGGAATAGCAGTAAGTGGGCAAGTAGGGACACACAGAGCTGCACAGAGAGTGGAAGAGAATAGCTCCTATTATTTTGGTAAGTCGCTGTTGACTTTGAGGCAGGACTCTCAGGGAAAGGTAACAGCTGGTGTTAGACAAATGATACAGCTAGAAAAAACAGAGGAGCTTTTAGACACACAAAACCTTCTTCCGAGCTGAAGCAAAAGGCTGTAAACATCAGCCTAAGCATGGACTGGAAAAGCTTCCTCTGAGTCTCTCTCTTCTTTCTTCGGGGAAAAATTAGGCTCCATGGGGAAAGAACTTGCCCCTCGGCGTGCAACAAAACAGAGGCATGACTGGATCCCTGATCCCGGCTCTTCTGTGATGAGATGGTGCTTCCCCACCTGTAGAAGCCATTGCTGTTGCTGGGTCCATCAAACAAAACCTGTTACCATACTGCGATAACACCCTTATTACTTGTGAAGCACCAGCAGATGCTTTGCCACACTGCATCACTGCACACAAGTGGTTTGCAAGTGCAACTCAGACCCAGCCTTATAATGTTGAGCTGTGATTTACACTGACTCCAGAGATTTCACCTCATGCAACTGCTCCAACTCAGTCTTCACTGCAAACATTCATGACATTTTACAAATGTACACTGTTGAGCTGCGACTTGACGATGGCCAGTGAAGCAAGCTATGCTCTGCCAGGTTACAGGGTCAAGCAGCAGTAGTATATTGATTAATGATGTCGAAGTCACCAGAGGACCTGTCTTAGATGCAGCAGGCAGTTCAAATTGCGTTCTGGGATCCGTATGTCTGCTTTAGGCCAGCACTCTTGATTTGAACTGCAGCACCATTTGTCCTTAGGCAGATGCCTTGGCTTTGATATTGCACAATGGGATTTGCACAGGAGAGTGCATTTGAGTATAATCACATTGAGTGTCACAGGAGAAACCCAGCCTACAGGTGGCAAACTGTCCCTGTGACTGGTGCGCAGCTACGCGATTTCCTATTGCACAGTGTGGACGTTTTGTGACTTGTATCAGGCCTGTCTCACCCTCTGCTTTCCCTCTGTTATGAGACTCTAGAGATGCTTCCCCAGCAACAATGCTGTTTTGTTCGGGGGAGAAAAACCTAGGACTGATCAACCCTGCTATTAACAAGCAGGTGTCTCAGATAGCAACAAAAGAACCAGCATCAATAATGGAGAAGGTAGAGAGAGACAGAGATGCAGTGAAGTGGAGAGAGGGAAGCCAATCAACTTAATGAAATAAGGCGTAAGGTTAGTGAAGGGCTATTTATAGACTCCAGCTAGTTCAGCCCTGTGCACTTAGAGGCTGGTTCAGACTGGCTCCTTAACAGCAGTAATAATCATTACAGAAAAGAAAGAGAAAAAAAGTGAAAGCTTGGAAAATTCACTGCCGGAGGTAAAGCTTTAGAGCTGGGGCTGGCTGGAGTCAGAAGTAACTGCATTACTGAGAGATTGAAAGGTTAATAGGAAACCAGCTGACACTGAAAGGGAACAATTAGAGAGGTTAAGGGGCTTAATATTAGATTAATGGTTGCCTAGAGGAGCAAAAGAAGAGATTTCAGGAAAATGGGAGAATGGTGCACAGAAGGCTGTTTTTTCACGGACGGAGAACCCCAGGTCTGCTCCTGCCACTCCTCGGATAAGCTGGAAGAAGGTGGCTCTGCCATTCCTTGCCAGTCTTGCTCAGTCTCCTGTCTCCTTCCCTCTTCCTCCCCTCCCATCTGTTTGTCTCTTGAACTCCCTTTGGGTTTGCTCTCCCCTCATAAGCACTGTCTGTGTGGTCTTGTCTCAGTGTCTTCCTTGTGTTCCTCCTCCATCCTCCCTCTGTCTCCTTAAAGGTCATAATAATAAAACGATGCTTAGCATTCCCATGGCCCTTTCATCCCTCTTCAGCGAACTGGTCTCCAGAGGCAGGGGTGATGGGGATGGACACTTTTATCTGCATTACCCATAACCAGGAGTCAAAGCTTCAAAGAGAAAAAAAAAAAAAGAGTTGACAAAGGTCAGATGACAGGTCTGCTCCCCAGCAAATTTTCCCCAACTAGATGAACAATATTGACACTGGTCCCTGACTACCAGCAGTCATTTTAAAAGGCTTTTTAGCAGGAAGATGTTGGACATACTGCAGAGAGTACTGCTTTAGCAAGATAGGAACTTATGGCATGGATTGATGGCATCTCCAAACCCAAAAGCGGGGTTGAAGATACTAAGGAGGGGACATTCAGCACAAGGAACACAGTCCTACCAGATGAAGGGCCATAGATATGCTGCTGCTGTGTGGTGGGCTGAGCACTGAATGGACAAAAGGTTAAAACATGCCTTTTACAGGGAGACACCAAAGAAAGGAGGATGTTCTGTAGCTCAGAGATGCTGGATGTTCTTCTGAAACCTTGTGCTGCAGAGGGAAGGAGATAAGCTGTTCTCCCTTCCCGCACAGTATAGGATGAGTAGCAAAGGATTTAGGATGGACTCACTGCATCTGTACAGTGCAGACTCCCCAGGCATAACCTGACCTGGCCTGTTTCCCCATGGTCACTGCAGTTGCTGGCGTAGTCAGTTCCCTTGAGAGTCCCTGTACCTCGGTGCCAGGAGAACCTTGTCACAGAGCACCACCAGCTGCTGCTTAGGACGATGCTGGGAGCATTCGACTGCTCCCTGCACAACCCCGAGGGACTCCTGCGACCCAGGGAGAAATTCTCTCCTCCTGCACCACCCACAGCTGCTGTGCTCAAGGATCTTTCCAAAAGCACGTGCTCCTCCCACGGGACAGGGAGAACTTTCCCCAAGTGCCTGGCCCTTGGCAGCTGCTTGTGGACTCAAACAAGTGCAAGCTGGCTGGATCCATCCGTATCTTACACTGCTTCCCACAGCACAGCCTCCCCTCCGAAAATCTCCCCGGCAAGATTAGAAAGCAATGCACTCAGCACTTCCTTCTAGGGCTGTAAAAGCCAGGCTGGGACTCCGACACTGTGCAGGCACCTGACAGAAAAGTTTCCTCGCTTGTGATAATGACAGTGAGTGTCCCAGTCTAGACGAGTTGTGGTCATTCGTGGCATATTAGCTCCAAAACACTTGAAATGCAGTGCTCTGGCTTAATGCAACCTATGGAGGTCACCCATGGGTTCCCGAAGGGAAAAGACCAAGGAGTCTCTGGCTGGCATCAGAAGGCAATTGAGGCTGTTTTCTTCTTATATCCATGGCAGCTGAGCACTGACTTCTTCTTACCAGCGGGGACACTAGTGATTGATAGAAAGATGGCTAGAGAAGCATTCACTGGATGTATCGTTCCTCCATGCAGCCACATCTGTTTAAAAGCAACAAGCCTGAAGAGACAGGCTCTCCCCCCCACCCTCCCATCCTACATAGGAGCATTTCCCAGGCCTAACATAAACCTCCCCTTGTGTCTGGCCAGCCACATCCCTGGAGCTGCGTCTTGGCTTCAAAAAATCTGATATCCTCCCAGTGCTGACCTCTGCCAGAGCCCGGGGGGTACCCATCACCTCCAGTCCGCAGTGCCCCAGAGTTAAAAGCACATTTCAGCTAAGGATCTCCAAGTGCTGTACAAAAAGCCATTAATCTTCAAGCTGCCCCTAGGAGCCAGGCCTGTAATTATTTGGCTGGCCATTTATCTCTGGAACTCACTGTGCCATTCCCCCAGCCTGGGGATGAAGGAAGGTAAAACAATACCTACCATTTCGTAACAAATTGCAAATTAAATCGACTGCAGCTCAGCCGTTAAGGGAAATGTTACCTTTTCCATAATCACCCCCTGCAGGCAAGAGCCTGAGAAAATGTAACAACAGCTGTTCTTTACCAGTTAGGTAAACTTTGACACAAAATTTAAGTGACAAGCTCCAAGTAAGACAGCCAACAAGTGGCAGATTTCCGAGAACAGAAATCAGGAATCCTACCTCTTGGTTCCTTGTTTTATCAACTGAATTGTCCTTCCTCCACACACCGCCTCCCCCTCCCTAAAGATGACCATCAAAGGAAAAGAAATGCTGCTTATGCCCTTTATGTGACTTTGTAATAGATTAAGGAGCCTGTAGGATTTCAGTCCAAGGGAAAAAGATTAAGTGTTTTTCCACTTGTTTTCTTACATTAGAAATGCAGGTCTTTGGGAGCCTAAAAGTCTCCAGTCTGTCTAGCCTAGATCATGACAAAACCAGGAACAAATGAAAGACAAGAGACCAAGAACAGGGCAGAGGAGAGGGGAGGGGAGGGGAAATCGAGTCAAAGTCACAAAGTGCTCTTTGCAAGCAACAATTGCATAAACACAGTAGCACAATGACACACTAAATATCAGTAAGCAATGATGTGCTGTTTAAGAGTTGACCCTCCCGCAGCTCCAGCCAGGGTGAGAGAACCCACAGAGGTCAAACTCTGAGTACCCCAGGAGATCTGCATGGGAAGAAGAAAAGGAAAGAAGAAAAGGATCCTCAAATCTTTTTCTTATTCTCAAACAGAAGCCATAAGTGGCATGAGATCTCAAATAAGACAGACCCAACCTACAGGAAAGGGAAGGACCAGGCAACAAAAACAGAGCAATGGCTGTCCTCTCTATGCCTTCTGTGTTGGCCAGGTTCATGCAAGAGGAATCCCTGGAGAGGGGATGCTGAAGGGAAGGAGCATGGGGATGGGTGGGGTAAACCAACAATGCAAAAGGCAATTACAAAGTGAAGCCGAGGTGAAGAAAGCAGCCGAAGAACAGGGCTGGAGCAAATGTCAGCACACAGAGGAAATCGTCCCACTTCAGTCCAGAGAGCAGAAAGGTCACACAATTGGTTTCTAGCTCACAAAGCTGTCCCTTTTACAGTCTTTCTTTGCCCTCTTCCTACAGCTCCCTTCCCTACCTGTTCCAGGAAGGCAGCAGGACCACCGCTCTGGTCTAAGCCCAGAAGGCAGTAAAGAAAAATTTCAGTCAGTTCCAGCTGTACCTGTTTAAACTACTTCTGCGGCTGGGAGATTTAATTACAGCTTGTCTGCAATATGCAGGCTTTGCACTGCTTTAATAGTCTGGGATCGAAACCTGTATGACCAGAGGGTGGAGGGAAGGGCGGGGGNGTGCACTAGAGCAGGTCATGTCTGGATGTGGCCGAGGGGTACACAAACTCTGTTTGCACAAGGGTATCTGGCTGCAAGTCACCGGGGTCTCTGAGGGCTAAAATCCAATTCAGTAAGCAAAAGACTTTCCTTAGCAAATCTATTTTCCCAGTTCTTTGCAAGTCCACTCAGGTAGCTCCTCCAGAAACCTCCAAGCACAGAGCTTGTTAAAATTACCTCCATCCTGACCAACTACCTGCCAGTAACACTTCATTGCTACATCTAGGTGTACTGAAACCCAGGAGAAGATCAAGACCTGCCTGCAGTAATCGAGCGCCAATCTTGTGAAAACCCCTTCCCTGTGTCAGGAAGCAGGTAAATACACTCACTGCCCAGCTCACAGCCCCCTCGGGCCATGCCTGAGCTTTTCAGGCCAAACTGGTGCCTTGAGCTATAGCCACACCATTCCCCTGTAAAAGGGAGCTGGAAGGGACTGCGAGGAGCGCTTCCCGAACAGAAGCCCCAGCAGCCAGGCAATTGCTGATGCTAGAGCGGTGCCTGCTGGCCGGTCATAGCAGAAGCACTTGGAAATGTTTCCACCGAGGATGAACTTGCAGTCAAGTTCAGAAAAATATTTTTAGGGAAGAGCTGCGTGTCCGGCTCCGCCGTGTTTCTGCCAGAGAGCTGGCATCCAATTTCCCACCCGCTGCAAACAAGATGTCCCAGTTTTGTGAATCAGTCTGGTATTTATTCTATCGGACCTCCAGCCCCATGCAGTTTCTCGTCTTTCTTTACTCTTTAAGATTTTATGATTTTTAAGCAAATCCCAAGGTAATAGATGACTTTACTACTTTGGTATAACTGATGCAGTTTTGATAATGCAACTCCCTGTGAAAGTTCAGATTCTGGACAGTGTCATCCCAGCAAGCTCCTTAGCCTGTCTAATGCTGGATGCTAAGAATGTAAGGCACCTCAAATCACTGAGAGCTTTTGAAAGGTCTGACATTTTACATATGTTTTACATAAAGAAACATGCTCAAAATGCCAATAATGCCACTGTTATGCAAACTGGGTGGAATGGGTGCCAAAACCGCTGTCCTTTTACTGTTCTTATGATGTGCTGGGAGAGAGAAACGATGTTATGGGTGAAACAGCTCTCATCACAGAGGCAGTGTCTTGGATGCTGTGCTGGTTTTGGCTGGGATAGAGTTAATTTTCTTCATAGTAGCTAGTATGGGGCTATGTTTTGGATTTGTGCTAAAATCAGAGTTGATAATGTGGAGATGTTTTAGTTGTTGCTAAGTAGTGCTTACAGTAGTCAAGGACTTTTTCAGCTTCCCATGCTCTGCCAGGTGCACAAGAAGCTGGGAGGGGACACAGCCAGGACAGCTGACGCCAGCTGACCAAAGGGATATTCCATACCATACGATGTCATGCTCAGTATATAAAGCTGGGGGAAGAAGAAGGAAGGGGGGGACGTTCGGAGTGATGGCGTTTGTCTTCCCAAGTAACTGTTATGCATGATGGAGCTCTGCTTTCCTGGAGACGGCTGAACACCTGCCTGCCGATGGGAATTCGTGAATGAATTCCTTGTTTTGCTCTGCTTGTGTGTGTGGCTTTTGCTTTATTTATTAAACAGTCTTTATCTCAATCCACGAGTTTTCTCACTTTTACCCTTCTTGTTCTCTCCCCCATCCCACTGGGGGTGGGGGAGTGAGTGAGCGGCTGTGTGGTGCTTAGCTGCCAGCTGGGGTTAAACCACGACAGATGCTCACAAAATGATGAATACAAAAAAGATGAAATCCCAAAGAAATAATCTTCAGAGATATAATGCAGCACTCTTATGCCACCTCCACAAATGTATAACAATGTGTTATACTGGAATTTGTCATCAGCCCGAGGATCTGGAAACAATTTAGATATGAACAAAAGAAAATAGGTAGTGTATCATGTAGTTCCTGAATTTACAGTATGAAAGAATATAAAGTTCTATCAGAAGATTGGGATTGCATCCCCCTGAGCCTACAGCTCTTCTAGGTAACAACACACACCTATCCATACACGCAGACATCCCTCCCTGCTCCTAAGGCAGGGGTTTAAAATGGATAAGACTGGTAATGGCAAAGGGGTGCATCCACCTTCACAGGTCTTCCAGTGGCTGAAACTGTCCAGCACACTTTTTCTTGGACAATCACAAACCCATGTTTTCTCACCAATGGCAGGCAGCCTCACCTAGAGACTTCCAATTATTCACATTTGTTTGCTGTTTTGCCACACTTGAACTGTTAGGCTAACATTCTACATCCTCAGCATAAACAGGGCAGATATAGGTGGGAGGTGGGCAGGCTGATGAAAACAACTTAAGGCTGTTAAATGCCTTTCTGAAGAACTGGATGTTATCTGTACTGCTGTTTGAACTCCCCCAAGCTCTACATAAACCAAAACATTCAGTTGAATGCATATTTAAGGTAGACACTGGCCAAATGTCTGTGTTGGGCCAGCAGCTGCACAGATTTTAACCATCCTACTGTTTCAGCAGAAGAAAGCACCCCTCTCTCCATATCCGCTCCAGCACAATTCAGTGGAGACTGCTACATCTAGGGAAAACAGACCCCAAGCAGTTCACATCCGCGCTCAGGCACTGATCTACTATCAAATACTGTAGTAACTTAAACCTTTCCTACTCTAAAAGCTCCAGTGCACTAAGAGGCTAATAATTTACCTCTTCAGCATACTTCCCCGCCCCATATGAGCAATGCACAATACACAGATGCACACACATTCATGCATGTATACAGAACGTAAATATTGCACACACACGAAGCACAAGATTTCCAGACGTCATTGGCCTTCAGTTAACAAGTCAAAGCACCAGCTTGTACAGCTCATTTATAAACAACTTTTCTCCTCTTTCTAGCAGAAGGGGAGGACAAGAGCACAGGGAACCCCATCTTCTCTGCTGCCTAAACATACGGAGTTTCACACGAAGAGAATTCATACATGGATTGCCATGCTAAAGCTGTTTGTGCACTCCCTGTTTCCCCCATGTGTGCAACAAAAGATCTTGCTAGTAGCTTGTAGCTGCAACTGAAGGTGAATGGAACTCTACCTTAACTACATGAAGGTCCCAAGACTACTCAAGCATGCAGGAAAGCCAAGACTTAGTCATGTATGCTCCCTAATCAGTGAATACATCTGACAGACTTGGTCATAATTTCACTGTGTGTCAGTTTCCCTATCTGTAAAAAGGGGACCATACCACCACCTGTCTTAGAGGGTAGAAAATGTGTTTGTGAAATGGCCAGATACTATGGTGTAAACATTATAACTCAAAAAGATCTGAAAGAAAGTGAATTACTCTAAAGTGTATCTTGGATCGTGCCTAAAAGAGAAAGCCAGGGGGCTACACAAAGTTGATGCAAAAAATCAAATGAAACATTGAAGCAGGGTCCATTTACTACCAGCCACAGGAATCTGCTGAAAATACCAGTCTATTTTCAGAATGCCTTAAGTACAGGGGGAATAAGGGAAGATTGTGCAGAAAATCTTGAATTCAGCAATCTCTAATCCTTCAGTGTTTGATTTTGCCACTACAATGAACTTCTGTCTTAATTTATTTGGCCTCAGAAATAGAGAATTGAAAAACAACCAGGTAATAAATAATTATTAATATGGAGCATATTACTTATGATTACAATGTTTCAATTCACCATATAGTTGTTACCACTGTGATACCATAGTGATTAGAAAAAGCGTATTAAATGAGTTCTGGTTCATATACTGCAGAGTTGAACCAGAGGACTTTCATACTTAACCGGTGCTGTTGAGCAAAACTCATGATTCAGAGCCATGACGGAGCCAAAGAACAGTAAATAGTCTGGCTGCATTCCATGCAGTGACGTATTTGGGGATCATATAACAGTGGTCCCAAATTAGGTATTATTTCCTGTGACCTTTTTGCCTGCTAGATTGGCCACAGGAACCAACCAGGTCCACACCCACTGGAAACCAGCAAAACTTTTCTCAGGACGCTGGCGTGCTTCAGAGCAGATGTAATTTAGCAACTGTGCAAGGACATTGAGCAATAAAACTCTGCATGGAAGCCACTCCATTCCTCAGTGGTAAAATTCTGCTGCCCTGGTAAAATTTTCCTCCTCCTGCTGTTGAGGGGGAAAAGAAAAGCGGTGGAGATGGGAAGTAGAAGGGACCCCAGTGCTCAGCACACAAGCACAGGACACCAGCAGTCTACATGTAATGGGAAATGTGATCTACAGCATCCCTGGGTCACAACATCTTTTTACAAGGAACGAGTCCCCCACCCCCATGGGCTGGCCCTCAGCCAAAAAGGCCTTCAACCTCGAAGTCCCACAGCCAGTTTCTTATAGTTTTCTTCTTCTCAAATCCAAACTTTGGCCCATCCTGTCTGCTGGCCTTGCATTACCCTAAATCATGATGATGCCGCTGAGATCATTTCCCCCAAGGGTCCAGGCCCCTCTTTCTGATGTTCTAAAGATAATAAAAATACATCGCATGTCTTTGCCAATTTCTAATTCCTCTAGACAAAAAAAATTACTGGGCCTTGAAAACATCTGCAACAAACCATCCCACAGGGTAAGCCACCCCCACACCCACCAAATGCCCTTTGTCTGAGTAAGTGGGCAGCAACCTGCCTCCTACAGCGCTTAATGCAAAACAGCTAATCCATAAGTGATTCATCTTCAGGAGACCTTTCCTCTCCCCCCAGATCAGTGGCCTTCCCTAGAAGCCCTCCCACTCCACATAGCAGAGGGAACCTTGGAAAACCCCCACACACTGCTGGATCCTGCCCTGGGGCAAGTCCTGCCCTGGCAGAGCATCACCACCAGGACACACAGAGCTTCAGGCTGCCACTCTGGCACTAAATCTTCTCGCCTCTTTTTCAAACGTTGTCTCCCTGCAACAGTCCTCTGGCTCAAGTGACAGACACTATCACCACCAAGGACTTCCCTTGATTAGTTTAGTTAAATTAGTTACTTAGGTTAGCTTAACATTCACTTAAAACTGAGAACTCGCAACTGGAAGTGAAACCTCTGAATACGTAATTCTCAACCAGAACTAGCAGGGAAATGCTGATATCAATGGAAAGGCATGGCTCCTCCGTTGCCAGGACTACAAGGCACAGCCTATTGCATCATAAGGCAAGCATTTCAGGAGATGATTCTGGGATGAATTTACCCCTAGAGCCCTAAAAAAACACTCTGTTTTGCAGTACTGTACACAGAATTTCTGGACCTTATTTGCACTTACCTCCACTTACCATTCATCGCTCAGTTCCCCTCTGTTCCATCTTCCTGGTCCAACTCTCCACTCTCTTTTCCCCCCTCTCCCCCAGGAACCAAACAAGGATCAAAAATGCATACTCAAAGAGCACCGAATCCCCCAATAAAGAGAAATGGTAAATGAGCGTAACCGGATAAGATAGAAGAGGAAAACACAGTCTAAATGGGAAAGAAACTTGAGATTTGTAAGACTAGGAATGAATTTTTCTAAGTAGAGAGACAAAGTTTGTCTCTCTAACTGCTAGAAAAATTTGACAAGTTTTGGGACTCACAGGTCCGTCCTCAGATATCCAGCAGGGATGAAGCAGAAGCTGCATCATACCCAAGTTTTGTATTTGGATCATATAAAACTTGACAAAGTAGATACTTAGATACGTCCTTGGGCATAGGATATACTGATTTCTCCCATGATTGCACTAGTTAAGCCACAGTGGCCCACATGGTGGCCTCTACTCACCACCTTTTAAGGAGGAAAGTCCCCTTGAGCTCAACCATAAGGCAAAGCTCCTCAGAATTTTGTTCACATGCTCATTAGGATCCGCAGAAATATTTCATATCCTTGTACCTATGCCACAGTCCAAACTGCACCCAGAGACAGTGGGCGCACACAAGCTCACCTCCCCTTTGCTGCTTTGGGTGTTAGTATAACCTGCTACTGCTTGAAGACCATTGTGTTCCAGCAGCAGCATGCCACATAGGGTGTCCATCACCTCCTTGCGGTTTGCCAGCTGTTATCGGCCCCTGGTTTTAAAGCATAGATACAAGTCTGCTCAAAAGACAACCGTGCTACCTGTTGGTGTTCCTGCTGTCCCTGGCTTTTGCTGCAATCCTGCTACTGGAAGCCAGTCCTCACAACTCCGCCTGTGGAGCTCCATATGAAGTTGGCTCTTGGACACCGACAAAGGCTCTTTCAACTCACATGGCTGCTTTCACACTGTGATCTATTAGAGAGTGTTCCCAACAGTTGCACAGCCAAGGATAAAGTGAGGACAGTGTAACTTTTCAACCAGCACAGCTAGATCCAGGACAGGGTGTTTGCAAACAACTGAAAGCCAGCCTGTGCATGTCAGCACAACACAAAGCTGCCCTGACAACTGTGGTTTGAGTTTGATGCCCAAACCCCATAAAATGACTACCCCAGCACTCGAGCTCTGATCTCATTTATTCTGGGATAAATGAGGAGCAACACCTCCTGCAGGCACTGCTTCCATAGTTTAAAGCTAGTATAAAGAAGAGTCAGGACCAAGAAATCAATTTGGATGTGTCTTGTGAGCACAAGTACTTAGCAGCAGCTTCTGCTCACCGTGAGTTTCTGTTATTAGCAACAGTGAGGTCTCAACATCAGCACGAGCTGGGACTCCGGGGTGGCAGAGGGCAGGCTTGCTTCCTGGAATACAGTCAGCATTTCCTGGACTCAAGTCATATATGAGCCAGAAGTAACTGTTTGCATCTCGAGCGAGCTTCTGCTCTTTGCTATTGAGAAGTGCCCAGTTTTGCATTCACTACAAGATAAGATTGGACACAAATTTTTCACAGAAAAAAATGTTTATTCTTCTTAGTTATTGCACAGGAGACATTTGGAGAGAGGGACATGGGGAATGGCACTGCAAATGCTGTCAACAAAACTAGCAGGAAGTCAGGTCAATTTATTCTCCCAAACGTCTGGCTTCACATCCCTATGGAAAAAAAAAATCTACCCATCATAAAAACCAAAGAGATAACACCACAATAAAAAAAGCCCTGAGCTTCACTCTTGCTTTGAAAACTGCAAAGTCTATACTCCTACCAGTGGGTAGAAGTTTCCCATGCACAGCAGACACTGTGCAAAGTGAGTGGGTGAAAGCAGGCAGTGAGACACTGTAGAGCCTGTAGTTCTTGGTCTTATGTCACCCTGCCATATAAGTGGGGTTTTCTACTTCTGATAAAGCTCCAAAATGCCATGAAACATACTGAAGTCTTCCAGCAACTGTGGTTAATTAACACAACTGCTTACTATTTTTGAAGGCTGTTGCTTTTTGCTTTGGAAACAAAGTTGACATAAAGTGTCAAGGGATTTTCAAAACCACACCCTATGTGAGACTTTTGCATGCTGTTTAGTATTAAATTGCACAGGATGAATGCAGTGTATTAGATGAACTGGTATAGTTTCTGGGAACAATTTCAGCCAGCTCCTCCAAACAATTGTTTCTCATATTAATAACAGAAAGCAAGCCTTTGTCCAAGCAGGAGAACAAGCCACAGGTTTACTCTTATCACAATACATGTGTCAAAGGACATCTTTGTGTGGAAACTTGTTAAAAAGTTACGAAGAAGTAGACAGCATCATCCTGATAAACCTGTTGAAGGTACAATGGAGAAGGACACTTGGCTTAGGAGTTGTGACATATATATGTATAGAATCATAGAATCATAGAATCATTAAG
>WAAD01037424.1:0-16745 GCA_013389945.1 Fregata magnificens
TAGAACTAAGGGAAAAAACAGAAGGGTGAAAGAAAACCATACCCCTCAGATGTGCAAAAAAGGCACAACTATGAAAAACAGGAAGGAAAACTATAAAACACTATAAATGCAGTACAGCAGCAATGGCCAGTACAATTTCAAGTCTTTCACGGTGCCAAGCAGAAAAGTTATTAAAAATAGGACCCAAAGCTTATTACCACTGTAATCTATTACAGACTATCATTAATAGCAAAATGGTGATGACAGAATCGTTACTAACTACTTTTCACAATATTCAGATTATGAGGCACATCAGTTGAGGCAAAAGTTTTACAGTACTTTCTGCACTCCCTCAAAAGCCACCATACAGTTGTGAACTTCATCTTCAGATGCTGCAGAAACCAAGATTACAAGTTAGCTTAAAGTGGGATCAGAAATTCAAAATGGTTAAGTTCATTTGTAGTTAAATTGCAGGTATAACCTGCGCCTCAAAGTCCTTGAATTGCCAACTACAAGAAATCTGGAGAGCCTATGAAGAAAGGATTGTTTTATACTTGCACTATTTCTTGTACTCTCTCCTTATGCACCAAGGGTGGAAAGAATGAGATGTGGGAGATTACTGACTGATCTGATGCCAGTGGGGTCAGCTTTATATTGGCAGAGATCACCACTACACATTGACAGAGCACTTGGAAGAACTGCCTTATAACCACGGGAACCCTTTCCAAAAGGCTCTACAGTTAACTACCATTTAGTAAAGAAGAGTTTAGAAGACTCACCCACACTGCTCATTCTATCACACCCCCAATTACTGAGTCATACCCTGTTCCATCCTCTTGGCTCCTTCCTCTGCCACAAGCCTTCTGCAGCTAGTTTAAAATCTCCTCAACAGCCTTCAAGTGCCAGTAGGCTTGCTCCTCTTTTTCTTTAATGGACGAGTAACTAAATAAATAACTAAATCAGTGACAAAGTATGCATTACTAACTCATAGTCTACCATAACAGCTCAGAGTAGTATCAGCATATATTATTACATGGTCATTCATATCCTACTTGTTTATGGTAAACTACTATGGTCTACTACTCTGCCTCATTCTCAGACAAGTCAGTGAGCAGCACACAAGAAATCATCTTGGTTTGGTACAAAAAACCTTCACTAAATAGTTAATAAACAATTGAACTAGGCTAAATTAACATAAAACTAAGCTGGATGCTTAAGTTAAATGC
Organism: Fregata magnificens; assembly: GCA_013389945.1. NCBI lineage: Eukaryota > Metazoa > Chordata > Aves > Suliformes > Fregatidae > Fregata > Fregata magnificens. Next base: position 1,206 of record WAAD01037424.1, read on the forward strand.
CTCAAAATCATGTCACTTAGGATCAAAACTTCTTCCGCCCCATAAAAGCCTTTATGCTAACAAATTTACAGCCTATTTAGGTACTTAAGTAAGTGTATATCACCACAACAATAAAGACAAATCTAGCCACCCTCAAGTACAAAAGGCAACCCACCTCTGATAGTCTTCCCATCATACACTCCTTTCTCTGAGCGGTTGAAAGAGAACAAGAGAAATTAAGTTTTAACCAACTCTACCTGCCCCTAGACAAATAAACGTTTCTTTCTCTTTGCCTTCTATGAAGATAGACAAGAATGGATAATGATGAGCTGGTGGAAGGGATTAGAGTAGTTTTATATCAGCTGTTGTCTCTGGGAAACAGTTAACACTGTTAGCAGTGATTTAGCTATGTTAATTCTAGAAAATACACCTGCCAAACAAATTGCTTTCAATTGATGCACCACTATATGACTTTACACTTAAAATACAACTAGTAACATTTTAGTAAGTTTCACACTTAGCCAGCTTAGATTTCTCCCACCAGAGATGTAGCCAGATAGGATATCTCGCTGTTTGACACGAAGACCAATTATGCCCAGAACATTACCTCTATTTTCACACAACTACTCACCAATGTTCAGCTGCTACTATTTAAAAATGTTGTAGAGGGGAAAAATAGGTGCCATGAATGCGTAGGATAAGCAGGTATCCTTCACACACAAATAGCAGCCTCCTTACAGAAGTATTTCAGTATATTCTTTATTTTAAAAAGGAGAAAAATCCTTTTCAAAACTACAGTTGTAGTGAATGCAAGATTAGGTATTTCTAAGATTATTCTCAGACTGAGTTATCAGTAAGCATGCTTTGCAGTTTTTATTGGCCTGGTGACAGTGCATGAACTCTGTGCCAGAGAACAGAGACCCTACAGCACATGTGGCTAATTTCTGGCTCGCGACTCCTTCTCTCTAAATTCCAGAAAGAATTACAAAACTGTATTCAAGGATAATGACACATTAACAGTCAAAATGATGTTTAAAACTCTATTTGTGGGGCATTCTTTCTTACCACCCTCCTGAAAGAATTAAGAGTCTGACTCTACACACATATACAGACTGAATATTATTCCACATGATTTTCAAGAACAAAGTGAGTGGAACAATACAGATATATTCCTAGAACAGTACTTCCAGTTACTGAGAGCTGTATTTTAGTAAAAATATTAACAACTTACTTGTGGGAAGTTCTTTTCTTCATCATGCTGGCAGACCCTCCTGCATGACCTTCAATATAAAGGATGATGGAATTATTGAAAAATAAAGTGTATATACAATGCCAAAAAAGCCATCTTATACAGAAGTTTTCCTTTTGAATGTTAAATTGAAAGAATCCAAACACTTCATCTTATGACCGATCAATGAACTGCTATGCAAACACGTCTTCCTGAGTTAGCCAGACCAGCACTGGGGACGTATACACATATCTCAGCCTAACAGAGCATATGAAAACCAAACAATGAACAAAAGGAGCTTTGAGAAGAGCAAGAGGCTTGAGCTGGCTTCAACCCATGTACTCCTTCCCAGCAACTGGTGACACCCGGTGCTGTGACGATGACCGTGTTATAGAGACCAGTAAACAGAAACACATTTGTATTGATATGCAACTGTATACGGCAATTATTATATTCTGCTAAGTACTAGTGATTTTACAGTTGTAACATTCTGCTAAATCAAAAACTAGTGCAATGTCAAAAAAACTTTAAAAAAAGAAAAAAAGGTATTAAAACATTAAACCCTCCTTGTGTGCAATACGTAAGAGAACCTGGTCAGGAGAGTGGTGGACTCTTGACTCTAACTGGCCTCATGGCCATGACAGTCTGTGACATGATAGGGTGAATGTTACTTACAAGCAATTCATTAATACTGGAAATTCTGATTTAGCACTTCAGTCATGAATAAGAGCCTAAGAGAGGTGATTTGTACTGTAAGGAAGGGTAGTGAAAAGACTGTCTGCAGACAGGCCCCTTACTGTTTAAAGGGTGTAAAATATTGTGAGTGCCAATAAAGGCTGGAAAAAGCTAGCTGATAAATTTGAAGAGGAGGAATGGAGAAATCCTAAGTGGGATTTTTCATGCATAGAACAACATTGCACTGATCCCAGTGATATTTTGGGATGAAGATTAAAAATAGAAAGCTTCTAATAGAAGGGTTGGAGAAAGCAAAGGGGAAAGCAGGCTTGTGCTGGTTGTTAGAAAGCTACTTGTGAGCAGTAGTGAAGAAGTCAGCAGAGAAGATATGCAAGAACAAGATGATAGAAAAAAGTTACAAAAGATAACATCATGTATAAAAGGTGATGTGCACAGCTAGAAAAATCAAAATTAGTTCTTTGAAAACTGCAGCCTCAGATCATATCCAATGCCCACAGGTGTAGGGATCATTTACTAAGGTCAACTCAAATAGACCCTGTTAAAGTGATGGCTGCTGTATATGCTGAGGATGATAAATGGCCAGCAGATGTGTAGCTTGATCCTGATTCTCCCAGTTTTCTCATTGTACTGGTTTTGGCTGGGATAGAGTCAATTTTCTTCACAGTAGCTAGTAGGGGGCTATATTTTAGATTTGTGGTGAAACAACGTTGGTAACACAGGGATGTTTCAGCTGCTGCTGAGCAGTGCTTACAGAGAGTCAAGGCCTCTTTTGCTTCTCACACCACTCCACCAGGGAGTAGGCTGGGGGTGCACGAGTGGTTGGGAGGGGACATGGCTGGGACAGCTGACCCCAACTGACCAAGGGGATATCCCATACCATATGATGTCATGCTCAGCAACAAAACTGGAGGTTGGTGAGGGGCCACTGCTTGGGGACTGGGTGAGCATCGGTCTGTTAGTGGTGAGCAATTGTTTTCATTTGCATCACTTGTCTTCCTTAGGTTTTATTTTGCTCTGTTATTTTTTTTATTCTCTTTTCCTTACAATTTTTTTAATTATTATTGTATCTTTTTAATTATTAAAACTGTTTTTATCTCAAGCCATGAGGTGTTTTGGTTTTTTTCCCCTCACTTCTACCCTTCCGATTGTCCCCCCACTCCACCTGGGGGGGAAAGTGAGCAAGTGGCTGTGTGGTGCTCAGTGACCGGCCAGGGTTAAACCATGACACTCATGATGATTATTCATATGATCCTGGAAAATAATTTAACTTTAAAGCAGTTGCTCCCGTGATAAAAAATTGCGCAAACACCCAATGCCTCCCCTTGTGAGAGGTTTTATCTTCTTAGAGTTAGTTAATTTATCCCCAGACTAAATTTTCAGCTAAACCGGGAGACACACCCCTAGAATGGATGACCTGTTTATGGGGAAAAGGAGCAAATCAGGTTACCCTCACCATGGAGGGGGCTCAAGGTTTAGCACTAAGGACTGGGGATTCTCCTACAAACTCTGCACTGCAACAGGCAGACTTGTGGCAGGGCTGTGCCGTCTGCTGGGCCAGGCAGCTCCCTGGCAGCAGTCGGGGAGGGATGGGGGCAGGCAAGGGAGATGGTGGTGGGAGAATACTCAGAAGTTGCAAACTGCCATGCTGAAATCTGCCATCTCAGACATGCCGGACAGATCTGAGCCTGTAGGTCAAGACTGGCAGCCACCGAGTCTCCTGGGCACCACAGTGCAGAGAAGCTTGGTCAGTCATGGGCCAGCCATATGGGTTTTTACACGGCTCAGGACAGAAGGCAGTGAGGTGGCTCACACCATCAAGAGGCCACCGTGATAGCCAATGTCACAGTGCAATTGTTATATTATGATTGTGTTGCAATTTCAGTATATTGCTCTGCTAAATCGGAATGCCATGTAATGTTGAATATCTTCAACTGGTATTAAAACATTAAACCCCCCTTGTTGGCAATATCTAAAAGAACCTGGTCAGAGTGCTGGACTGACATATGTGTAACTGATGTCTCGTGTATGTAGAAACATGCCCAGAATTTCAACTATGGATGCTTAAATTAACACCTACAGAGAAATATTTGAGTTTCTCTATAGGTCTAAACAAACAAATTCTTTTAAATTTAACACTATGTGCATGTTCCAAGCATAGCTTTCGAATATATATGTTGAAAACTTTCATTATAGTAGCATCACACAAGAGACTCAAACACTGCAAGTACCATTAATCTTCAAAGTCTTAATGAATATTTTAATGTTTGCATTTTCATGTGAAAAATTAAAAAGGACATATACAAAGTTACAGAAGTGGCAGAATTAAAATAATACTACATCTTATGTTTACAACACAAGCTAGTATCAAATCCTCAGGAACCAATATTTCCAGCTGTAATGACATCTGAAATGTCTGGGTTTCAAAAATTAAGCCTTACATGCCAATTGCTACAGTAAAGATCCTATTTGCGATTTTTGACTGTTTTAAGACCAAATAATTAAACTGCATGTTTATAAGAACTATTAGCTGGAAATTACAAAACAATATCACAGAAAGCTTGATGAAAAGCCCCAAAGACTCTGGGACTTGACTACAACCACTAAACAAGCTTTCTGATCATATTGTCAGTTACCTCTGCTGTACATAAGGTGGCTGCATTTTATTAATACATAATAAAATAAAACAGGCTTTATTAAAAATATGGTGGCATTTTATTAAAAACAAAATACTTAGAAAAAGAAATCTGTTCTTATAAAGCAGAGGAACTGCATCATCAGAACATGAACACACACATCTTATGTTTTGCATTACCAGCTGAAGATTTTGGCTAAATCAGCTCAAGGAGTTAAAAATACTACAGAAATAACACCCACATATTCTGCAAAATGGTTTGGCACAAAACTTGCGTTCTGTCCTCCGCTCAAAGACTCTGAACCTGTGCATAGTAAGGGAAGTCCAAAGCATTTTATCTTCCAAAGTGAAGAACAGGAACTCTAGACATACACAGAAAGAAGATTTACTATAGAAGCTGAAATAAACACAAAGGACAAGCTATGCAGACCTCTGGGAATGGGTGTTTGCCCTGTTCACTGAACTTCGCACCTTGGGAACCTCCTATTTTTGATAGGATTCAACTTGTTCGTTTGTTGTGAGCTCTAAACCAAAGCCAACTAAGACAACTAAGCACTGCTCAGCTTCTTATGCCAGTCAGTACCTTAAGACAGCTCCCAGTTTAATACACAAAGGTATGGCATTTGGATGTTTAATATGAATATAACAAGCTTTCAAGAAGATATGATAGCAAGTATTTGAAGATCCTAGGACAAACCCACTCTCGTACTGACTACAAGTCTATTTGCCAGAATTCACCTTTGTATTTTGCACTGTCTGAATTCAGTAATGTCTCAAGGAGATGTAAACTCCTTTTAAAAACATCTCAGGTTACACTATTGAATTGTGTAGCACTTCACTTGGCTAGACATTTGCAGAAATTGTAGCAACAGTTCACTGAATCATGAAGATTTCTGTCCCCTGCGGCAGCTCTAAATACGGGGATGGAACAGCACAGAATCCTTATGTTTAGCATATTCTACTAACAAGGTCAAAATCAGAATTATCTGATAAATCTGCCTGCCTGAATCTTTCTTGGACCAGGATAATTCCTTCAGCCATAGTTTTTCCACTGCTACTGGAAAGCTGCAAGAACTCTGTGAGCTACTCATAGGGCCAAAGCTCAATAACATCCAGAGTTTGGAGTTGTATCTAAACTTTGGGGAGGAGGATGGCACAGAGAGAAGGAAGTGTTCAAGATCTCAACAGTACCACTTTTATTATTTATCACTCGGGACAGCATCTTTCTTAGTGCTAACAAGATACACTCAAATAGTACACCTATAATCCTTCCAGTCTTCAGTGAGGATTTTGAATCAAGACAATTAAAGAAGCTAACTTAAGCAGTTCATGCACATGTAACCATAAGACAGCTTGATGTAGCTAGCAGCTGCACTGTTAAACACACACACACACCCTCCCTCCACCACACCCCCAAATTATCTTTTAACTTATCTTTATATAGCAAGAAATCAGCTGTACAGAAGACTCTTCTTTCCCAATATTAGAACTGCCAAGAGCTTGTGGAGTTTCGTTACAGAGATATTTCTTTGTAAATGCATGACATTTTAATGAGTGATGCCTATGATGTCGTATTGCTATGTCTTAATGACTTAAAACATTTTTTGAGAGAAAAATAATTTTTTTAAACTAACTTTTAAGATACACATATATTGCTGGTCTTCGCCTTCACCTAATGATTGCGGAACATAAAGCAGTAACCTGGCTTATATAAATTCTCCCAAGACCTCCAGTACTATCTAAACAGCTTGGGATAGAAGCCTGCATTAGTCATTCTCTGTCAAGTGCCCAGTTCAAAGCAGAAAGGCATTTAAAAAATCCCAAACATTTCAAGGGGAGTTTCTTCATGCAAATCTTTCAAGAGAAAAAAAAAAAACACCAAACATCTGCATACCAAGTGTTTTGGGGTCAAGCACAGTTTGATCACAAGCATGAATTCAAAGATGTTAATACTGATTAGCGAACACCAAAGGAGAGTTATTACACTCTATACAGCATTAATGCCATTGACTGTCTGGGTTTAAATTCACATTCTTTACCTCCTTTTAACTATGGAAAGGCAAGTTCTAACTAGAACACTCCATGAAATTCCATACCTTAGGTAACACTCAAAATACTCTGTACAACTAAATTACCCTGAACTCACTCAACAGCTCAACTGTTGAGCAACAACTCAACTACTCGAAATAGGAAAAATTAATACTGAACAAAAATTAAAATAAATGGATTAGTTTTAGTCTTCTTTGTAATAAGCAGCGAAGACTCAAACTTTGATGGATCTGAGGAAGGAGAAAACATTTATGTCTCAGTCACTTATATAAAAGCACAGAAACACATTTTTTGTAATAGAAAGTGGAACTCCAACGCCCAGTCAAGAGCAATAGAATTAAGCATTTAATTTTCACATGGTCTGTGTGTTTTTCGAGGCTTGGTTAATTCTCCTCATAACAGATCCTTAAAATAAATCCTTAAAATTCAACAGCAGAGAAACCATGTTTCTGAATACTTCTACTTTACACTAGACAAAGACAGACAAAGAAAAACGATAAGACAAGACACACCAAAACAAACATTCTTTCAGGATGTTGACTCCAAGGGAAGTATACATGTCATTTCAGCTGGTGGGTATAGGAGGAAAGAATAGGGAAAAGGATGGGAGAAAGCTACTGGCAATGTTTTTATTATTGTTACATCAGATGGCAACCTCCATTCAATCCAGGAAAATCAGACAGGCTCTTCAAAACACACCACAGTATCTGATTTCTCTGAATATCCCCTGTGTTTACAACAGGCAGCAAAAGCTGGGTGTTTTAAAGATATATTTCAGAATCTTCTATGGGAAGAGCAGTAATCCCACAGGAATTACTCTGTATCTGGAGGCTATTTCAGAATTACTTTCAGGGACCTAAGAAATACATCAAAGTGCTTGTTCACACCTAGTATTGCCCAACCTCAATTTAAGAGTTTGGGGAAGGAAGAGAGTTCTTTTAATCAAAGTAGACCGGAAGTACAGAGATAAAATGCATTCTGACTCTGCCAGAAAATTTCACTGCAATCCTAAACAAGTCACATCTAGGAGTGGGATCTCTTTTCTTAGTTCACAAAGACAGTACTGAAACAATTTACAATTGCTTTTAAACGGGGAAAAAACTACAAAAGCTTATATATGACTTAACGTCTCCTAGTTCTTTTCTTTACTAAGAAATTACTTTGTTTTCAAACCATCCAGTAAAGGCACTACAATTGTTCCTGACCATCAGGCAGTTTGGTGGGATTCTGTACCTCTATGAGCTAACTGCTAGGAAGGACTCCAGAGCACCATGCCTTTCACTTTTACAGCATTAAATAGGTGATCACTAGACTAAAAAAGGCCAAATCTAAGTGTAAACACAAGGGTAATCACAACTTATTTTACAATCAATTATACTGTATAATGTGAAGTAAAAAAATCTGTATTCTCCTATATCGGAAACAGACATACACTAATTAGAGACAGGCACACTGCCATGCATAGGAGCAGCTGGATGATCTACTGAAACTATGTCCTGGAAAGTGACTCTAGACTTTGACAAGCTCATAGAGGCTGTAGCCATGTAGTCTACTGCTGTGAAAAAATAAAAAGTCTAGCTTTCCTTCTTTTCTTCAATTCTACCCTTTATATCTCAAGATGGAACTATGAAGTATGTTTTCCAGTAGATATATTTCAAAAGCCTAGATATTTTAATCAAATGTACCTCTTCCTGTACACCAAATAACAGCATTTCCTTTGTAGGCAAACAGACAGGACAGATGAAAATTGGCTTTTTCAAAGAAGCCACCACACCTGTAATGTCACTGATTGATAAGTCTCCACAATGGGACAAAATCAAAGTCAATTGCAAAAAGTTTTGGTAATGCATTAAATTTTGTAACAGTAATCATATTGACCTATATGAATAACGGACACAACCACTAGTTTATCTATACCTCCATACAGTTTTTTGTAGCCTGTACATGACCCAAGAGTCCCCTAGAATCCCATTATTTTATGATTTTATATGACTAACAGAGCAAATATAAAGTTTGTAAGCTAGTTCGATGCTTTCACCATATCTTTTAATCAGGAGGAAAAATTAATAATGGAAAAAATATACTAATTCTGTATTACCAACTCCCAGATGGTAGCAATTTTATAGGCAAGACTTTTAAAAACTTATTTTCCACTTGAAGTATCTAGCTGTTCTGAAACACTACATGTTCATGTAGTTTCTTGGAAGTGGCGACCATCTTTAAAAAGGAAGGTAATAAATGTCAAAATAAGACACTTGCATCAATAACACTGTAAAGCACAGCAAATCCTATTTAAAAGTTACTTGTTAATGTACAAGACTTTCTTTTACAGCTGTTCTAGCAAATCACAGAATGGACCTTTAAAGATCACTTAGGCCAACCCCCTGCTGGGGGAAGGGACCTTTCACTAGATCAGGTTGCTCAAAGTCCCATCAAACCTGATGTTGAACACTTCCCATGATGGGGGATTCACAAGTTCTTTGAGCAACCTGTTCCAGTGTCTCACCACCCTCATTGCAAAAAATTTCTTTCTTATATTCAATCTAAATCTACCCTCTTTCTGTTTAAAACCATTGCCCCTTGTCCTGTCACTACAGGCCTTGGTAAAAAGGCTCTCTCCATCTTTCTCATAAGCCCCCCTTATAAATTGAAAGGCTGCAGTAAGGTCTCCCCAGAGCTTCCTCTTCTCCAGAATGAACATCCCAACTTCCTGAGCCTGTCTTCACAGGAGAGGTGTTCCAGCCCTTTGGTCACTTTCACAGCCCTCCTCTGGACCTGCTCGAACAGGTCCATGTCTGTCTTGTGCTGGGGGGCCCAGAGCTGGACGCAGTACTCCAGGTGGGGTCTCACGAGAGCAGAGCAGAAGGGGAGAATCACCTCCCTCGACCTGCTGGCCACGTTTCTTTTGATGCGGCCCAGGATACAATCAGCTTTCTGGGCTGCAAGTGCACATTGCTGGCTCATGTCCAATCTCTCATCCGGCAGTACCCCCAAGTCATCCCCCAGTACTGTACTGATATTGGGGATTGCCCCCAACCCAGCTGAAGGACCTTGCACTTGGCCTCGTTGAACTTCACATGGTTCACACAGGCCCGCTCCTCAAGCCTGCCAAGGTCCCTCTGGATGGCATCCTTTCCCTCTAGTGAATCAACTGCACCTCTCAACTTAGTGTAATCTGCAAACTTGCTGAGGGTGCACTCAATCCCACTGTTTATGCCATTGATGAAGATACTAAATAGTACTGGTTCCAGTATAGACCCTTGACGAACACCACTCATAACTGGTTTCCAGTTGGAGATTGAGCTGTTGACTGTAACTCTTTAGATGCAGCCATCCAGCCAATTCCTTATCCATGTAACCGTCCATCCATCAAACCTCTCTCTCCAATTACGTAGGTAACAAATGTCTTGCTCACCCCCACTGTTATTGTCATTACTAATTATTTCAAATAAAGTAATGGTCAAGTTCAGTTATCACTTAACTAGGGTAAATCCTTAACATTCCCCAAAAAAGAAAAAGAAACCAAAACCAAATGCAACCCAAAACATCACCATGACCACTTTGAAAGTCTACAAAAGGTCACAAGGATCGCTGACGTAGTTAATCAGAACACATACAACATTGCAACAACTGCAAGACTAGAAGTCACGTTTCCCTAGCAAATAAACTTTTAATCTAATACTAAGGAAGAATATTTTTTCACCTGTTTGTAACCAAATTCTCCTTCTAAAAAGAAGAGGAAGAGTTGCCACTCTGTCACTTTACCTGATTGCACTTTTGATAGCTTTCTCTCCTACAGACACTTTTTAAAAAAATAAAAAACCCCCAAACAACTAAATCGGTATAATCTTAATTTATATCACATTGCAAGGCCTCTCTTCCAGCCACCAAAATCATCATTTCATAAACTCTGATGAACTCAATTGCTGCATTTGCTGTTCTTTTCAAAGGAAGAATTTGACCACTATCAGTGAAACCACTGCTGTGACAAGCAAACATTCTGTCTTTCTTGCTCAGCAGCTGCCTTTAAAAGTCCCATGCCCAACCTTCATTGTAGCATGGGCTATGCGGTCTCCCAATCACAGCTGCCTGCTGCACTCTTTCCTGATGCATATCCATGATCAAGAACTAAACAGCAGATAATTCCATACCCTCCCTCCCCCCAACACCCCGCTCCCCCAAGGCAGTAAAAGCTACCTAGCCTCAGCCCACCAAATATGATCAGGAGGAGGAGCAACAATAGCAAGGAGGTCAGCAGCTGTCTGCCTCAAGAATATAACAGCCAGAGGCTGAAAGCTGGCAACACCCAAGCCCAGGCCACAACTATGCCAAGAGTTGAGGCAGACCAAACGCATATGATTTATGGGTTGTATTTAAATGACAGTGATACTACATTAATCAAATGAATGTAAGTTAAGGATTTCTCAGTTAAGATTAAAAAACTTCACAGAGAAAAAGATAAAAGATGAATTGTAACCACTGTATAGAGGTATTAAAAAGCAAAAATAGCACCTAAAGTCTGTCAATTTTAATGACAATTCGGCACGGTGCCAGTTATAGGACAAACTATAATGAACAAATAATGGAAAATGTGACTCTTCAAAATAAGTCTATGAATTCTCTTTTTTTTTTTTTTAAGAGTCAAAAGGACAAATAGGAAGCAAAATTTTCTTCTTAACATATTTAAGTAAAATGTACTAGCTTAACTTTTTTGGTTTTCAGAAAAAAAAATCCAGCCCCATAAGCACCCTTTATGTAAGTTTCACATTATGACACTTCAAATCTGTACTGTAGTTCTGTTGTTCATTGCATGTCACATCAAAGTCATTAGATAAAATTCTTCTAACGGTTGCCATAAAAACCTAGTGTCTGAATTGGACAGGAGGCTGCTCATGAGCCAGCACTGTGCCCTTGTGGCCAAGAAGGCCAAGGGGATCCTGGCGTGCATCAGAAGGAGTGTGGCCAGCAGGTGGAGGGAGGTTATCCTCCCCCTCTACTCCACCCTGGTGAGGCCACATCTGGAGTACTGTGTCCAGTGCTGGGCTCCCCAGTTCAAGGCAGACAGGGAACTGCTGGAGCAAGTCCAGTGGAGAGCCACAAAGATGATCCGGGGACTGGACCACCTCTCTTATGAGGAAAGGCTGAGAGACCTGGGTCTGTTCAGCCTGGAGAAGAGAAGACTGAGGGGGGATCTTGTTACTGCTTATAAATATCTGAAGGGTGGGTGTCAAGAGGATGGGGCCAGACTCTTCTCAGTGGTGCCCAACAACAGGACAAGGGGCAATGGGCACAAATTAGAACACAGGAAGTTCCAGCTGAACATGAGAAAAAACTTCTTTACTGTGAGGGTGACAGAGCATTAGAACAGGCTGCCCAGAGAGGTTGTGGAGTCTCCTTCTCTGGAAATATTCAAAACCCACCTGGACATGGTCCTGTGTACCCTGCTCTAGGTGAACCTGCTCAAGCAGGGGGGTTGGACAAGATGATCTTCAGAGCTCCCTTCCAAGCCCAACCATTCTGTGATTCTGTGAATTCTTTGAACTTGGGCACAGTGCCCAGTTAATGCTTAGAAGTCAACAAGACTTAAATTAAGTACCAGGTCAAAGCCTGCTCTCCTTTCTTTTCTCTTACAAATACAAGTCTACTCCCACAGGTATTCTGCTAGCGTCAAGAAGAAGGATAACTCATCAGCTGACAGAATGAAAACTCACTGAACCAAGCGTTTAAGACTTTGTACTGGGTCTCTCCTTTGAAACCATTTATTAAAAATATTTGCCTAAGTTATCCTTGAAATCAGTAGATGTTTCAAATGATTGACAGCAAATTAACATTAGTGTAAGCTAATCATAGGTAAACACAGCTTTGAAAGTCTCCAAAGGGTTTCAGGGAAATTTTCCATTATCAGTTGCTTCAGTTCTCAATGAATTGGATGAGTATTTGAAAGCACCAGAATGGACTATTGCTTGGGTATTTTAAAAGTTAACTGAGCTTTCCCAATTATACATGACAGTTTCTTGAGCTTTTTAGAAAAGCACCAATTCACAATGGTTGATGATAGAAAATATGCTGCATCATGTGTCTACAAAGTCTTTCCCCACACAGGTTAGTGAGTTTTGCTGCAGCATAAAATAGGAAGGGTGCTTTCCCCTCCCCGAAAAACACAAGGTAATTTCATAACAGAAAAAAATTATTAAATATACAAAACAATTTACCTTACCTAAATAAGTTCAACTAAAAAGCAAATAACTGAACAGAAGAATGAACAACATTCACCTGTAACCTTTTCATCCTCAAAATGCTTGTCTGTAGAATTCCTAACTTGAAAATGATAACTTCTAGTCCCCGCCCCACACTAGTTCAGGCAGAATACACAGCCGAAGCAGAGTCTAGCTTAATTTATACAGGACCAAGTATCAACCTACAGAACAATTCTTCATTGGTCACTTGATGCTCTTTTTGCATCATTGCTGATAATCCTTACTACAGAGCATGCAAGGCTGACTGAGATTCATTAGTCTTTCAAGCCACAAAGCTTCGAATAAGCCTAACTAGTCATAAGAGGATGAATGCTTACTCATATTTTGCATTTCTCTGAATAAAAAATTGCTTTAAAATACTTTCGACTAACCTATTTCAGTTTAGAGGGCACACACAGTAGCAACAGTATTTGCATTTTTGTAGTGTTTTCAGGAGATTCTCTTTTACAGTTACTAGGTGATCAGCTTCTATAAAACCATGGAGAGTTTTACTCTAAATTATAAATATACGGTGAATAAATTTGTTTACATTTCAGCAATTCTGAGATGAACAAGAGAAATTCTCCACTTAACATGCCAATGTAATCCTACAAAACTTATTTTGTTCCTTTTTAGAATTTAATGTAACTTACAGTTCTAATAAAACTCCGATATTATAGACTATATTAAACACTTCTTATATGCACATCTGTACTGCTAAATTAAATTTATGTATGGCTTTTCAATTCATCAGCTTCTATAACAGAAGTAAATGTTCTTTTAAGACAGGAATGATAACATCTTCACAAAACCACTAACATACATTAAAAAAAAAAAATCTATGAAGTAAGAACACTTTTTACCCACTAAACCCAAACAAAACCACCCAGAAAAACACCTCACCTGCATCAGCTCTGGACCTCTGACCTGGTGATTTTCCAAATGGGGTCTTCATTCATCTGTGTTTAAGTGAGCAGCAAAGCTGCTGGACTAGGGTGAAAATCCAGTTCTTCCTAACTCCCAGGATATCTTCTTACTCTTGGAATAAGACAGCTACTTATTAATCCACCATTCAATCATGAAGTTGTACTTCCTCAAATGTAGAAGATGCACTTTCAATTACAGTACTCTGAAAAACAAAACAGGTAAAGTATAAATAGATTGATTTGAGACTTGGTTAAGATAAGCATTAACTGACTTGGTTAAGATAAAAATATTTTGTTTCACTTTAACACTTGTTTTCGTACTCAACAGGAATTTCCTTCATATTCTGTTACCCTGAAAACGTTCAGCAAACAGAGGGCATATAGGCAAGAATACAGCAAAACAAATACTAGGGCTGCTACTTTTCCCTCATATTCATAGGCAAGTTCTACATCACATTGAAGTCAACTACATACAGTAAGGAAAGCTTCTTAAAAACCACTGAGCTTAGTACACGGAAAAATGACTACTAGCTTAGAAGAAAATGTACTACCTTCACCAGAGGTAGAGCACAAATCAACTATTTCCATTTATTAGAAACAAAACTCCCCCACACCCACACAGCAGAACAACTTTGCTTCACAGAAGTTAAAAAAAAGAGTCTGTTGAAAAAATCCAACATGGAAAAGGTACCAAAACACTGCAATGACTACTCAAGCCACCAATTTGTTTTAAAGTCCTTTTCAGGATTTAATTACAGAAACTTGTGATCTCCTGAAAATTTGAAGAATTACAGGTTAACTTATTTCAGACTAACATTTTTGGACAGGAAACTTTTATTCAGATTAATCCATTATTTCAGTGCTGCACACAGATAAGACAAGTGAGGTCAGATCACCCTTTCAGCCTCATTTCCTTAAGAAATGTCATTGCCGTAATCTTGGTCTCTGTAATCTGTTCATCAGCACAGGTCTTCCTCTTTTACTTCAGTTTTGGAACCTGCTGTCAATTTTCATACAGGGGTTAAAAACAGAGGAAGGCCGCTAACTAGCCATCCAGCTGAGGGAAACAGTGTACCTTATGCTTGTGCCTCACTAAGTAAGGTACCATACAAGGACATGCCTTGAGGTATGGTAAAGCTATTATGCAGAAAAATGCATTTACATCTAACAACACTTGCAAATTCTTCCACAAATTGCACCCATTAACTTCTAGGAACATTTTAGCAACACAGAGGAATACTCTTAGGAAAAAACAGCAATAGGGAGAGAAACATTCAGTAATCTGCAGTTTTTAAGAGAGATCTGTACTATGTTTGGAAGAGCTAACTTATTAGACATTTACAGTCAGGAAGTAGTAAAAATTTGTGAAATTAAAGTTAAAAATTCATTTACAGGAACTTAGTAGTTTCTCCACATTTCACCTCTTCCTGAAATCTACCAGTGTATACACAACAATGCTGAATGATACCAGGGCAACAAGAGTCAACTTTTAAAAAGCACTTGAAGATGCAATAGGAAGCAATTAGCTTGCTTTACTTTACTAGAACACAGCATAAAGATTGTCTTTTCTACTAAACTCAAAAATATTTTACTATGGATTAAAATACATTAGCACAGAAGCATCATTGATTATGAAAACAAATGCTGAATTCAGAGCACTGCTGTAATATACTATCATATTCAGTCTCACAGGCACTGCGTAAGCATACAAGAGAGATCCAGCTTTTCCCTCCAGGAGAGCTATTAGTTGAGGATCAACTGTAATCTAGTGTTATATCTTTCTACTTACCACAC
>WAAD01037425.1:7457-17913 GCA_013389945.1 Fregata magnificens
GATCGGCACCGCAGCTGCGAGCTTCCCTGGCCGCGGGGCCGCGCTCCCCGGGGGCCGGGCCCACCTCTCGCACTCACTGGGCCAGAGATGGGCCCTTCCCGGCCCGGCAGCGGCTGTCGGCCGCCCTGGGGACCGCTTCCCTTCTCTGGTGCTGTAGCTGTCGTTGGGCATTGCCTGTGTCAGCGACGCTCCAGCGGCCGGAGGAGTCGCTGGTCAGAAGTCCCTCCATTTTCGCCAGTTTCCGCAGAGACTTGTGCGGCCGTGGGGACTTAAACCTTTGCTGAGGTGTTTCTAACGTCCTGGAAAGATATTTCCAGCGTTGGCGCTGTGGGGCACTGTGTTGCTCCTGAGAGGCTTCCCACAGAAGACCAAAATAAAAAGCTTATGTCTACGGAGAGGGGTAAGATAGTCTGTGTGCAGAGCAGTGTTTGTCCATTCTTACTTGCAGGGATTGGGGTTTGTTGCTTTGCAACATATCTTTATTCTGTATCTTATAAGTTGACATGTAGGATTGAGCTGAACTGCATCAAGTGGACTAGAAAACTGAACTCTGAGATTTTTATTTTTAATCTTGGAGTTCTTTGTTCAGCTTCAAATTATATGAAGTTATATGAAACCTTTAGAGGATTGTTTTTATAATCCTTCACTAGTTTCTGTTTCCCCTTTGGAAAGTTAAGAATGGAAATAAGGGTGGACACAGTCTTCTGAATTGTATGGCCATGTGTACGTAGTGCTTGGCATTACCATCTTACTCTCTTTTTACATTCTCATCTAGCTAGAAAGCATTAACACTGCTGTAAAGATCAAGACTAAGACTTCAAAATGGTGATTACAACAAAGCTTCTGAAGGAGTGATGCATTTGACTCAGAATCTTAGTCTACTTCTGTAGGAAACTTTCTGTATGAAACTTGTAGGCATAGGCAAAAGGAATTGAACTAACCTGGTGAGTGATGAGTATGTGGATTCATCATCAGGAAAATGAAGAGGTTTAAGCATTCCTTCTTATCACTACATAATTATGAAGCATTAATTTTGTACTTTTTTTGAATGTATAATGAAAGAATCCTGGTTTTGTTTTTCAGGGGGTTTTTTTTCCCTCCTGACTCGCAATACATTGAGGGGCACTTTTTTTCTTTTTTTAGTGCTTTATTCATGTCAGGCGAGTTCTGTCTTCTGTTCTGATTATTGCCTTTGCTTTCTTTCTGACAGGTGGCCTCTGAAGCAGGTCTTACAGGCTTATTCCAAACATCTTGTGCTGAGTTTAGAAAGTCATCTCCTGGAGTGTAGGGCCTGCTCCTTCTCAGTACTACAGAAGCTTCACTCTACCTCTTACTTTCTCAGCCTCTCACATGCTGTCTTATTATGTGCATGCAAATACCTTCGTGAGCACTGCAGGCTTCCTCTCTCCTATGTCCTGTTAAAATCTGATTTAAAGTTTTACACAGCCTCGTGAATTTAGATGAATGCAAGGTGTGCAGTGCCACCTTTTCACCACTTGAAGTCTCTTCTCTGCAGTGTGCTGTGGATAGCTAGTATGGCAGTTGAATTGGATAATAAAGTCTGAGTAGCAAGCTTTTTCTACTTTAATGCAAAAATTAGCATCTTAGCAAATGGTTGGGGTAATACTAAAATACTAGTTAATTTGTTGTTTAATTTCTATTAAAACCTAAGTATGAGGTGCACAAGCCTCATCCTAATTTGCATTTTTGTACCAGTGTTCCTCTCCCTCCTCACCAGTCCTTGCTTGGTTTTTACCATGTTTGTAGGAGAAGTCAGAGATGTGCTGTGAAATAAAATCTTTGTTTCTTTCTGCTAAAATTCCAGAATGCCGGGACTAAGCTGTAGATTCTATCAGCATAAATTTCCGGAGGTGGAAGATGTAGTGATGGTCAATGTTCGGTCCATTGCTGAAATGGGGGCTTATGTCAGCCTGCTGGAGTACAACAACATTGAAGGCATGATCCTTCTCAGTGAGCTATCCAGAAGACGTATTCGTTCCATAAACAAACTCATCCGGATCGGGAGGAATGAATGCGTCGTGGTCATAAGAGTTGACAAAGAGAAAGGTATTGGGGGATATTGTGGGCTATATCAAGATTGAATTCATAGAGAGAAATGCAGGTAAACTAGGTGGCTTACGTATTCATTGGTTTTGCTAGGGGTTCTTGGTTTTTTAAGGCACTTAAGCAAAATAGACCATCATCGTGCCATCTGATATTTATGATCATTCTTCCATTCCTCTGGGTCCTTTAGGAATTGGGTTAAGGAAGGTCCATGACATCAGTAAAGATTTGTGTAAGTGGGACCTCACCAGCTCAATGTTTGGTCAACAAACCATAGTGAAGCGGAATTTTCTTTTGATATCTATGTAGATTTTCTAAGTCCTAACTGAAGAGAAGGATCATCTGATGTAGTGATTAAAAATGTAAATGGTGAACATCTAATGCTCACAGACCATCCTGTGCATTAACAAGGCTTGAACCTTGGCTATAAAATAGATGACATGTATGTAATTATTGTACCACATGAATCTTGTAGAAGGTTACAAGTTGAGATTTTACAGGTAACTTTGTCTTTTCCTGTCTTCTGAACATTTGAATCTTCTATTCTAAGGGTTTTTTAAATATATTTTCTATTTAGAACATGTCGGATTTTGATAATACGGTTCCATGCAATCTTTAAAATCTATAGCCAGGTATAAAGAAATAATGAAAATAAACACTGAGCACATCTCCTAGAAACCTGACTGTTGGTATGATGTTTCTCAAGTAATATGCTTTTCTAGAATACTTCTGAAACTGCAGTTAACTCTGAAATTAGGTAACGAATGACAGGATAAGAAAAAGCAGAGAGGAAAGATAGACAAGAAGAAACTCATTTCAGATAGATTTGAAGTAAAATAAGTTTTCCAGCATCTCTAATGAAAGGATACTTCCTCTTAGAAATTAATTTCATTCTCATATTAACAGAAACACATCTGGAATTCACATAGTGGTCTTTTATTGAATCTTTTGTGGAACCTATAGTTTGTGAGAAGTAGGTGGAGGCCTTTTCAAATTTACTAAGAAATGGTTCAAAAGATGTTTTTCACAGACAGTTCTCCCAAAAGGGTGTCCAAGGAGTTACAGTCAGAATTTGAGGCCAGGCCTACTTTATTAGGAAACCATTCAGAGTTAAACTGATGGAGTGCCAACTTTGAATGAAATTGAGTTGAGCACTACAAAAATATGCATGAAATTGCTTCTTTGTATGCTGGTATGATTTTTGCCAAAACTGTGTACAGCAACAGAAAAATGGATGGCTGACTGCTGAAATATGAAAATTTCTTCCAGGTTTGCAGCAAAAACATTCTTAGGGCAGTAATTTTAAAGAATGTTGTACAAAAAATTCGCTATTGTAAGTATTTACAGTTGAAAGAATAATTTAATACCCTAGTTTGGATCATGATTTGATCAAATTCATTAAGGTTTCATTTTGTTACTTTCTGTAGCAACAGATAGAGATAGTGTAGGCAAGGGGCAGATCCTGAGCCAGGGTGTTTGTTCTGTGTGCTTTTCGTTTGAAGCGGTTAGACGTAGTTTGCACAATGCCTGACGCTTTCAAAATGGTTTTCCCCAATAGGTTATATTGACTTGTCAAAAAGAAGAGTTTCTCCAGAGGAGGCAATCAAATGTGAAGACAAATTCACAAAATCAAAGACTGTAAGTTGCTTTGCTACATTCAGGCACTGTGCATTGCCAGCTTCTTTCCTGAGCAACCAAAATGCACAGACATAAGATAATATAAAAATAAAGTATTGTTCTCATTTATTGAGCATACTCTGATTCTCATTTACCCATGCAAATATATGTAATCGGCTCATCTGTCTGGGAGTGCTCTGGTAAGATGCTTCTTAATTAATGAGTAGATCAGGTAATATGTCAGTTGCAAATCTTTGATGTAAAGGGGGAAGTTTAAATGATTAGAAGCCCAAAAGCATATGCTGGTTTAGCACTCTGTGGACAAATCTTATTGAAAAGGCGTGCAAGTAATTTAAGGCGTCAACTCCCACCCTTACTACTGTGTGGTCTTACGCTTCTGAGTAGAACGCTTACCATTAAATATTACTTTGATTCTAACTTTTTTTCTTTGTATGCAAATATACCATTTAACAACTTGATAATACTTTTTGCATCAGTTTCCATGAGAGAATAACTTTATCTTCATAACTACACAGTAAAGGTTTAGGTTAATAAAGTGGTTTTGATATTTTGTAAGTTCCTAGAACTCAGTATGTAATTTATTGCTAAATATAGGGAAGGATTGTATTGCAATGTCGTGCAGTGTTTAGAATCAAGACACTTTATCATTAATATTTTTTATTGTTCATTTGCATCAACTATTTTGGTTGTGGACTTTGTTCTGCGGGACTCAATTTTATGCTGTACAAACTCATAGTAAGAGTCAGGCATTAAATGAGTGTGTGAGACTGGCTAAGTGTGTATGGGTGTTGTTTTGTTTTGGCTTTTTTAATATCCCTTTTGTGTTCAAGGTTTACAGCATCCTTCGTCATGTTGCTGAAGTCTTGGAGTACACTAAGGATGAGCAGCTTGAGAGTCTCTTCCAGAGAACTGCCTGGGTATTTGATGACAAGTACAAAAGACCAGGATACGGTGCTTATGATGCATTCAAGCATGCAGTCTCGTAAGGACATCTTTTCTACTTCTAGGGGTTTATTTCATAATTGCAGAGAAGTATTTCCTGGAATAAATCCATCATAATGTTCTTTTGGGTTTTGAGGTTTTTGGTTTTGGTTTGGTTCCCCCCCCGCCCCGAGTCAGTATGTAGAATGTACTGGTCAAGTAAACCCAGTAAATTTTGACATCGGTCTTCCAGTTGCTTATTGTAAGTTTCTCTGTCTTACTGCTTTCTTCAAGTTCCCAATGCTTTTGAGAAAGAAGGCTCAGAGTTGACTTGTTTTTATCCATCTTGAGTGTGCCACTCTGTCTATGTCAGTTTTTTAAAAAGTAGTAATTGAATTTGATGTTGAGAAATACTTAGGCACCTGCTGAATAATGTTATAAGAGAAACCTGTAATTACAAGCACTGGAGAGATTTCTATTGCTACAGATGAGCCTGTGACATTTCTAACAGAAGAAGAAGCACTGATCTTGGTTTGTCTGTCAGAATTTACCTGTTCCTATTCCCAAGCGGATGTTACCAAGCATATCTAGCTCTGTGTCTGAAGATATTTCTGTTCACAGCTGACTGTCACTCTTCCACTGGACAGGCAGAATTTTTCTTTTTTAAATGCCACAAGCTGGCTTGTTACTTCTCTACGCTTCCAAACTTAAAGAATGGGAATGGGATCATGAACTTAGAAATGGAATTATGAACAGAAGGAGTTGGAAATTGTGATGCTAAGGGAGTGTGCACTGAGATAGATTGCTCTTAATTTTTTAACGAAGTCTGGTATTTTAATGTGCTTTCAGAATTAACCTGTTTGGCTCCCCTCTAAAGATTCTATTGTGAAATTAGCAATCGAAAAATAGATTTCTCAATACATGTTTCCAATTTTACTCTTTTATAACACACAAACCTATGAGTGATGAACTTAAGTTGAACACTAGATGGCAGTAATAAAATTTTAGAAAGTGTTGACTTAAGCAGGGTACTTGGTAGCATTTTGATTAACTTAAAACCATCTCTGTGGTTTTGGGGAAGAGACCACTTTTATCCTCATTTGGACTGAATGTGCTCTGTTTCATAGAATAATAATTATTTTCTAATGATAGCAAATTCACTGGAAAAGGGCAAATCTGGGCACATTGCTGCAGAAGGAATTCCAGATCATTCTGTAACTGATAAGTAGTTAGTTAAACACCTGTATACTAGAAGAACAAAAAACTGTAGTTATGTTGGCTGTTAAAGCTTCTCTTAAACTCAGAAAAATTCCTGAACACAAGTGCCATTTGTTGCTCATCTGCTGTTCAGGTTGCTTCAGAAGTTTGTGCTCCAGTCTGTTCTCAAAACATGTTTATGTCAGTAATGCCTTAAGATTTCTGACAATGGACTGCAACTTTTGTTTATTCCTGTTGTGCTCCTACATAAAGCTGTAGTGATTGAGCAGAAAAATGTGGATATTGCTGCCTTCCTACACTTGCTGAAGTGCTTTCTGGAGGCTTAGCATGCCCTCTAAGAATTTGACTTGCTATTTCTTTCTTAGTACTGAGGATTAGTGGTTTGGGGTTTCACACAGCAGGATACCGGTAGCAACATTTTAGAGTATATTTACCCAATCATCACTAAAACTTAAACATTCAGGACCTATTTGTTGAATGCCTACCAAATGCTCATGAAAGTAACTTGAAGATTTAATAGAATACATCGTAAATTAAGAAACAGACTTTGCATGTCCTAAATCACTTCTGCCATATGGGTTCATATTTTTGCTGTGTACAAACTGTCATTTCTGGGTTCTGTTTGCTTATGCTTGGCCCTTCTACTGTCTATACTCAGTATATAAAATCATGAAAGATGACATTTTTTTAGTAGCAGAGACCAATCTCCAACATTGCCTCTGGTTTTTGGGCCATTTTAGTTCATGTTTGCCTGCTGGTAGTATTGCAGGTGATCTGGTATTGCTTTTCAGAGAACTGCAACTCCTGTCTCTTAAGAACAGGAACAATTTTTGTGAGGAGCGTTTTGGTTATGGTCTCTGTTTCAGATATATTTTGGATAAAATTAATACAGCAATAAAGAGAATTGACACCACTTCTTCAAACAAGAGCTGCTAATTTATATGGATAAGCAGCAGAGGAGTTTGCCTCTGTGATCTCTGGATTTTAAACTATTAGCTTGTGATCTAAAAAACCTTTTTTCTTTTTTTAGCCAAGAATGTAGCCAGCAGATAAATATCTGTTTGTGATCCAGCCACTGTTAAAAAGGAGTACAGAATAACATGGGATGAGTATAGGTTACTTTGTAGAATGACAAAAATCTTGTGTTTGAATGAAACTCTAAAATAATTCAAAGATCAGATTCATTGTGGATTCTCTTTCATGTGATATGTGTTTATCTTCACATTGGAGGGAACATAAATACCAAGCAGCTAGATATTTTTCTCAGCCTGTGTATCACGTACAAATGGAGCTGGACAGAAGTAATTCCTTTTCTTTAAAAAAAAAAAAAAATTCAGATCTTTCCTTCCAGGAACAGATTGAGTAAACTACTTTCCTGCTTTGTTGTTAAATGCTTCCAATAGAAAATATTTGGAAATAGATGTGTTTATTTTCTTCCAGTGTTTCAATGGAAGAAATTTCCCTGTTTTCATTGCCTAGTAGATCTCTATGATTATGCATAATAATATTGAAATAGTACCAGAAGTTAATGTTGTGTCATATTGCACTTCAGTATAACTTCTGTAATGTTGCTTTACTTGGCTCAGAGACCCTGCAATCCTGGATAGCCTAGATCTGACAGAGGAAGAGAGGCGTGTATTGATTGACAATATTAACAGACGTCTGACACCACAAGCAGTCAAAATCCGAGCTGGTGAGTTCTTTCCAGGTGTTCATTGAACACATTTTGACACTTAAGTCAAGTTAGCATATCTTGTTGCAAACTATAAACTCAGTTAAAACTAGTGGTGGTAGTGCTCATATTTGAGTGGAACTGTTCTTCCAGAATTAAGACACCTTAATCAAGGATTGCTTGCAAAATGCCTGTGTGGGTTCTATCTCAAATTCCAAGGTGGTTTGGCTTTTATTTTTTTCCCCTGAACTGCAGATTCCTTGGGACACAAAGTACTTCTCCTGATGTGTAACGCAGTCTATCATATTGCACTGACACACAATGAATTTAAATATTTTATAGTTATTACTACGTCCACAATATTATTTTTCATTATTCAAAGTGTTAAATTCTTTGGTTCCCTAACAGGATGACTGATCTCTGTCAGCACGGCTAGGGCATATGGCTTAGCCACTTGTCCATGAACATGTGAAAATAGTTCCGACTTTGCTCTGGGTGTATTTCTAATTGGTTGATTGCAAACCATTCAGCAGGATATGTTAGCTAAAGCCTCGCATGTCTCTAATGTATTCATAAAGTGTATGAGCTGGTTTGTCTCTTATTAGCTCAGCACCGGCAGAAAAAGCACATGACTGCACTACTTAAGAAGGCATACTTTAAAACTGTAAATCTGGTTGTACAGCTAACAGAACAGCCTGAAAGCATGCTTGCCATTAAACAGGTAGTCAATGTAGCAGAGTCACATTTTTTAACTAGATTGAGAAGTTGCCTCTGCTCTGCAAGGGTATGTTGAAGAGCATTAGCACTTGATTAGCATGGAGAGAAGAAAAGATAAGGCATATCCACGTGACAGTGAAGTCAAGGAGAGAGTGCAAGAAGTTAGGTAATGAAAAATTCCTTTACCTATTACTTTAGATCACTGTGAGTTAACACAGACTTCAAAAATGTAAGTGGGATTTGATTGCCATGAAGGGTGAAATTGCTAATGTAAATAGCACTTCATTAGTTTTGAAAATAAAGTTACTTGTCGCGCATGTTCTCTTACTTCCTTCATCTTGCCTATTTTGTTGTGATGGTCTAAGTTGTTTTTAATTTTGTCTTCAAAGCAAGCATAGAAATTTTCCATTGGCTTGTAGTCTCATCCTGAGGCCGACTGGGATGCTCTTCTGTGAATTTGTTTGTGATAGCTGAGAATTAGCAGGTGGTTGTTAGTCACCTGGAAGTGAGACTAACTTCTCTGTGTAGCTTAGTCTTGCACCATTGCTGCATAGGTAAAGAAATCTTTGTCTTTAGACTAATCAGGGTATTACAGATATGACCAGCATTAGTCTATGCCTTAATTTCCAAACATCTACAAAAAGCTATAGCTAAGTATTGCTTTAACTACATGTTAATATAACTTAACTTTAAAAAAAAAAAAAAAAAAAAAAAAAGAAAAGAAAAGTCCGGTGCTCCTCAAGTGATGCCTCTGTTGTAATTGCTGACAGAATTCCATGAATTTGTGGATGTGCTCTTTTTCAAGTTTCATTTTTCCTGATAGAACTTTCATTTTCTCTGGTATTTATTGCTTTTACATCTTCATCTCTCCATGTGAAATACATAATTATTCCCGTTGATGGATGAGAGGTGAGTGAATGTGGGTATATCATTTCACATCTTGGCTTTTCAAAGCACAATGTAAAACGTTGTACATCTAAAGAATTTATGAAGACTCTTACCTCAACTTAGAAGTCAAGAAAGTGAAATACCTTCCTCAGCTTTGGGAGCTACTGAGGCTCTCATTGTGGATAGACATTGGTTGCTAAAAAGCTTTATTAAAGCTCAAGTTAAAAAGCTTTAAAGATTCTACAGGTTTTGGTAACTTCGAAGTTTTCTTATTTGTATTCCTCTGTCCTAGATATTGAGGTTGCCTGTTACGGTTATGAAGGCATAGATGCAGTAAAAGAAGCTTTGAGAGCAGGCTTGAACTGTTCCACAGAGAACATGCCCATTAAAGTAAGTTTCTGTCTTAATAGTGAAGTCAAAAGCAAAGTTTTCTGATGCCCTCAGGTACCAATGCAATTGCAATTGTCACAGTCACATAGCTGAGGCTGGGAAGCCGTGTACTTGCTTTCTGATTCTTCTCTAGCAGGTATGTAACACACTTGCTTTCAGCTGTGTGCTGCCAGTTATTCCTGTGACTGTGCTGTGGCTTCCCAAGTTCAAGAAGCTGTATTTATTCTGTTCAATTTATTAAAGTCTGGTATTGGCACACTACATACCTACTACTCCTTTATGTAGCCTTAGGTAGGGAGCAACAAACTTTGTTTTCAGATATAAGATTATGAAAGAAGAGGAATGTTTGCTCCACATATGTTTGAGTGTTGGTAGAATGGCTGCTGTGCCCAGGCCTAGTGTTTCTCCCCAACAATTTCAGGATATTGAGTGCCTTACTGAATAAGTGTTTTCAAAAAAGTTGAAAGTGCTTCCTTCTTTGAAAATGATTTCTTATAATGGTTTCTTGTAACAAAAGGAAAAGTTTACTTACCCAATCATCTTTAAACAAACAAACAAAAAAACCCCCAACCAAACCACCAAAGCAAAAAAAAACCCCCTATTTTGTCACAGTCTTTTAATTGTTTGAAAAATTATGTGATAGGCTGTTTTACTGATCTGCAAAGTGGATATTCTCTCTGCTTAGCAATATTTGTCTAAATAAACATACTATGTAGAAATAACTGATGTTGATGTTAGAAATCGGACAGGCTGTGCACTTTGTCTGCTATTTCTGTCCAAGTTGCTTATACTTCTAGAAAGGTTTTTCTAATGGGAAAATGTTTCTTCTGTGAATTGTATGTCAGAACGGTGTTGCTCAGTTTGCTTTCGAGACTTTTCTTTCTTTGTTTTTGTTGCTCAGTTTGCTTTTTTCCCTCCCCTCCCCCCCCCCCAATCCCTATAATGTGA
>WAAD01037425.1:17962-41665 GCA_013389945.1 Fregata magnificens
GTGATAGATTAATCTGATAGCCCCTCCTCGCTATGTGATGACTACAACAACGCTGGAGAGAACTGAAGGACTGTCTGTTCTAAATCAAGCCATGGCTGTAATTAAAGAAAAAATTGAGGAGAAGAGGGGAGTCTTTAATGTGCAGATGGAGGTAAGAACACATTACATTCTAAAATGTAATTTGGTTTTTTTTCTAGCAACATTTTTGAAGTAGAGCAAGATCAGTAGTGCTAGGAGAAGTTCTAGCAAAAAGGTATTAAGAAACTAAAAAAACCCTAAACTTCTGTGTTCCTTAAACAGCCAAAAATTTCCTAGTTTTTATTGTGTGACTTCAGGATGTATTTTATCTCTTGCTCTTTGTGTAGAATCAGAGCCTACAAATATATACAGTCTTTCTTAATGACAGTTAACCATGTTTTCTGTTTTTGGGTTTTTTCAGCCTAAGGTGGTTACTGACACAGATGAGACTGAGCTTGCAAGGCAGTTGGAAAGACTGGAGAGGGAAAATGCTGAAGTGGATGGGGATGATGATGCTGAGGAAATGGAAGCCAAAACTGAAGACTAAGTGTTCTGAGATATTTAGAAGACAGACCATAAGAAAAATTAAAGACCCCATTGCAAACACTCTGGGCTAAATGTTACCAGTACTGAAAACTTCAAATGCAAATACTTGAAGTGTTTTTACTGTTTTAAAAAGACCAATATGTGAAAGGCTCTTCTAAATAACATCTGATGCAGCAGCTTACACAAATTAAATCCTTTGAAGGGAAGGTGCCTAGTCAAATTCAAGACAGAGGTCTGGCCAGAGGGAGGTTACAGCCCCATGCTTAACATTTTCATACATAACAATTCCTAATTGGTGATTACAGCTCAGTGCATCTGTTAGTGATCATTTGTGGGAGCACCACAACCAAGCAAGCTGAACAGTTCCATACAGAATGTATTTGAGCAAATATTCAATAAATTTCTGGGCTATGTAACTCCCAAGATTTTTTCTTTTTTTCCCTCTTTTGTCACATGGCCTAGAGTGATGTGAATATAAAACCTGGAAGGGTATGATCAGTGGGTGACTCCCCTTTAACATTGAAAGGGTTTTCTTTTGCTTGCATTAAATCAAGCCAAGAATGAGTGGAACAAAATGTTTTTCTTGCAAGTTTATTGATGCAGACTTGTTTAAAACAGCATTTCCTTTGGTTTTTATCTGCATCTAGGGACTGAGAACTTGAAAACTTTGAACGTAGCTTGTTACCATTCCA
Organism: Fregata magnificens; assembly: GCA_013389945.1. NCBI lineage: Eukaryota > Metazoa > Chordata > Aves > Suliformes > Fregatidae > Fregata > Fregata magnificens. The sequence goes on from WAAD01037425.1 coordinate 19,219, forward strand.
ATAAACAGCTGATAAATGAAAAATTACGTATAGTTGCACTTTGCTCCTATAAGTGAATACAGCAGGAGCTTTAATGAACTCACACTTCAAAATAGACAGTGCTGTCTTCTGAGCTCAGTGCTGCATGCCCTTCAATTCTGCCTATGCTAAATCTTGTTTACACTGAACTACACCAGCGCTATTCACGCTAGAAACAACCTGTTTATCTTTTCTGAAGAAGAGAAACAAGATGTGCTTTCCATGTTGGATTATAAAAAAAAAAAAAAAAACACCACCAATATCCTGTTTTCCTTGTCTGTGGGAATTGGGGGGGAGGAGTTGTTTTTATTCAAGTAACCTTTCCAAATTGCTAGATTTTTAAATGTATTTGTATCTTTTTTTCATTGATGTGTCCCATATTGCACATCTTTTTTTCTTAATATTTTGTGCTGCTAGAGGAAAAATGCATGAAAAATGAGGCTTTGAGCCACAACTAGGAATTCTTGATATTGCCACAGTACGAACAGTGTAATTGCTACCTGGTGTTGCCACAGAAGACATTCACAAAGGGCATACTTATTTCAATCCATGCTTGATCATCAGAGCAGTTCACATGTACTCAACCTTTGCTATGCAAAGCCAAAAAAGTCAAGTAACTTCTAGTCTTCACAGAATGTTGGAAAAGACCTGGATGAGTTGTCACAAAATGAAGAAACAATTTTTTTTTTTAATGGTTATTTTCTCCAATTGCTGTCTTTTCAGAAGCTTTGTATGACAGCCTTGTCAGGGCTTGAAGTTGTGATGATGTCAGTTTCCTGTTTGAACAGCTCTTCCAACTTTGCCCGTTCACTAAAATAGTGATTTGGCTTCCATTAAACACAATAGGTGGGTACTCAGACAAAAGAACAAAGTGTTTATAAACTAAAAAGTCACCGTGTGATCTGTATGCCAAAATAGTGCTGTAAAGCAAAGCAGTGAAAAATGAGCCACGCATGCTCTTTACTTTGAATGTTATCAGGGGGTTACAATTAGTATCATCTCTAAGAACTGTTTTGGTGTGTTAATAGGTGAGTATAGTTTCTGTCAGTAACTTAGGCAAACTTTTGCCTAACTTGTTCAGTAACTGCAGGAGCGTTTCTTATTATAGCCTCAGCGTGCTGGTGTACGCAATTCTGTGTCAATTTTGAGTGCCTGAAAAAAAAATGACCGAGATGGTGAGGGCTGAAGCAGCTTAAGATAAATGCATTTCAGTCACTTATTACACTGGCAGATAAAATCAGGTTCTCCTGTTGCCTGGGAAAATTTTAACCAAGAAGCTTAAATAAAAGATACAAGATAACTTAGCAGATGTTTCTTGTGTGTTGCAGTAGCTGGGAGAAGGAGGTCTAAGATGGCCGCTTTCAAGACCTATTAGTGAGGCGTGTGTAAGGGAGCGCTGAACCTGTGAAGCCCGCGCTGGGCCTTGGCCCTGCTGCCTCAGTTGCCATAGCATAGAAGTTATTCAGGTGATACCTTGTATCTCAACCGGTCTATTTTGTATGCGTGGAACTGCGTTTGCTTACCAAGTGCTTAAAATAAGGGTCATGGGGTTTGTGTGAACGTCTTTGTCAAGTCGATAAAGCAAGGTAGCATATTCCTGCTGTTTGTTAGCAGCTGTCCTGTTTACTGGATTGTAATTGCAAGGCCAAAATCTCCACTTGCACTCATGTAGTTGGCTGAAGGGAAAGGTACAGGTAAAGCTGTGGACAGGGCTGGGCCTGATGTGTTGATTGTAAGGACCTCAGCTTGACTTTCATATCCCAAATTAATTTTCTAAGACTGGCAGCTTGGAAACAGTTTTACTTATAACATCTGGTAAGGACTCATTAACATAAAAAAAAACCAAACAGAGGTCCTGGCTCAGGTCAGGCACATGGTCCCGTAGCACACAGCCCAGTATCCTGTTTCTGATTAGGGGAAATAGTGGCTGCTACAGAAGGGGTGCCCTGCTTTCTTGGGGCTGTGGTGGTTTGTTTGGCTTTAAATAAAGAGACAATTTCTTGCTGTTTTCTCTCTGATTCTGGCCCTTGGTGTTGTTTTAGATGTGGTGGAGCTGGCATGTTGTTCTTCATAGCGGAATCTGCACTTTGGTATTTAATTTCTGATAGTTTTTTGTTCCAGAGTCTAGACAATTAAACAACTGTTTCCAAACACTGCCACCTTTCTACAGTTAATTTTAAAAATGCTCTTACATCAGAATACTTTTGAACACTTGTCATCTTTCGCTTTTATCTAGAAATGTTTCATCATTCTTTATTTTTATGTGGTTTGTTTTCATCTTATTTCATCCCTAATCCACTAAAGGAACTAAATATTTAATGGTGTCCTACGCCAGAGGGCAAAGTCCTAGTATCTTAAGAAGCTGCTTTGAAAAAGCTGGGTATATGTAATCCCCCGTGTGACACTTGACATGATGGTACGCAATGGTCATTGCAGAGCATGTGTCGGGGGTTGTCCTTTGGGCAGGTTCTCTTAATCAGCTGTTCATGGCTTCTCGAGGGACTGACCTGGAGGTACCAGCAATATCTGTCAGGTCGGCCAGCTGGAATAGCACAGTCTGTGCTCGGAGCCGGCTACTCCTGCCCTTCTCTTTAACCGTGAGTAGCATCCTGTGGAACTGCAGCTGGCTCTTCCTCGCCATCCCAATGCAAATTCTATAGCATATAAAGTGTTTTGGGGTCACTTTGAATGGAAAAATGTCAAGCACTCAACTGTGCTTTTTTGTTAAAATACTACACTGACATGTGGAAAACACCACTATAAAATGGATCGGAGGAAACAGATAGTCCTCCTTGCAGTGAGTTTCAAGTCCCACAGAAGACCTGATGGAGTCTTCTGGAGCTCCCTGGATTTATACGGATCAAAGCACGTCCTTTTCTGCTGGGAGACTTCAATGCCAGAGCTTGCCTTCCCAGCACATGCGTGAATACGGCAGCCCGGATCTACTGACTCATTTTACACTATATGACCCTTTTCCCACAAAGCTGTCTGAGAGATCTGTATTTACTCAACCTCAGGGAGCAACAGAGGGGCAGTTTGTTAGCCTTGATTAACTACAGAATGAGACAGGGGAAGGGGGGCGTGTGTATTACAAGTATCCAAGGTACTGAAGAAAGTGAAGGCTCTAGATTGTCAAAAGGAGTTGATACAAAACCTGCTGTTTGACGGCCAGCTAGGGCAATGTTTGCTTCACCATTCACCAGCAGTTTCACAATAAAATGCTTCGTTGCTAATGGTAATTTTGCCAAGGTTGGTCTGCAGGGTTGTGGGTGGTCTGTGTGCTGGAAGAAAAGAGCCCGCTCAGATCTTTGTCAAGGACTGGTTATGGTGCAATTCTGAGATCACTGTCTGAGCGAGAGCCCCCTGCAAGCTTCTACCTGTCCTCACTAGCACGAAATTATCTCACCCACCTTGTTATAAATTGCCTGCAGTAACAAGCTGAACAATGTGAAGTCAAACCTCAAATACTGAATGGTGGAACACTGTATTCCTGGAGCTGGTTACATAAAGAGTGCATGTCCAGGAAACACATGCAGCAGTAATGTCGCTTGTGTACCTAGACTCAAGTTTTCTTCTTTTTTCTCAAGTTTAATTCTGATATACAGAACATTGTGAGTTGAATTTTTTTTTTCTGCTGACTGCACCAGGTTTTTTCCCAAGATTCTGCTTCTGAGTACAACTTTTATTTGTATATACACTTATGTATATACACAGAGATGGAGATTTTTTTTTAAATTAAAAGAAATACACTCAGTTCATTTTTGCTTTATTTTAATGCCACAATAATATTAAAAAATTACAAAAATTTCCATTTATATCTTTGAAAATACTACATACCTACAGCAAAAAATACTTTTCTAGGTGTTCTCTTAAACTTACTGTACTTGCTTTAGGTGGACTGAAGAGCAAACATAACTGCAATATGACTTATGCAGCCAGTTGCGTCGTGGCTGCCTGCCTTTTCCAAAGTGGCAAAGGGAGTACAGTAGGAGCTATTCCGTAGGAGTAACTTCCATATGGGCCAGCTGCTTTTGAAATCTCAGCCAGCATACTTTCCCTTTATACAGCAATTGATTTTTCTAACTTCAAGTAGCATACAGGCACCCATTGTATTTCTCATGATCTCTGCAGGACTGTTCTCTGGGTCGTCTCCAGTACATTGTCAGGTTTGAATTCTTTGGTGTCTTGCTCTTCCTTGCTAAAACTTATAAAAAATAGTATAAAGATAAAGAAATTATTTGTTTGTTCCTTTTCCTCGGTACGTGAAAGTGTGACCAGTAATCTGATCCGGTGTGCAAAGACTGAGAGATACTTGAGTCACTTTGTCTTATTGAACTCTGGACTCTCTTTTTACATAGCAACGAGTGCTTTTGTTTATTTGTTATACTCTACATCATGTTTCTTATCACAGCCCCTAGCTCTGCCCACGTATCTCACCTTAATTTTGGTACAAGTCAGGGAATGCTAACAGTACAGCAAAGACTATTACTTCTGAACAGCAGCACTGTCTGAAATACTAATACTGTTTATTGCATCAGGACAAGATTTGATAAATCTATCAAACAGATTTATGATGGTCAAAGTCTTCAAAAATGCAATAAACATCTAAGCTTGTACTCGGACACAAAAAAAAGGCACTTTCAGAGGTGCTGGGGAGTTACAAGAGGTCACTGCATGGTGCACATTGATCAGACTGCTTTACCCAAAGCCCGAATAGTTGCTTATGTAGGGATTTAGGATATTAAGGAGAGAATCTTGGTTTATATGCCCAGTGGTCACTGAAAGTATAGTGGCCTTTTAGGTGCTTTGGGGCTTCTTAGGTAAAATACATTTCTAGCAAAAGAAATTATTTTAAGGTTTGTAAAAGTCTCCTTGTAATCATAATATTCTATATGTTACACTTAAGGTGTTATGATCTGTAGAACCCCTATGAGATGTGGGGTTTAGATGAGAAATTTTAAGCAGTAGAGTTGATTAGTCTGATGTTTTGAGGGATGCAATTTTATAATTCTGCTTCTCCCTCCCATGCAATACCTGATTTGTCATCATGTGGCTCCTTATATTGGCCAACTCACTCAGTGGTGGTTTTTTGCTATACTAAATTCTGTGAAATTCTTTTGTGATCCTTTTTAGACTTCCCTTTGTTTTTACTTCCCGGAGGGCAGGTAATGTATCAGAGCCAGCTCACTGTTTAACTAATGTCTCATAGGTAGGAAGAGAGAGAGAAAAAAACAGGGAAGGGAGAGTGCGTCACGTTGGAGTAGGAGGGTAGCAAAGAAAAATGAGCTTTCTTAAACAAATCGCGTGCAGAGGGACAGGCTGCGAGGGCTCAGGCACTTCTCGACGGGGGCTCGGCTCTCTTCCCTGCTGGCCACGATGCAGGAAGCAGCTGGAATTCTGAAGGAGGGCTTCCTCGTCAAACGGGTAAGTGCTCCAGTTCCCCTTCATGCGGTTCTGCTCAAACGTGGAAGCAGCCCCTGAGCAGGGACCGGATTGAGCCAGGGCTCATAGCAAGGCAGCCCGTTGGGCACTGGGTTTGAGGAGCTCCTGCCTGCTCCTGGGAAAGGAGCTCCTCCAGGTTTGTGCAGATGCCTGCCGGGGGAGCTGCATGAACTGCAGGTGTTCACTACCCTCCCTCGAGTTTCCCTGTATTGGCATCTACCCAGAGGAAAGTGAATTAGCTATCAGGATTACTCAGGTATCAGAAAACCAGTATGTCTGCACCTAGGGCACACCTCTGCAAAGAGCACACAAAAAAACTACCTGGCAAATGGCTACGCAGCAGCAGTAGAAGCGGACATGGGAGGATGGAGAGAGGGAAGGTGTTTTGACAGTCTCTTAAGATAGTTTGTGCCTTCTTTAGCGACCCAGCTGAGCAGGGTTTCCCATTTCATATGAAAGAATGGAGAACAGACTCTCCTTTTTTGAAGGGGATCAGAGCAATGCAAACGTAGAAATGTCTTTGAAATAACTTCTTTTTTCCACACCCCTCAAGCTGCACTGTAAAAAAATTTTAGCCAAAATGTGGAGAAAAGCGCTGAAAGATGGTGTCACAGATTTCAGCCTTTCCAACACTTCTCCCTATAGGACCAAGTCAGTCATAGCTGGGACACAAGAGGGCAACTTAGCAAGGGGCATAAGCTGCTTTTAGCACCAAGACCCTGTCTCACTGACTAATATGGTCCTTGATTGCACACAAAAAAGGTGATTCAAAGGTTTGTTCAAAGCTTTGCCACGCCTTCGGAAATGCTTTCACACAGTACGTGGCAGTGCTTCTGGTGCTGACATGGAGGTAATCTTGGTCAGGAGCTCTCCTGGCAGGGCTCCCGGCCAGCCGGCCAGACGCCGGCCATGTGAAGCTGTGCTCTACGCGGTGAATGGCTGCACGGCCCGAGCTGTTCCTCATCCTCCCTTCTGCAGCGAGGGCAGAGCAGTCCCAGCTCCTGCTCTCCTCTGTGGGCTACGGTTGTATTTTGTGGCTCTTATGTGACTACTGAACTCAAGACAAGAAGCCAAGGCACCAAGTGTGTGAGAGGAACAGGTTATCAGCAGCACACTGAGCTGTAACTGCCAGCAGTCTGTACAACATCACCAAGATACACAGTTTGATAGGAAGGAGACCACAAAGAAGATGCCTAAAGGAAACTGAGGGAGAAGGGAACAAGGGATCCGGAGAAAAAATGAGGAAGAGGTGGGATCAGGTAAAGAAAACAGAGCTTTCTTAAGAAGAGAGCAAAAGCAAGGAGGTGATTTAAATGCATTATAAGTGACTGAATTATGGTATGTAATGTATTATAAATATAAAGTAAATGTGTGGAAGTCAGGTAAAGATAAAGAAAAAAAGGTAAGGCAACTTCCTGAAAAAGAGGAGATCTCCAAGAAGGAAAGAAAAGAGCCATAGCAAAGAACATACTCTCAGAAAAAATGGCGAAGGGACTTTACAACAGGTGTAAAAAAACACTGAAGAAGGCAAAGGGAAGGAGAGAACAAACCCAAGTTAGATAAATTGTATTTAGTATAGACTAGAAGACATTAGAGCTAAAGTGTCCTGGATTTTAGAGACTCATTACCCCACCTTTTCTTGGAAATTGCTGTTTTTCCCCTTTACTCATAGAGAATTAATGAGCTTCGATCCCTGCCACAACTGGACCTTGCATGTTCCTTTCTTCTAGCTATGCCCAGCCTCTCGCAGGTATCAGAGCTTCCTCTACCCAGGGCTTCGCCTGCTGGCTGTAATGCTCCATCGCCTGTAGAAATGCAAGTCAGCTCCTCGCACCGCAAAGCTGGACCTGACGCTGTCAGACAGGACTGAGCCTGTCAGTGCCAGCCCTCCCTGGGTTTGCTCTCCTGTGCAGCCGGACTAAAGAGAGCCGGGGGCTGTTTACAGAGGGGAAAGAAGAGGTTTTGTCTGTATTCTGGTATAACCCAGGAGGCATTCAACAGCAGCCTTCATTTGGTCTTTTGCCATTGAAAAGCGTATTTCCTTTACAGGAAACAGTAGCACAGGGAATGTTTTAGCCCAGGAGATTGCAGGCAGGTAGGATAGAAATAAACCGCTCATTAGCAGTAAGAGGGGATGTAAGGAAAAGCCAATTCACCCAGCAAAGCGGTCTCAAAACCACTTGGCACCTACAGCCACATCAAAATGACAAAGAACAAAACACATCAAACACCACCCAGGGTCACCGGAGAGGAGGAGGAGTTTGTCTCCAAGAGCTCTCACACATTTGGGATTTAGTCCTGTTCCTGCCTCGTGCCGTCAGCAGGCAGGTGTGTACCTAAATGACAGCTCTTTGAGGTAATTCATGTGAGCTTTTGCAAGAAACAATTCCTACCAGCAAAGAAGATGTCCTTGCTGGAGAAAGAGCAAAGCACCTTTGTATTGCTCCATGATCTTATAGTAATGCAGCTGTGCTATTTTGTTACTAAAAATGTGCATTTCAGGGAGAACAGGACTCATGATGACTTCTTGTATTTCTTTTCATACAGTTTCCTATTAGTTTATGGTATTTTCACCCCCCCCCAAAAAAAGAAAATATGGTCATTTCTCAATGCTCACGTTGAAGTTAGCTGTGTGGATTTCTTCCCCTCTAGGGACATATTGTTCGTAACTGGAAAGTGAGATGGTTCGTTCTGCTTCAGGATAAGCTGCTGTATTACAAAATTGAAGGAGGCAAGAAGGAGCCTTCTCCAAAGGGCAGGATCCTTTTGGATGGCTGCACTATTACTTGTCCATGCCTGGAATATGAGAACAGACCGGTACGACTGGAAAAATGTATCCCTTCTCAATGATGTTCACTTTCTAACTTCTCCCCAGTCTTTTCCTCTCCTCCTGACTTCTTTGATTACTGCAACCATATCACTGCGCATGTGTTTTCAGAATCAGGCCCAGCCAAAAGCAAGCTGCCATTAGCAGTGTAACCAGGACAAGCAATGAACTCCCTCTTTGTGTCTTTGCTGTTCCCTGTGCCCAAACCTGAGTCACAGCCACTAACAAAAAAAAAAAAAAAACAACCACCCCCCACACACACAGTGGGAAGAATAAATGCAAATGCATCAGCCCAACAGTGTGTGGAGGGAGGGTGCAAACAGCTCAATAAAATCTGAGGAGGATGGGAAAGAAAGGAAACTTATCATCTCTGGTAGTTGCCTTAAACCCTGGCTGCTCCCAGGGGCGCTCCTGGGCTCCCTTTTCCTTTGCCAATGGGACTTCACCACTGTAGAAAGCTTCCAGCAAGAGGGCTCTGGAAGGGAAAGTGCCTCCCGCACTTCTCCACTCACCGGCGGATAGTGGCAACGCAGACTTCCTCTGAGTGGGGCCAAAAGGGAAATGACTCTAGAAGTTGCTGACTATTTCAGTACTTCTCATGGCAGAAAGAGCCTAGTGAGAGTTTGTAGTGGTTGAGAAACTAGAGATCTGGATGTGAAAAGCTCCATAGTCAGCAGCACACTCCTATCTAATCCAGTATCTGGGTGGTCTGCTCTGTTTTAAGTACCACAAGCTCCATGCATGCAAACCATGCTTGGAACTGAAAACCCAGGGATTTGCGGGGAGGGGGGGAAGCAAAAAACCCCAGAGTTGTGTCCACCATCCTTCTAGCCAAGAATTGCTCTGTACTGCTCAGGTGAGATGCCATATCAGATGACACCATTTGTGTCACTTGGGCCAGTGCCAAAAGAAGCAAAATGCAAGTGAGGACAATAGCTAAATTATGTTATTGCTTTGCACTTCTTTCTCCACAGCTACTCATCAAACTGAAGACAAAAACCAACACGGACTATTTTCTTGAATGTTGCTCCAGGGAGGAGCGAGACTCTTGGGCTTTGGACATCACTGGAGCTATTCATGCTGGTCACCCAGTACAGGTACAAGAGCTTCACAGAATGAAGAACTCTTTCAAACTGCTAGAGAATATCAGCCTCCAGTAAGTGTATATGGTTTCTCCTTCTGCTATTGCTGTAGTCTGCAAATTGCCTGAGCTGATGGATGGGGAAGCTCCTCTCTGCGCAGATCCGCTCCCATGGGGCCAGGAGCCTGTAAACTGGCTGCTCTGCCCTAGGTTTGCACACCCTTTTGCCAGGGCAGAGGGATGCACTTTTTCCTGACCATCGTTTTTTGGGGGGTTATGTGGATTCTGCACAGGCATCTCACTGCTGGCTTGAAGACCTTCCTAGTCAGCTGCAGAGGTTCCCATTGGGGAGACATATTACCTTGGAAGATGTAATGTCAGGGAGACTGAGCGATGACATTGTTCGTGCCATGTTGACGAGCTTTCAAAGCTGAATCCAGACGAGGATTTTTAGGGTGCATCACATTAAACAAGAGGAAACAGAGAAGTGATTAAGAAAGAGAAAAATTACATTAATTTGATTTGTGTTGAGAAGGTAAATGGGGGCTGACTATAGCTCAGTTTGAAGTGCTTTAAATTGAAAGATACTTTGTGAAACATGTTGTTTAGTGCTGCTGCTGGGACAATAAAGTTTTCCTACATCGTACTTAGGATAAAACTTATGGGGGAGTATCTAGACTGTTTCCCATCTTTATGTTGGTAATCATTAGGGCATCCCAGGCACTGACTGAAGTACATGACAGTTTCTGTCTGTCTTTCTATTCTAGTAATGTCCTGCCTTCTCTTTTACAGCCACATAGTGGAGAGAATGTGTGACAGCAGTTCTGGAATTAAGCTGACCCGCAACTTGCAGCAAGGCAACAGATACAAAGAGACCTTCACAGGTACACCTGCTGCAGTGGTACACATTGCAGTGACAAGGGAGCTACTGTACTGCCTTCCTGGTGGGACCAGTGGAAGTAGTGGTGCAGCCAAGTTCTCCGACACCTTTCTCTCTTGCTCTTTGGATGTATGGAAGCACACATAGGACCCCACACTTTTGGTCAACCTTGCGCTTTGTTGACAGTCTTTGTGGTGGTGCCAAAATGTTTCGGCGATTGAAGGCCTGTGTGCCAGGAGACATTGCCTTGGTATGAGAGCTGCCTTTCTCTCTGCAGGTTCTGCCCTGGTGGACTGGCTCATCTCCAATAGCTTTGCTGTGTCACGGTTCGAGGCTGTCACGTTGGCATCCATGCTGATGGAGGAGAACTTCCTCAAGCCCGTGGGAGCCCGCAGCACTGAGGCCACACGCTACAGCGACCTCTCTGAGCAGTTCCTTGATGACTCCACCGCACTGTACATGTTTGTAAGTGATGTGGCTGCCAACAGAGGCACCTCCTCTGCCCCTCACTTGATCTGGGGCAGTGGTAAAGGGGACACGCACAGCATGCAACCAAAGGCAAAATATGCAGGCTATGAAAGCAGAAACAGAAGGAGCAGCTCTAGGCTTTTAGAAGTGCTAACGCTTGCACTTTTGCTGGAGACAAATAGCTACAAGGATATGGAGGGATCTACAAATTACATAATTAGGCATTAAAAGGGGTGTGTCCCTCGGGTGCAGTGCTGTGTCTGCATTTAACGGAGGCTGTGCTGTAGTTCTGCTAAAACTCAAGGCCACAGTGTGTTTGTAGGCTTTACAGCTGTAATTTGTTGCTTGTAAATCTCAGACCTGCTGAGCTGAGCAGCAGGGGTACGGAGTAGAATTTACTCAAGAAAAATGAGCTAAAAACAGCTCAAGAAAAATAAAATGCAGAACTTTGTACTTAAGGGTGTGTTTAGATTAAAAAGTGGAGCCATCTTTTCCCTATTTGCAGGCTGAGAGCAGTAAGAAAAATATCAGTTCCAAGGAAGAGCTACAATTTAACATCTCTGAATTAAGTGGCACAATTGTGAAGCAAGGATTCTTAGTGAAACAGGTAAATAAAGTCTTCGAACCTTCACTGGGAAACAAGAAAAATGACAGCTTTTAGGGCTTCCTAGAGAATAAATGTGATTGATATGAGCATGGCTGGACAGTTGTGGCCAGCAGAGCTAACTTGCCTGTCAGTACTACTATCAGAGATCATGTGGTGAAGAGTATCTAGTTACAAAGAAGTGAGCTATGGAACTCGCTCAGGCAGGATTAATTGGGTATTCTGTATATATTGAGTGTATACTGAAAGGTATAAAATAGTATCAAAAGCAAAGGTCCCACACAAACTCCAAATCCCACCAGAGGTGTTACATTCACTTCCAAGCAGATCCACTGTTCCTCTGGTCTAACCTGTCCCATCCAGGTCGTGTGAGCAGCTATGACGTTCTGCTGGCCACAGACAAATTTCAAAGCTGAGTAGATTGACATTTGCGTGAAGTGGACATTAACCTGTGGACAGTCACTCATGTACACATGGGTGCTCTAGCGGTGGTGAGACCTGTTTTCTTTGGACATAACTATCTGTTAGCAGTAATTGTTTACAGGATGCCACCCTCAGTCTGCAAGATACAGTTTCCAACCCTTGCTGTGAACAAGACAAGGATCAATCACGCTGTTTCAAAGTATAAGACAGCCACTTGCAGAGGGAACCCTACCTGCACCACAGGGCCACATTTCTACTCTGGAGCTTTGTACCTTGAGCTCCGATTTTTTGTGTTGTGCAAACTGGACCACCAGCTGTTCCCCAACCCTCCCTCCTCCAGCTGCCAGCATACAGCAAGGGCTGGCGGGGGGCTGGGTGCCAGGAGCTGCTGGGGGATCCCCATGGGGCTGGCAGGGCAGCCCCCCCATCACCACAGGACGTTAGACCTGCCCCGGAGCCTCCCCCATGGTCAGCAGCAGTAAGGGGCAGCCCCCAGTGGCCCCAGCCCTAGACTGGCCCTGAGCCCCACCACCAAACCTCCAGGAGCCGGGGGATGCTCTCAGGGCCTGGCACAGGCTTGCAGTGCTGCCCTGCACTGTCAGCAGCTGAGACGGCTGGGGGGCGAAAGAGTGAAGAGCTGCAAAAGGACCTGACATAATCCCCTCAGAGCACGCACAGCATGGGTTTTTAATCCAAGACCCATTTTTAATCTGAAATTAAGAGCAGGAATGAGGTATATAATCACTTTGTCCTGTCACTCTGCTTTCTTGGTTCTCAGCACAAGGAAGGGAGAAAGGAAGGAATTATCAATGTATGAAGAAGGATGTTAAGCAGAAAATCCTGGGAGTTACAAAGATGTCAGAAAGATTTTTCTCTGTTGGCTCCAAAACCTCTTTTTTTCAGTATGTATTTAGGTTTCCCCTACAGCCTGCAGGAAAATGGCCATTGCAGGAGGTATTTACTGGTGGTAACTTTAATTCTTCTGTTTTGCAGGGGCACAAGAGGAAAAACTGGAAGGTGAGGAGATTTGTTTTGAGAGCTGATCCTGCTTTTTTGCACTACTATGACCCCACTAAGGTATGTGAGTGGGGAGTTACAACCCCCAGAAATCCTCTTACAGACCTGAGCATTATAATGAAAATACAACTATGCTGTAAATGTTTCTCTCACCCAAATCTCTTTCTGGGTTCCTCTATCTATTTCCTGGTGAATCAGACCTCTCTGGCCTTACCCTGGGAGGTTGCCCTTGTAGGATTTTCTATCCCTGCATCTTCCCTCCCGTCTTTGCCCCAGTGATATTCCTTTTCCTTAGCCGAGGGGTAGCAGTTTGCTTGGCATTGGTCTTTTGCTGTACCCACACAGGCTGGGACCATGCTCCTGCAGGGGTTCTTCCTGGGCTGTGATCTTTCTGGGCTGACATCCCACCACTTGAGGATCATAATGCTACTGGGATTTTTTACATTCTTATTCCAACATTGAATAGGGTCTCCTTAATGCCAAAGTATTTATAGGAATTTCTGCTACTCAGTTTTAAACTTGCTCAGGGAATAGTAGAATTTGTCTTCATGGATATAATAATCAATGTGAGCAACCCAGAAGGGCATGTGGATCCATCAGGCCCAGGTGCATAGGGTACCACAAAGCCCAACAGATTGCTAAAACAACATGTATAGAAAAGCTTTATGTGACTTTTAAAGAAAACACAAACAACATAACAGTGAAAAGAGCTTATGGAGCTGGGTCATTTTTTGTTGCCTGTTTCTTTGTGGGTTCTTTTTGCACTGCAACTTGCCATTGTAATGCTATAAACTCAAACTGCAGAACCTGAAGATCAGACAAGAGAGCCAGCCTACTAATGAAAACGGTCAAATTTTTCCCATACAGTCTCAGTGAAAAGCAGCAAGCTAAAAACTTGCAGAAATATATATTTTTTTTTAATATGGGTTATTATTGATAAGACTATACATAAGTTTGAAATGTGATTGTTAGCCTACCCTTGTGTTTTTAATTGATCTCCACCATTCCCAGCTACATCAGAGAAACATCTGAGACTGAAACTACGTAGTAATGCATTTAATTATGTGTCCTAATTGACTTCTTTTGTGACATGGATGTTTTATATCTGGAAGGACTGGCATTACATCTCCACCTTCATAAAAATAGTTGATGTGCTCTGGGAAATTGTTCTAATGATTATATTTTCCAGATAAGCCTCATTTCCTTTTTCTTTGCAGGAAGAGAACAGGCCAGTAGGTGGATTTTCTCTTCGTGGCTGTCTTGTCTCAGCTCTGGAGGACAACGGAGTCCCAGCCGGTAAGCACGAGCCTCTAAACTTTCATACATACATATTTATGCCATAGCAATACAGTCTTTGGGTGTGGGTTTGTGTGTATGGCTGTCTGTATGCACAAGTGGGCTGGCCTTTCCTCTCCCCTTGCAAGCAAGGGAAGAGGCATATCTTAAAAAATCCGCATAGTGCTCGGTTGTCCATACCAGAGGGGATTTTGTTAGCATTATTTTGACATATCTTGGGTGTTCCCCTTTTTACGGGCTGTTCTCAGTCAGATGACCTCTGAGACAGTCCTAATACACTGATTAATATTCCAGAGTTAACAGACAAAGAGGAAATGCCTTCTTTTTGGATGTTGTTTAACTCAAAGTCTTGAGGCATCGCCCGACGCGGTCCCTTTTCTGTGTGTCCTCTCTACTTATGCTATTACCTTTTCCTTTTTGATCTGCTAGAACTCAAATGTAGGGGAGACATAAGGACAGCAATAAAAAAACCCAGTTCTGCTAAGTGAATATGCTTAGCTTAGGCATGTGTCTAAAACCTCAGCCTCACAGATAAGTGCTTCTGCTGTTAAAGCGATTTATTTTATGACAGTAAGCACAATGTGTGGATCTCGAATAGGGAGCATCTTTCTAAACACAAAAGACAGGGTCTGAAAAAGATACGGTCGAGGGTGGGGGGCCATGATGAACAATAGAGCTTCTTGCTAAGAGGAACCTGAAGATGGGCAGGAGCAAATCTAATCTACTGCACAAACTGGTGCAATGGAGTTCATCCCTCCATTGTATAACTCAAGTAAGATTCTCCATCTAAACAGCAACTATTTTATATATGAAGCATAGTACACAGTAGTTTATGTCTATGTGAGGGGTGTCTGTACTATATCTTTATTTTGCAGAAGGGAAATCAAAGACACAAGAGCTTTAGGTGTTTTATCCATAATGAAATGGAAAGGTCTGATACCCTAATTCACTAAATTAAAATTCTTGCCTATGAAGCTTCATGTCTGCCACAGAGCATTTCTCTGTGCACCTTCCTGATCTGTCACATTTTTTTCTCTGCAGGAGTGAAGGGCAATGTGCAAGGCAATCTCTTCAAAATCATCACCAAAAATGACATTCATTATTATATCCAGGCCAGCTCCAAGGCAGAGCGAGCACAGTGGATTGAGGCAATCAAACCACTGACATGAGTAAGGTGGACACCATGCCAAATGACAAGTCACATTTGTGACCAAGTTTCCTGCTCTCATTATCTGGGAGTGTTGTTTTTACCTTAGATAGTGTATTTTTGTTATTTGTATCACCATAGCACCTAGCAATTCCTGGCAGACCAGCATCCTAGGTGCCTAGGAGTCATGTAGATGCAGAATAATTCTCCACCAAGAACTTACCATCTAAGCAAGAGACAAAAGACAACAGGTGGATACAGAAAAATGGGGCTTTACAAGGAAACAATGAGATATAATATTCCAAGATGGAAGAAAATAATTCTTTTGTACAAGTATTCAGTCTATATCTGACAGATTCAGGTTGTGCTTTATCCTAAAGCAGAAATGTCTTGCTCCTTTCCCCTTTACAAAGGGGCTCATAAACTTAATTAGTTAAGACTGACTGAATCGAAGTCATGAAAGGTCCTGGTGTCTGAGGCTGCCTTTCTTGGTATACCACAAGAGTCTTGTGCTAAGCCACAATCCATCTGCCAGGATAATCGCTATTGCGAAAAAAACCAGGGGTCTGTCTGTCCATCCGTCTGCTCTACCATTTGGTTCTCTGTTAGGCTGGAAAAGACCAAAGGATCCTCCTCTCCAGTATATAGATTATTCTTGTGCTGGTAATGGCCTGTAGCAGCACAGGATCCTGAGTATCAAATCAGACAGTGGCAGTTATTCCAGACAATTGTTGGTGCTGAATATATTGGAAGAAATCACTCAGCCATAAAAGCAAGACTTTTCCTCCTGATTATCACCATGAGTCCATTTATGTGGAGCACCATTGGCACTAAGAACTCTAATAGCAATTCTGATTATTGCTTTTTGTATTTTAAGCCATTAAATTTTCCATTATTTGTCTAGTAAACTTGACTTTGATATCATTAAATATAACTAAAAAGCTCAGTGCATTTGAATCTCCTGTGCTCTTTAGACATGATTTTTCTCAGAGGGCAGTCTGAGTATATGAAAATAATGGTTTCATACACTGTAAATTTAGATTTATATAGAAATGGAGACATTCTCCATAACACCAGAGGGTAGAATGGAATGTATGAGATGATTAAAACACCCGACCAGCCTGCTGATATACTATTTTCATAAAATTCCTCGTGTTATCTGAGTACCTGTATCTGACAGCCAGACTCTGCAGAGCCTCCAAAAGCCCTTTGAAGACAGCATGCTATATATCTTCCCTGTAGTCACAGAGGAATTTGATAGCCCTCTATCCACAGAACCACCGCTTTGCAGATTTTTGTTCTCCAAGTTATGTACTGAAAAAAAGTCTCTTCATCTAGAGACTTTCCCCTTCATCCTGTGTTACAACCAACCGATCATAATAGAGCCAAAGGCAGCAGCTGTGAGATATGCTTATATATGCATTAAATAGCCATGTATTTAGGGCTTTTTTCTAAATCTACAGCAATGAAATAACAGCACAACACTCACGTGCATTCAAATATTTAACAGAGCTGGTAAAGAAGTTTGCCAGCAAAGATGCAGTTTTAATTAGATACAAGAATGGGCAATGCAGTTTCAGCTACAGATACCATTTCCTAGGGCTGGTCCAGAGAAGACTGTGAAATCCACAGCTGTTGAAACCTTTCAATTCATGAGAACGCTACCTGCAAGAGACAGGGATGGTGGTAAGGTATTTATTGCTCTGTACTGCGAAGCACAAATGGTTTTGTGCTGACTGAGCAGAGCTTCCAGGAAAAGTAATTCCCTCCTGATAATGTGAGCCTTGCTAGGGCCCACCAGATTCCCTTATTCACTTATAAGGAAATCTTCTGCTTCTCTTTTCTCAGTCCCACCACCTGCATGCTGCCCAGTTCTTGTCACAAGGGTAACAGCCACCCCACCGCAGAGGACTGACCTCCACCAGCTGGCATGCCTGGGGGGTTAGGGGACTGTGAAGATGTGAGATACTGCATAGCGTCATAAATCTTGCAGTTTGGGAGGCCAAGAGAGTATCTTGGCAAAGGCCCTCTTTTTTACCTGGACCAGCCATAGCTCTGCAATTGCTGAGTGTGTATGAGAAAAAAAGTGTATGTTTCAAACACACCAGCAAATGAAAAAGATACAGTTCCCACTCTCCAGAATCAGCCAGGGGAAAAAGATAAAACATTTCTCAGACAGGAGAAAGTACATTTGCCTCTGTCTTCTGGTGATATTGTGGTCTCCTTTTTCTCAAGCCACTTTGGTAAGCTTGATGTCCCCTGTGATCTGCAAAGCTTTCACCAAGTTCAGGGGCTGAATGCGGTGAGTGAAGTCACAGAGCTGCCGTCCATCAAGCAAGACTCGTATTTGCTGGTGTTCACATAAGAGCTCCATCTGCAATGGAAAAGGACAGGGGATGGTGTTAGAGACAAGCAGCAGAGCTGATTTCACCAGCATGGACTTAGAGCCCCATGTGATGGGGGTAGTGAAGCACAAAGTGTCACGGTTCTTCTGAAATGCCCCTAATAAATAACCTATTCTCTGCTGAGATGATACTGTAAAGCTCCTTATAGTGAGTTCTCTCACTAAGACTAGAGAAAGGAATGGATCTCTCTCATCAGGGCTTGAACTGTCGCTCTCTGTGCCATACTAGACTAGATAACCTGTCAATTTTAATAGTTAGCTATTTTTGCTCATATATGCAGCCTTCAGCCTTTCTCCCTGCCCTTTCTCCACCCAAATCATAGTACCCCCAAAATTACCTTAAATGTGTCGCCTGCTGTAAATGGGAAGTAGGGAATAGTCTTCTCTTCTCTTCCCCATTTCCCAGCAATTCGTGCATTTCGGGTGATGGATTTGTCACTAAAGTTAACTGTAAATAACAGCCCAACATCTTTGTTTGCATCCACTGGATCACAGAGCAGAGTCACTGAAAAGCTGGAAGAAAAATTAAACGACTGGGACTTTCAGAAATGTGAAGGGACATGGTGAGCACACCAGAAGCCTATAAAGACTAGAGAAAGCTATGGATTTCTCGTCAGACTGAAACACGGGACTCCTACAGGGACTGTGCACAGGCTTAAAAGCTGCAGAAAGGGATGACCAGGCCAGTCTTGTTTCTCCTCTGGTTTCTGGTAGGATGCTAGTGACTTCTGATGTTGCTTTCCCTCTCTTGTGACTGGAATCAAACACATTTGTGGGTGAGCCAATTCCAATTTGTATCCTAAAAGAGGTTACGGAAAACTCTTCACCAGTGTTGACTGCACTGGAGTTGATCACTATAGATGCAAAAAAGTGTAATGACAGGACAGTTGCTGTCATTCAGACTAAACACAGCAACGAACCTGCACCTCCTGTGCCAAACCCACTGGTTTTCAAACGGTGTTGATTCCAGCCCCCAACAGACAACTGAGATGTGGGTTCAAAATGGCACCTCTTCCTGGAGGAGAAACGCCCCTTGTGTGCCCCCTCTGGTTCGCATTAGATAAGGGTGAGGAGAAGAAAATGCTGGCAGGGCAGTCAGAAGGTCCGAACAGTGAATTCTTTCTCAACCTTTTAATCTCAATCTAAGAGCAGGAAAATTAAATAGAGCTATAAATTATGAATCTATATGACTTTCTTCCTCCTGAGAAGCACAGACCCTCAAGAAATCATCTGAATTTAGAAGACAGGTAGGAGCACGTATGGCAGGGGTGAAGACCCCACCAGCCCCTTCACCTACCTCTTCGGGTTGGAGTGTACCACCCCGATGACCGTGAGTTTCATGGCTGGTCTCAGGCCACCTTTAATTTCACCAACATACTGCTCCACCTGCAAGGAACAGTGAAAACGTGCTGCGGTAGGTCAGGCCGTGGGTTAACCAGCTTTAGCAGCTGCTGTGGTCACCTCTTACAGCTTGATTTTATTTTTACATGTACAAAAGAACTTAAAAATATTTCCAGCCTAGAGTACTTCTTATGCTTTCGGTATAAATTCTGTCAGTTCTGGTATCTGAGGCGAGCGAGAGGGCCGCCGCAACCAAACGACTGGTAAGCAGGTGGTGGCTGCCTGACAGGACTGCGGGCTCCAGCGGGCAGTTTCTGACCAAAAGTGCCATCAGTAAGGTGAGTGGCTGCTGTCGGTGCTCCACCTGACTGATATGCATGACTAACAACCCTGACGGCATGCCTCAGGTGGCTCTGGGAACAGCTGGCACTGCCCTCAGGTGACTGATGCCACTCCCCAAGACCAGAGCAGGTACTGCAAGCGCTGAGGCTGCAGTGACCCACACGTCGCACAGGTGACAGGACCCAGATAGCTGGCACACCTGGGACGAGTCGGTGATGGCTGCTATGGTCTAACGACACAATAAATCTGGTTGCAGCGCTCCATGCAGCAGATCAAAAGCTTTGTGGCAGCATGATGCAGGGTGCAGACTCTGTGTGAACTTACTCTGCCAGCTCAAATTTGTTGTTTGGTAGGCTAACTTGAGACCAGCAGGCTTTACACTGGGCCAGGTAGCCTCTGTCCTCTGCCATAAGAGCACAAAGCCAGCATAGACGCTGCACCACTGTCGCATTTGGACAGAAATGCAACCGCGTCCTCGCAGCTGATCCCACTCACACCTCTCCCCATCACTTTTTCAAAGACAGAAGATGGCTTCTCAGTGGATCTACTTTTGTCCTGTTCACAGAGACCTGTAGTTGCAAACTCCACCCAAAGATCAGAGCTACATTTACTTGCTCCAAGTAATTATCTTTGTTCAATGGTCAGTGGAAAAACTAATACAGGTGATGGTTGACACGGAAAAATAAAAGAGAGAGCTTGGAAACAAGTGATAGGGACGTTTTGAGACTTCAGTTTCAGAAATGGCTTTAAAATGCAAATGCCAGAGTACTACACTGTAGCACGTAATCATTCCCTATGCAGTCACTCAGAAAGAAGCTGCTATAAAACACTAAGCGTTATTAGCAATTTGTGTAACACTGATAATATTCCAAGGCAATGCACAGCAGACCCTATTTTAGATAAAAAGTGCTTTATCGTTCCAGTGTTCCAAGGTAAAAAAATTCAGACATTTTTGCTAGAAGACCTGCACAATATATGCATGGTTTTTGACTATGAGAAACACTACATCAGCATGGAAACCCATGGACTTCTGTTCACAGCAAACGGGCTTCCATTCAAGTGTAAGTTGCTATGGGTATTTCATATATATTTTTGAATTGTGGAAAATATAACCAATGTTAGATTTTTAAATTATTGAATGCCAGCTTGCTTAATGGAAACACAAATTCAAGATAAAAAATGTTTTGCCCATACTCCATTTCCTAATTTCAATATACTAGTTACATCTTCTGCTAAGATGATCTTAAACAATTTATTTTCCCACCTTGATGTTTACATCCAGCCACCTTTACAGCTTCACAGACATATTAATAAACCTCTGAGTCCTAATAAGGCCAATATTGGAAGAAATTAATTAAAAAATACCTTCAAAAATGACAGCACTACAGCTGATTGTTAGTGAAGTACATTTACCCTTGTAGAAGTGGGCAGGTGACTCCTGCAAGTATGTTTTGAACTTTGCAACAGAAGAAAAGTGTCAACCACCTGAGATGTCTTACGTGAGGGAGCAGATCCTCAAGTAAGGAGTCTGACTGTAAGGAGATACTTTAAATTGGATAAAGCAAATAGAGAGTGGGTAATAAGCATAAAAGATCCCAGGCTAAATGAACTTCATCCTCATACAGGTCCTGTGTCCCACTAAAGCTCCTTCCTTGCCTACACAAGAGAGAAAATACTACCCCAAATTGAAAGTGCACATTGAGAAATTGTTTGCGCAGAGCTGCACCACAGTAAGCGCCACCATTAAAGGCACAAGGGATCAGAATTGAATATATTGAACTACAACCACATGGTTGCAACACTTACGGCTCAACCAGCATGGCTGAAATGAGTTCAGAGGCATGACTACCCACGCGCCATTTCTCTGCTGACATTGAGTTGACAGTACAGGTGAAAAGTACTCGGGATGCCATAGGAGGTAATGGTGCAAGCTCCTGCGGCATCTCACATGGTTTATTGGTGGGTCCCAGCATGTGTGCACGGACACAGCCCCCTTCCCATATTCTCCGTTCAGGAGCCCTGGGGACTCACTCGGTCACTTACTTTGGGACACCTCTCCTCTGTCATCACTGCTCTGCCTCTCACACTCGCCTCCGCCGCTGCAGTCCCTGAAGGAGTTTTTGTTTTGTGTGCCAGGACAAAAACAAACAAAAAGCCCGGAATAAAGGNACCACCCAGCTGAGCAGCTGAGTCACGGCCCTCCGTGCCTCGTCCCACCGGGGAAGTTCACAAATAACACGGCCGGTGTTGGCGAGAGGGCAGGGGGACAGCAAGGACAGGAGTGCCTGGCAAGCCTATGTCTAGCTATATCTGTATCTATACCTACACATTTTCATATAAGTATTCAAAATTATGTGTGTGCATTTTGTATTTGTATATTTAACACATATAAATAACATGTCATTTATTTATTTTGATAACATTTCTGTCCTCTCTCAAAAGGGTAAATATATATAAAACTCATGCCCTATATAGACCTATATATAGTGAGGTATACATACAGGGTTATACACATATACGAGGAGTAAATACACAGACACACACACACTCACACTTACTTATACATACAGGGTTATACGCATATGCAAGGGGTAAATACACAGACACACATATACATGTTTATACCCCTATACGTATACCTCTCTCTATATATCTGTGTACCTAGGTGTATGTAATACCCGTATATATAGCTTCCCCTCTGAGAGACGACGCTCCACCCCCACGCCAGGGGCCCCTCCCCCGCCCCAGGCCTCCTCACAGCCCCCGCGGGTTCCTGGGCGAACGGCAGGCCGGTCCCACTGCGCGCCAGGGGGCGGGGCTTCGGGCGGAAGCCAATCAGAACCACGAGAGGCCCGAGCACGGGACGGAGCTGGCGTGTGGTAAGAGGAGGCCGCGGGGCGTGCCGCTGGGCGGAGATGGGAGCGGTTAGCGGGGAGGGCGGGGCTTGCGCTGCCCGGGATCCTGGAGGCGGCGTCAGGCGCCCCAAAGAAAAATGGCGGGTTTATTTACATTCTGCCCCAGCTCGGCCAATGGGCGGATGTCTGTCCGCGTGCCCGCCCGGCGGCGCGGTCAGCTGAGGCGGTGCCCAAGATGGCGGCGGCGAGGGCCGGTGTTGCAGGGGCGGTGCAGTAGAGCCCAGCGCCGCCGGGGTGGCAGC
>WAAD01037425.1:41864-57185 GCA_013389945.1 Fregata magnificens
GACCCCCCCGCCCCTGCGGGAGCGAGCCCCCTGAAGCCTGGCCCTGGCTCTCCGCCTGTCCCGGCCCAGGGCGCGCTGTCAGCGCGAAGAAGGGGTCGGGGGTGGTGGCCCAGCGCGCCCTTACGGCATCCGCCCCCGCGTGTGTCACCCTGCCCCAGGTCACCTGTTCGTCCTGGGAAGATGCATTCTTTTGGAAATGAAGAAGCGGTCTCTCTGGAGCGGCTCTTCGGGTTTTTCTGCGAGTGCGTGAGGCGTGGAGACTGGGAGCTTGCGCAGGCCTGTGTGCCCCAGCTGAGCCGGTGGCGTGGGGATGGCCCTGAGAAGGTGGAAGCAATTCTTCAGGCTCTGGTGGCTTGTCCCATGGGGGTAAGGTAAGTAAGGTACTGTTTTGGTGTGGTAGGCTTGAGCGTGAAATGAGGAGGAGCAATTAGTTTAGTGGTGACTGTGGGAAACAGTTAGAATCTGGGAAGCAGCACTTGCTTCAGTGCTGAGGTATCTTGGATGTGTCTAGATGTGCCGTTATCTGAACATTGACATCTTATCACTGCCCAAGCACTTAGCAGGCTGCCCAGGCCTGCAGTTTATGCAGTTGGCATGGTGGTTGATACAAGCTTAAAACTATTTGGAAGCATTTTAGAAGTGATTTTGTTAGATTTTACTGAAAGGTAATAAGAAGAAGGAGCGTCTCCTGAAATTACATTCCTTTGACGCTGAGCTTTGGTTAATTTAGAAATGGAACCACCAACATCAGCACTGTAGTTATTTAAAAAGTCCTCTTGTTTCCAGCTCTTGAACGACCCTCCACTTTCTAAAAACTTAAACTCTAAAAAATTGAAATTATGCTATTGATTTCGTATTTCTCTTGCACTGGATTTTGAAATGGCATTGGTTTTACCCAATCCTAGTTAGTTTTGGTGTCTGCTTTTCAGGTAGGTGCGTACAAAGGGTGACTTTCTAGCACTTCAGAGAACATTGGTATTCCCACTCTCCACGCAGATGATCATACTTCTTCACATTAAAATTTCTGTAACATTTTGGTAAAGGTTCTAAGAAACAGTTTACACTGACAGCAGTTAAAGGAGTCTGGAGGAAGGTGTGCACATGGTTAGACGAACATTGCTAACAGCCATGTGAGATATAAGCATTTTTGATCTTTTTATCTTTGATAGTTGGGCTATCACATCTAAAGGCTTTGGTTAGCAGTGCTGAGATTTTTAAAGGCCAATAAATTATCTTATGCTTTTTCCTTTTCCTAGTCCCTCTGACAGTACTGAATACGTTCCCTAACTGTGTAGGTTTTGGAATGTGTGTGTAAGTACTAGAGCACATGAAAAGCTGATGGAAACTAGAAGTATTTTTTGTTTAATTAGTACGTTACTTCACTTTTAGTTTAGACATAGAGCTGCACTTGTGCTGCTGTGACCTAAAACTTAGTTTCATTTTTTGGGTAGAACTAGACAGAACAGGAAATAGCAGTGTTTGGCAAGTGGTCAGATTTCAAAGAAATCTGCTGAAGTGCTCAAAGAGGGCTATACAGGCTGAACTTTACATCAGAAACAAATTTCATTGCTTTGAAGCAAAGAACTATGGTAGTAGTGTTGGTATTTGGCACATCTAAAAGCAGTTATTTGCACAGCAGAAATCATTAATGTGTAAGTAGTACCAATATTCTGATTCCTCTGTATTGTCTTCCTGTCTGACTCATCTTCAGCAATTTAGTCATCTTTGGTTTTATCTTACACAAAGAAATATAAAAATCAAAATGACCTCTGAAAGTGTTTTCCTGGATCTTAGAGATGGGAACGACCTTGTATAATCGAGAGTATGTGCTTATTGCCTTTGTAGATGGGGACAGAATTCTAGCCCATGGAGAACTGCATGGCTTTGGCTTCTTGTGCTGGAAAAATGGCTTGCCAGGAATCAGGTACAGAAACATCTAGCCGACTTCCAAGTGTGACTCATAGCTCTGACTTGTAGCTGACTTCCAAGTGCAAAATGTCTGCCTAGTTGCTTATTTGAATTATAGGTTTTCCCACGTTTAGTGGAATTAAGTTCTCAAGGTAACTGGAGAGGTGCATTGCTTTTGCTTTTAACAAACTTGTCAAGAAATAACTGTTAATCTTCTCCACATTGGAGAGAAAAATTGGGATTTTTTTTTTTTGTTTAGGTAACAGAAGTTGGCTTTTTAGCATTGACCGTTTCTGTAAATGTAAAGCATGACTGTATCGACTTCTGCATTTGTGTAGGACCTTTCTTACATTAAAGATGAAATAGCTCAGGCATCAGACAATTCTTCATAAGCTTTAGATGGTGAGGGATGTTCTTGCTGTATTCCTGTTTTCAGACAGACAGGTGGAGGATGTTTCGTGAGTAAAGGAGAAACTAGTCTTTTTTCCTCTTTTTTTTTTTTTTTAATTGGTACACTGGGATGTGTGATCATACTTTTTTTTTAAATTCATTTGTCCTTGTCACTCCTTAGACTTGTGTTTTTTTTCTTTACCTTCTGAGGAAAGATGTCTCTAATTGATGGGATTGTAATTCCTGACAAAGTGACACCTGTCTCTGTTTCTAAATGTGTAGATAAATGGAATCCACTGGTGCAGGAACAGAACCTAATTGTGGAATAGCCTTTAGTTAGGAATTAGGTATCTTCAGAGAGATATTTCAGTCTGCCTCAAAATGTTAATGAAATAGCTAAGATTAGGTAATGGTAATGTAAATAAATAAAAGTTTTATTGGCTAACGTCCCTCCCATTCTCTTATATTGTTTCAGGAAACTGTTCCTGTTATTCTTCAGAGAGAAACTGAATTTTTATTGTTCTTGGAAGAACTACAGAAAGATGTCTCTGAGGAAGTCCTGAAGGTGAGCTACTTAGTATGCCCTACTTCTTCTTGTTAGTTATGCAGAATGTCCAACTTTATCAGGATTTGGGATCAAAGTTAGTGCTTCCTGCTAACTTGACTGCCTGAGATGCTAATGTGTTATTAATCTTCTGGGCAACTGAAAGAGACTGTAATTCAGATCCCTTTCTGATGTTAATCCAATGTGCCTGCAAGTGATTTCTCTGGCTAGAGAGGAGGCTGTAGGCAGGCAAGGAACAAGCTTTTCTACATGGTCTTTCTAACACACTTCAGTCCTGACTGCAGCTACTTGCCACAGTCTTACCTCTATAGACACCTTTAGTAATCATAAGGCTAAAACCCACTGTGAGCCAAAGTAAACCATAGTCAGCAAATACATTTAAAAAGTATGTCTATTTTCTTTTTCTTCCTCCTAAGATCTTAATTTTCATCTCTTCCACATCCCTTTGCCCCCTTCCTGGAAGTTTTTGGGTGCCATACTGTTACTACTGATGTTATTTGGTAACTGGTATGATGTGTGCTCTGAGGTCCAGGACCCATTTTTCCATTGTTAATTAATACATGCAGACTGATTTATTTGAGAAATATATGGAAATATGCAAACATGGATTAATATCAAAAGCAAGTATAGAGCAGAAAATCAGGAGAGTTACTAACTGTAGAACTGTCCTAATTTGGTGTTGGTTACAACAGAATTAGACCTGACAAGGTGTGTGGAATGTCCTCAGATGTTGCTCCTAGTCTTATAGGTTCTAACTCTTAAAAGAATTTTTTTTGTTTGCCTTTTTTTAAGAGGAAAATGAAAACTTATTGTATTCAGAGGCTGTTTGCAGCTTTTAAATATGAATAAGGAAAAGGTGTTCAATATTTCTCTAAGAATACAGAATTAGCAATTACAGGATGAAAGCAAGCAAGGTAAACTTGACTGTTGATTAAAATAAATCTGCTTGAAGTCTGTTAATGACTAATGAAGTCTGTGTACATTACCATCTAACCTGCAAGGTCATGAAAGATTCCACCATTGTCTGCAGTGTTGCACAGAAATAGGAGATTCAGCAACCTCGTATCTTTGTCACAATTACTGTCAGAGGCATGTTAGTAGGTAGAGTTATGTTTTGATCCAGCAAATAAAGAAAAGGGTGTTGTGGACTTGTCTTCTACTGCTAATATTCTCACTTTTTGCGCACACCAACCACCTCTCCCCTTAATGTTCCCCGAGTTGTGTCTCAGAGCCAAGGACAGCACTCAAATAGTTCCAGAAGTGCCGCAAGTGCTGCTGAATTGCTATTCAACTGGGTTGTCCCTCACCTTCCCACCCCTTACTGGGAGAGCTAATTGGGGTTTGTTTGTTTGTTTTCCCCTTCCTAGTTCTGGAATTGTAGGTTTGCTTCTATTAGTGAGAAAAATTATTGTTGCTTAAGAAAGAAGTCTGTGACATGGCTTCTGAATCTGTTGGCCAGTTTTAACCAAGTTTGAAAAATTAGTGTTGATGAGGATGTTGCAGTTGGTAGATAGATGATATGAGTCTGGAAAAGTTGGATGAAAAAAAAAAAGACTGCACACTAATAATCATGCTCTTACTGACTTATGAGGATACAGTCACATCAATATATTGCTAAGAGGTAGAATATGGTAGCGCTTCAGCCGTCCCATAGGAACTGTCTGGGAACTAAGGTAACTTGCTTATGAGCACATGGCTCATATAGTGTAGTTGTGTATTATAGGATTCTTTACATTTTGTTACATATTCAGGCATATCCACCCTTCTAGGAAGGATATTGGACAAGGTTGACCATTATTAATGGATTTCCTAGGTAATATGATGTTTCCAGATTGATTTATCTTCTTGCTTTCAAGTTTCTCCTATTTTTAAAATAATTTATTTCATATTTTTGATGGAGTCTGAAAGACTTACTCTCTTATTATTTCCCTACCAGGAACTGTTTGAAGCATTTGAGTGCACCCAGAACAAGCACATCACAGACAGGAAAAGAAGAGATGGCTGTTCTCACAGATTCAGTTTGGATGTTGTTTCAGCTCTCCGGAAGCTTTTACTGCGGGCTCCCCAGAGGGCAAAAGCCCTGCTGGAGTTCTTCCAGGAGGAACAAGGCACACACAGCTCCTCGCTCCAGCAGTATTGCTCTCTACAAAACATCTTTGTTGAATTTCTTCGTGACTCCTTGAAATCTCTGCAGAGGCTTCAGTGCAGTTCTGAGATTTCAGCAGAACTAGATCAAAGAGAACTAGTAGATACAATTTATGCTGCTCTTAGTATAGTGACTTTTGAGGTGGAGCATCAGGCAGATGAAGTACGGCACCTATTCAGGGAGCTCTTGGATGTATGCTGGGCTGAGGGGAGCCCACTGAGGGAGGAGAAGCTACTAAGCTGTATGCTGAGGAAACAGAGCCATGGCCTATTAAGCCTGTATAGCAGTGTTATCATAGAAAGAACCAGAGAAAAATTTCTGGTGTCAAAATCAATACGAAAAGGTTTGTTTCACGTTTTGCTTTGTTTTTCATTTCTTGTTTAACAAAGCCATTGAGGCATTAAACGGGCAAGTTGTCAAGAAGTCAGGCAGTGTTCTTACTAAGGTGCCTTAACAAGCCATGGAGTACTGTAAAAGATGATGCTAAAATGACTTAAATTAGCATAGGAACACCAGGGCTCTCCCTACGTTTCTGCAGTCTGTGCTGCCTTCTTTTCTGAGCACTTCCTTTACCACCCCTTGTTGTGCTCTATTTTAATCTGCCCAATATTTCTCCTGCTGAAGATCTTGCTTGTAACTAGAAAATTGACTCTCCGTATGTATATAAAGTTTTTATTGGTTCAGCTCCAGCTTGGGGTCATCTGTGTTGGAGGATGTTCAGTTTCAGGCCAATAACAGTTCAACTACCTCAGTAATTCCAAAATGTTCAGACCCCTTAATATTGGAAAAGAAAACTTTGGCAAGTGGAAGGAGATGTGGAGTGGGCGAGTATCCCAGCTGGAAGGAAGATGCAATTTAATTACCTGCTCGCTTGCCAGAGCCCAACTGTTGTTTTTTTACTGGCTATAACTTCACAGCTTCTGTGTAGCTCCCTATGACTGGGATGTTTAGTTGAGGATCTCAGCTGAAGCTGAATGGCAAGTGGTGCCCATGCTGTTGTCAGGAAAGTGGCAGGTGAGCGTGCAAGGAGGGAAAAAGCTAGAGTGCCTACCCTCTTTTGCTCGCCTCTGTACACTGAGGTGTAAGTCAGTGGGGTTTGTATCCTCTCTCCTCCCTTCACTCAGAGGGATTGCTGAAGGGAAGTTCAGGCTGGTGTGGTGTGGCAGACTCTGGCATTTCTGATAATAACTACAGTTAGTGCTTCCTCATGGGGGAAGACAAATGGAGACGTGGATATTTTCACTCTCACTGGGAGTAGTTTAATTCTTGCTTTGCACAGATCTAGGAAGTTCCTGTGCTGGACAAGTCTTTGCTAAGGCCCTGTAAAGCAGCATAGTGTCTCAGAGCACAAGTGAGAATTCATGCAACGTACGGATGCGTATGACTAGAGAAAGGAAGGCGGTGTGACCTAAGCTAATGCAAACAACCTGTGTGCTGAACAGGCTCTTGCTATGTTAACAACGGTCCAGTTTCCTAGTTTCCCATCTGACCTGTTTATTTTCTATGGCTTTCTCGTTATCCAGTAACGCTATCTGAGAGTCTTAACAGTTAACGTATAACAGCTCGTCAGTATTTGAGGAAATGCTGAGTGTTTCTCAGTTTAAATTAACAGCAGTTATGCTTCTTTCAAAGGTACCCCTCTGTACTGGAAGGTAATCTTGTTGTGATGTTTTTTAGGTTCATCTGAGCAGCTGGATACAGAGCGAACCGTGATGAGTTTGTTCTCAGATCCCAAAGAGGCTCCTTCTTGGAAGACAGCCTATTTCTACTGCTTGAGCAGCAGCAAGCACTTTCTGGAACAGGTTCTGGTATGGCCATAAAATCATTAAGAGGGAAACCAAATGGTGACTAAAGTCAGTCCCTGTATTGAACATATCTTGGTGGTGCACAGAAGCATTTTGTATTCAAATAGTGTTTACTAAGGGTCATGACTTGCAGGAACAAGGAGGTAACTGGATGTTGTGGATGTTGTCTACCTGGACTTTACTAAGGCCTTTGATACGGTCTCCCACAGCATTCTCCTGGAGAAGCTGGCAGCTCACGGCTTGGATGGCCATACTCTTTGCTGGGTAAAAAACTGGCTGGATGGCCGAGCCCAGAGAGTGGTGGTGAATGGAGTTAAATCCAGTTGGCAGCCAGTCACGAGCGGTGTTCCCCAGGGCTCAGTTCTGGGGCCGGTTTTGTTCAGCGTCTTCACCAGTGATCTGGATGAGGGGATTGAGTGCACCCTCAGCAAGTTTGCAGATGATACCAAGCTGGGCGGGAGTGTCGATCTGCTCGAGGGAAAGAAGGCCCTGCAGAGGGATCTGGATAGGCTGGATCGATGGGCCGAGGCCAACTGTATGAGGTTTAACAAGGCCAAGTGCCGGGTCCTGCATTTTGATCTCAACAACCCCATACAATGCTACAGGCTTGAGGCAGAGTGGCTGGAAAGCTGCCCGGCGGAAAAGGACCTGGGGGTGCTGGTCGACAGCCGGCTGAACATGAGCCGGCAGTGTGCCCAGGTGGCCAAGAAGGCCAACAGCATCCTGGGTTGTATCAGGAATAGTGTGACCAGCAGGAGTAGGGAAGTGATCGTGCCCCTGTACTCGGCACTGGTGAGGCCGCACCTCGAGTACTGTGTTCAGTTTTGGGCCCCTCAGTACAAGAAGGACACTGAGGTGCTGGAGTGTGTCCAGAGAAGGGCAACGAAGCTGGTGAGGGGTCTAGAAAACAAGTCTCATGAGGAGCAGCTGAGAGAACTGGGGCTGTTTAGCTTGGAGAAGAGGAGGCTGAGGGGAGACCTTATCGCTCTCTACAACTACCTGAAAGGAGGTTGTAGTGAAGCGGGTGTTGGACTCTTCTCCCAAGAAACTAGCAATAGGACGAGAGAAAATGGCCTCAAGTTGCATCAGGGGAGGTTTAGATCGGACATCAGGAAAAATTTCTTTACTGAAAGAGTGGTTAGGCATTGGAACAGGCTGCCCAGAGAGGTGGTGGAGTCGTCAACCCTGGAGGCGTTCAAAAAAGGTGTAGACGTGGCACTCCAGGGCCTAGTTTAGGGGTCATGGTGGTGTTAGTTGACAGTTGGACTTGATGATCTTAGAGGTCTTTTTCAACCTTAATGATTCTATAATTCTATAACTCCCCTGCTTTCAGCTGCATGATGAAATCAAAACGTTCAGTGAGATTTTTGGAAAAGCTCATCTGCATGCAGACTGATGATTAGATCTTCAGGATTTAAGAAGTCCTGTGTTCTGCTTGTAATTTTGATGGATATGCCACTTGATTTACTCCATGAACTTGAACTTGTTGCTTTGCTTTTCTGATGCTGGTAGGCTTGGGGCAGTGAGACTAGTTTGCACGGTAAAATTTATGTTTTAAAGAGCTTGAAGACCTGGTGAAAAATACTCTGGTATGAATTAAATGATTTGAAGGTATTTACATAGATAGAAGAAATAGAATACAGGTAGGTAGTCACTGTTAAAGTGCGAGGTTTTAATGTTGAACATATTTCCACTTCTAAATAAAGTGGTCATTCAAATTGCTTACATAATGCCCTTGACAGAGACATAATCAATAGAAAGAATGTAAAAATAACGTAGTGAGCGAGTGTGAATTGGCTCTGTAGTAATCATTTGAAATGATGTTTTTTTCCTCATGACAGTTTTACTGAAAAGTATCCTGATGGCTTGGAAAATACAAGTTTAGGGAAGTTCCAGATGCAGATTTTAGTGAAGTTAATATTGAAATGGCTACTCGCTTACATAACCTGCCAGGCATTATGGGTCTCTGCATTTTGGAAAGACAAATACTTCTTCCTTTTGTTTTCTAGGTGACTGCATTAACTTTACTGAAAAGAGAAGACTACTCAGGCCTGAACAGCTTATTGAGAAGAGAATTCAACCCCCTTAGCCGCCTCTTGGTATTGCTAGGATGGACTCATTGTCAAAGCTTGGAATCAGCAAAAGCATTGCTATGGACTCTTCACAAAACTCAGGTAACTATCAGCAGAAAGCAAGTGGTAGTATCCCAGACTGAGTCCAGATAATGCAATTTGTTTACAAAAATATAAATAAATAAAAGCGAGTTTCCAGTGAGAGTGTTAATCTTTCTCAAAATGGAATTTAAAAAGCTAATATGTTACAGTTGTGTGTAGGTAACGTTGTTGACATGTGCCTTTCTTTTCACTCCTCAGCTGTGGAGGGAGTATGAATGCCCAGGAGATTCTGAAAGTTTCTCTTGCATAAGCTTTTCAGCCTTTGCTGTTAACATAAGAGAGAGAAAGACAGCAATGGTGGTTGATTAGTTTTGAAGAGAGCTGGGGGGCACTTGATCGGTGTCATTTTGTCTAGTGAGTCATCCCTGGATAGTGACTAATTCTGATCACAACTAACCTGAGTTCAGCAACAGCGTAGCTTGGAAATTTCCCATACCCATTCTCAAAATGAAATGATAAATGGCAAGAGCTGTGACTGAAAGATCCACCTTGTTTGGGGGGAGTCTTCATCTCTGAAGAAGGGAGAGGTTTCTAACTCTGAGGGTGTAGTTGCAGTTCAGATGATGTCTGCCTGCAGGCAAGTGGCTTTCGTTGACGCAGATCTGGGCTAGTATTGCCTTAAGGGAGTTACCATCTATTGGTAGTAGACTGAAGGTCTATTCAGTAGCCTCTGCAAAGTGAAAGTCTTCGATCTGATCTTAGCAGGCAGGCATCTATGGTAGAAAGGCACATGGGAAAGGAGAATAACTGTTTGCTACCCAGTATATTATCTGTTCTAGTGCATGATTAGTTCTAGAAGTTAGTGTCTTAGACTGTTATTAAGAAGCATTAATTTGCATTTTGAAAGCTAAACTTGAAAAGGGATGTAGCCACCTTCCATGGTCTGTAGGTGTGTCAAGTGGAGGCTGACTAATTTTGATGCTCCTTCAGAATAGCCCTTCTTTGCTGGCTTTGTAATAAAACTGGCAATTTTCTGTACTTGAAAGTTACCATCTGGATAAAGAAGTCTTATGAACATCTCATATGTGACACAGGCTTGGTTCTGCTCTCTGACTAAAGGATTTGTTGTAAAGGGATTCTTTTATTTGTCTTTCCATTTAGGACCTGTGCAATGATTCAGTACTGAAAGATTTCTGTGATGGGCTGTGGGCTCAGGTGGAAGTTCTTGAATGGTGCATGCAGCAAAACAGGTAAAATGATCAGAAGGACTTTTTCCAAACTGTCTTGCCAAATCTGCCTATTAGTCAATTTATGTATGCAAATAGAAATTGTGTTCTTTTCTGTGAATCTTGGCTAATCATCTCCTGGTGACTGTATATCGCAAGCTCTTGAAATTGCTTCATGGGCATTAGTTATGCTATTTGTTTTTCTTTTTAACTGCAGTAGTTTGGTTGAATCAGAATTAGAGTGGGAGATATGTCTTTAAATATGGCTGAGACACCTAAATCTGTTCGTGCCACCTCTTTGTTTGTTCTCTCTTGCAGTATTACTATCCCAAGGAAGGTTCTTTTGCAACACTTGCACAGTCTAGATTGCCACACTGCAGTGTACTCTCTTCATCATCTCACTAATCTTCTGGCACTGAATGAAGACGATGTTATTGAGCTTCTTCAAAAAGTTCCTGCTAGAGACCAACAGATGCAGGGTAAATGTGTAGGGTTGTGAGAACACAGAAAAACCCCGATAAATCGAGTATGTGCTGCTCAGTATTTCTGCCAGGAAGAATCTGTTCTTTTGACCTACTTCTGTAAGTAAGGAAGATACTGCTTATCAGCTGTTTTGCGGAAGAAAACTAGAGAGCATGTGGAAATTATTTTAGAATCCTTTTGGGGAGTAAATTGTCTCCCAAGAAGGAGTTGTGAGATGTCTTTGATCTCACAAGGACAGATCTCTGAAAGAGCTTTTTCAAAATGATAACAAGACTTTGCACATGCTCATAATATGTGTTACTCATTGTAACTTACATACTGTATAATACCCTTAGCTTGAAAAGTAAGTGTATGTTTTGGATTTCAGCCATCTGTGCACTTAAATTTAAAATCAAAGGGCAAAGCCAGATTAAATTGGCAATATCTCATACTATAACATCTTCATTTTTGGAAGATAGAATTTTTTTTTCCCTAATATTAATTCTTACCAAATCTACTTTAATATTAAAATCAGTAAGGCTTACCTACAGGCTGTGTTTACATCCCTCTTGCCTCACTTCTCTCATCTCCCCATGTTTCAGTTTGGTGCCTAAAATACCTGAGATGACTAAACACATTAGTTACTTAGAAGTGACTCTCCTTGTACACTCTTTTGATTGCGGCCTATGTCCAGGTTCAGCTGCTGCTATTTTAATGCTGTTTTCTGATAGGGCCTCTTGATACAGAAGCTCAGTCTTCCTGCGTGTACTAGAACCTAAGAAGCTGCATTTTTTTTTGTGCCTTATTCCTTCTGTGGATGGTAATTTGTACATGTGTAATTTCAACCTGAGTTGCATGGAGAGCTCTCAGTGATGGACCTTACACAGATTTTCCAGGTTGCCTAATGGGAAGCAGTTTTCTCTCCTTCCAGTATCATATTGTTAAGATGTTGGTTTCCAGTCCTGTTTTTACAGGTTTTGTTGTTAAAATTATTGTGACAGTTGTCTTGAATAGTCTTAAAAGACTTAATGATTGAGACTCTATATAGATCTCCAGTTTCAGTGTCCTGCTTTCTGAAATTAATTGTTTTGTTGTTGCTGCTGGTTTGTTTCTTTTTTTAATCAGTTCTCACACTTCAATTCTTCTCTGCTTAAATTCTGTTAAAACCTTTCAAAAACAGGAAGAGGCAGTCCCATCATATCTTCTGGGAGCTGCATGACTGTAGCAAAAGAACTCTAGCTGTGGTTTCTCTTCTTTTTTTCAGATCACCTTAATTTACAGAACTAGTTAATGGAAGACAAGTCCTCCCTCTCTTTTCAGCCCAGTGATTTAAATCAGTCCTTTAAATTAAAAAAAGTCCTTTAATCTGTTTTGAAACTTAAAGGGAGGAGAGGAGTCATGAAGTTTTGATTTGTCTGACTTGGTAGTGTTAACAGGCCTTTTCTTCCCCTCACCCCACATACTTCCCCTTCTTCCCCTTCTTTCTGACACACATCTGTCAGCTGCAGTAGTGAAACTGAAGTAGTGGTTCTGGTTAACAGTTGTGTTCAGGCACCCTTCAGATCAGTGCATAACACTAGCTTTGATCAGTCACACTAACGAAAGAAATGATGGGCAGAAATCTCCTCGTGAGTTACAGAATTCAAGAATAAGGTGTTAATATTTCTGACATAGGAAAAACAAGTGCTTATAGTTAAAGGATAGTTCTTCAGTATTGGTACAAGGAAAAGGGTTGGTTTAGACGTGGATACTGACACAGACTCGTTGCATCCAATTCTTTCCATATGGGAGGCAAAAGTGTATTACACACTGGTAAACAAATGCAAGTTTATCTTGTAATATCTCCAGCTAGCTATTTCTCTTTTTCAGAGGACTGTATCGGATATCTGGCTTCACCTGCCTGAAGTCCTCTTAAGACAGTGATATTGAGAGCTTTTTGGGTGCTATGTATTAGTGTAGAGCTGCTGGTGAATTATAGCATTTCTGTGGCCATGTGGGTTCTGCAAAGGATTCATACTTGGATGTTTCCTCAGTTCTGTCTGGTGTCTACATTATAGTTTCCAGCATTGTTGTTGTTTAGAATTGCAGTGATAGGGAATAATTGGTTTCAAACTGTTTGTGGTCTCAGGGCTTTTGTCTTGGCTGCTCTGTAGTTTTTCAGAAGAGTTCAGGCTGGTGTTTTTCTTTGAAATCATGCTCAAGCCTTGTGGGGGACAGTGCTGAAACACTTTCTANCTATAGGCAGAGGGACAATCTACCCCTTGTATAAGAAGGTAGGATAGTGGATTCAAGTACTAATTTAACACTGTCTGGGGTTTTGGTTTTTTGTTGTTGGTTTTGGGTTTTTTTTAACCTTTGTACAGTAGTTGGATAATTCATCTAAACCCAGCATGACAGAATATATGACTCTATATTGTGTTCCTGGGTGAAGGGGATGATGATATGACTTTTACATAATTTGCAGCTCTGATATTCTACTAAGAAGGGATCACANCAGCTTTCGAAAAGAACCAGGAATTTTGCATTATTGCTGGCCAAAAGATTGCTGCTGTAAAGGGAAAAAACAGTAGCGAGAAAAAAAAAAAAAAAAAAAAAGGCAAAAGGGGGAAGGAGTGGGTGTAGTACTTCTCTAAGTTGCCTTTATCATAAATGTGTGAAGAAAACTGTGGAACGGTACTTTTTCTTTAATCAGTTGCGGATTGTATATGATCTATATGGCCACCCATTGTGGCTAGAATCAACCGTGATATCTATTTATTGGTACAAATCTGTAGAGGTGGTGGTACTCTATTCTCACTATGGTCATAGCCAGTCTACGCTATCTCCCTACCTATCTACTGTGTGATAGAACACAAAATTCTAAGATGCTGGAACAAGACAGGGTCTGTCCCTGTCTTGTAAATGCAGTGGTGTAGCTTAACCACGTACCTCCAATGAGACTCGTCACGAGCAAATTTTGATCATTCTATGCTGCAGCCAGGTCCTGTAACACAAATTCACAGAAAACTTCCTTTTCAGAAGGGGATCCAGACCTGACTTTTCCGTGCCCATCTGTTGTAGGTTTTTGTTTTTATTTTTTTAAAAATGTTGTGAAGTAACAGTGAGATAGAGCAACGCTGGGATGGAGGTGACACTGGGGAAGAAAGACTGGATAAATATTGCTGTGTGGGAACTGCAGGAGAAAATTAACTTGTTTTCTTGTCTGCCTCCTACCCCCTCACCAACCTTATTTCCCTCCACAGCAGCAACACTCCCGAACACCCTGAGTCAGCAACGCAATCTGGCGCTCTTTCGAGCATTTTGCGCCATGAAGTATGCTGTCTATGCTCTCTGTGTGAATTCACATAAGCATTCCGAGTGCAAAGATTGCATACGCAGCCTTCTTGGTGATATCCCTGAAGATGCAACTTTTGGAGAACCAGCAGGTAATTGGCCTCCTTTCTCAGGATCAGTAGCTTGTGCTTCTCCATTTGCTGGGCTCTGAATTATCACTTAGTATTGGGATAATATTGCACCCTGTGTACATATGATGTTTTATTCAGTGGGCTATGCATGCTTTGCAAACAAGTATAGTGGCATTTCTTTGGGATGTTGGTACCTTTAGTAATAATAGATATGAATAAGCTACCTGCCTTGTTCTAAAACATTTAAGGTAATTGTATTAAAAATATGGTGCACGAACAAGGTGATATTAGATATAAGGTGGTAGTGGCAGGGATGCTTTTATAAGAGCTAATGATTTCCCAGAGCTAAAACTGATTTAATGGCTAAGATGGGTGTAATCTGAGTTTGCACATCATTGCACAAGGTGATAATTGGCATTACTGAGAGGGAGGAGGCGCACACTACCTTTTTAAATGTAAAATGTTGGACATACATTTACTTGATTTGTGGAGGAATGATTGGCTCTGAGCCACGGGGACGGTTCCCTCTTCTAGGATTTTCTTAAAAGATAAAGGTTGGAGGAAGGCACTCCTGGAAAATGTTGTAAATGTTCTTTATTTTTGTTTTTAATTATACAGATTGCTCTTCAGTATTTCCTCAGTACCTTGTGAAGTGTCAGCAGTTCTTAAGGAGTGTTCCTGCTCCTCTGCGCCTGGAGGTTTTGGAGAACATCTTCTCCTTGCTTTTTGTTTCCTACAGTGACCTCCATACTGAGACTGTTGTACCTGAGGACTATGCAGAGGATGATGATCTTGACAAAAAGAGTACTACTGTGAGTGTAGAAGGCAGTGCTAGTCGGCGGTCTTCCACCTCAGAAAGTCCACAGCACCTAATAGAAGCTGAAAAGAAATTAGAGAGGCATCTGCTGGCTGCTCAGACAATTCACACAGATACCCAGGATGTTCATGACTCAATGTTAGGTGGCAAAAGCTGTGAAACCTCTAGGCTGAGCTACCTGGATCTGAAACACTTCACCAGTGGTGTTACTGGATTTTTAGTGGATGACGTGGCCATGGATGCCTTCCTCACATTGCTTCTCAACCATCTGGAAGAAATTCAGAGTTCTCTCCCATGGGACTCCAGTAACGTGCTTCGTGAAGAGCTGGAGCTTGTCGAGTGCTTGAATCTTTCTGCAAGCAGAGATGCCTTTGGAAGTCGTGTGTTACAGTTTTCCAAATACCTTTCTGAAGCTCACTGGCGATACAAGGTGGTGATGAGTAACAGAAACGCAGGTAGGCTTTATATTTGGCACTTTCTGATA